>CM038215.1:170958657-171058614 GCA_021442155.1 Cymbidium sinense
GTGGAGATATAACATATCATAAATAAAACTGAGTACCAGACTTCGAGCATCTATAGGCTCGCTACGGCAGAACGTGAGCGGGGCCGACGATGACCTCCTACTGAGAAACTCGTAGATGCACCACTAAAGGAGGCGATGAACGAATCCTCCTGGCATCCTCTCTATCTGATCCTAAGAGAGGATGAAATTGGTTTTCCGTAACCAGTGGTGATGATCAAGTGAGACTCATCCATGGCTGACCTGGCAGGTGCCTCTAACTCTCAAGCTATCCTGGTATGGAACCGTTTGACCATATGATTCTTATTTCTGTGTTGAGTGCGGGTAGGACGAGAGGAGTGCGAGCTAGACCTGTACTCAAATGTAGGGGAGGCAAGCCCTGAAACCAGGGGAGCCTTACCCTTGGAGGGTACAGATGATAGGGTGCTAGCTCGCACCGGGGAAATGTGGGAAACTCTAAGACGAACTACCATTGGGACTGGAACTATCGGTACTGTCGGTACTGAAACCACTGAACATTGTGGTACTGCCACAACTTTCCTCTTCAGTGAGGAGATCTCTGAATTCAAGGGTAAGTCTACCCTGATGACCAACTTCTGCCTAACCACTCTCTTCCTACTGACTGTTGTGAGGGGAATGCCCTTACAAGTGATCATGGCCCCCTCAAATCCATGGCCAAAGTGGATCAAATGCATGTGAGCTAAACGAGGGAAGTCAACCTAATCCAAGGTTAGATCCATGCCATGAGGGAAGGTAAAGACAAATTTCTGTGATCCTGTCATTGCACTGACTAAAACTGAAACTGAAAACTGCACTGACTAAAAGAAATCTGTAATGAGAAATGAACTTGCATTATTTTTCTATCTCCATAGATTTTGAATTTTTGAATTCTGAAAATTTGAACCCACGTCCAACAACTTGGAAGTGTTAAGTGGGGTTCAAATAGATATAGAAAGATTGATTAAAAGAAGAATTTGAGTATGAATCCAAACTATAACAAATTTGAGTATGTTGAAATACGGATTAAAGATTTTGATAAGATGCTTCCATAGGTTCATTTTATTTTGATTTTGAATTTTTATTTTGGATTTGGAGGACCCTTCCCTTTAACAAATTTGGGTATGTTAAATTAAGGGTCAAATGATTTTGTGTTGTTTGAATGTTTTGGAATCTTCACTTACTTAGCAAATTTAGGTATGCTAAGTAAAGTGAAAGTGATTATTTCTTTTTGAAAATTTTCTTTTGTTTTGATTTTGGAAAATTTTTGGAATTCTTACTTAGCAAATTTAGGTATGCTTAAAGAAGAATCCAAGTGCATTTTATTTTATTTTGAAAATAGGATTCTTAGCAAATTTAGGTATGCTAAGAAAATCAAGTATTTCATTTGTTTGAAAATTTTTATTTTTGAAAGGGTAGGATCCTTTAGCAAATTTGGTATGCTAAGAGGATCCTAAGGTGCTTCATTTTGTTTTTGAAATGATTGAAAGTGGAGATTCAACTTTTAGCAAATTTGGTATGCTAAAGATGAAATCCCACTTGGTTTTATGAAATGGAAATTTCACTTAGAAAATTTGAGTATGCTAAATGAAATTCCAAATGGTGTGTTTAAAATTTTGATTTTATTTTGATTTTGAAAAAAAAAAAATGGAAACTTCTCCTTAGCAAATTTGGTATGCTAAGGGAAGAAGTTCCAAAAGTGTTTGAGAAATTTTCGTTTTGAGTTTGGAAACTTTACTTAGCAAATTTGAGTATGCTAAATGAAGTTCTAAAATATGTTTTGAAAAGTTTTGAATTTTTGATTTGGAAACTTTACTTAATAAATTTAGGTATGTTAAAGGAAGTTCCAAATATTGTTTGAAAATTTTGAAATTTTGATTTGGAGAATTCACTTAACAAATTTGGGTATGTTAAGTAAGGTTCCAAAATGTGTTTTGAAAATTTTGAAATTTTGATTTGGAGACTTCACTTAACAAATTTGGGTATGTTAAGTAAAGTTTCAAAATGTTTTGAAAATTTTAAATTTTAGATTTTAGATTTGGAAACTTAACTTAACAAATTTGGGTATGTTAAATGAAGTTCCAAATGTGTTTAGAAAATTTTGAAATATGATTGTTGATTTTTGATTTTGGATTTGGAAACTTTACTTAACAAATTTGGGTATGTTAAATGAAGTTCCAAATGTGTTTTAGGAAATTTTGAAATATGATTGTTGATTTTTGATTTTGGATTTGGAAACTTCACTTAGCAAATTTGATTATGCTAAATAGAGCTCAAAATTTATTTTGAAAATTTTAAAATATGATTGTTGATTTTTAATTTTGGATTTGGAAACTTTTACTTAACAAATTTGGGTATGTTAAATGAAGTTCCAAATGTGTTTTAGGAAATTTTGAAATATGATTGTTGATTTTTGATTTTGGATTTGGAAACTTCACTTAGCAAATTTGATTATACTAAATGAAATTCCAAATGTATTTTGAAATGTTTTTTGAAATATGATTGTTGATTTTGATTTTGGATTTGGAAACTTCACTTAGCAAATTTGATTATGCTAAATGAAATTCCAAATGTATGTTTGAAAATTTTTGTTGGATTTTAAATTTGGAGACTTCACTAAACAAATTTGAGTATGTTAAATGACGTTCCAAAATGTGTTTAGAACATTTTGAAATTTTGAATTTGGAAACTTTACTTAACAAATTTGGATATGTTAAATGAAGTTCCAAATGTGCTTAGGATTTTGAAAAAATTTTGGATTTGATTTTTGATTTTGAAACTTTACTTAGCAAATTTGATTATGCTAAGTGAAATTCCAAATGTGTGTTTGAAAATTTTTTGAAATATGATTGTTGATTTTAATTTTGAAAAGAGGACCTCCATTCAACAAATTTTATGTAGAATGGAGATTGATTTTATTTTTGAAATGTGAAATTTTTGTGAGTGATTGTTGCTTTTTGAAAAAGAGGAATTCAAACTTAAAATATATGCGAGATCTGTTTAAGTAGGATTTCTAAATGATATTTTATTTTAGTTGAGAATGAAATCCTCATTTAATAAATTTAAGTTTATTAAATGAAGGTATTCATGTGTGCATTTTGAAAATTTTTGATTTTGCATACAAATGCACGTTCCATTCAATAAGTGTGAATGTATTGAATAGAAAAATTCCAGTGTGCTTTTTTAAAAGTTTTATGATTGTGATTTTTGAAAAGGATGATTGTTTTTATTTTGAAAATGAAATCTTCATCAAAGTGAATTGAAAGAAGATATTCATTTGTGCTTTTGGAAAATGTTATTAGTTTTATTTTAAAATCCTACATGTAACAATTATGTGAATTGTTAAATGAGAGTAAAGAAATTTTGTAGAAAATATTTTATTAAGTGCATTTTGAAAAGGTGCTTTTGAAAAGAAAAGTTCTTTATGAAAGTTTTATTATTTTTAGGATGAACATTTCCTTATCGTGAAGATGATAAGGATGAAGTCTTTAAGATGTTTCTTTTTATATTTTGGATCTTTTCATTTTACTCATTGGAGGACCTAACGGGGGTTTTAAGACCAACAAGGAATGCGGTCCTAAAAAGATGTTGACTCACTTATCTCAAGAATGAAATGAGCTAAGTGCCAACGGAAAGAAGGATAGTCTTGGATTCATACCAAACTACAAACCTACTATCGATATTCAAAGACAGCGATCATTTACCAAAGATGGAGAGAGGAACCATCCCAAATGGAGTCGCTAGAAAAATCTGTGGTGAATAAATTCCTATTGGGGAGTCGCCTTTCAAATATGTGGAGAAAAGAAAGAAGAGACCTTATAGAAATTCATCTTGGTAAGACACCACGCAGATCCGTAGATGTACTTATTCAGGTGATCAGATATGTCATCAAGAAAATAGTATACTATCTCGAAAGATAAAAGTCAATACCCTTTAATGGAACCAATCACCTCTATAAGGACTCCTAAGGATGATGGGTTTGCATATGTGCCAAAGATTCTTTCCCTACTATACATGAAAAAGTAAAGCAGGATTTATTTTAAATTGAGTTAAGTTCTACGGGCAAGTCTCCCTAGTTAATTACATCCTAAAGGACATGATCCCTTAGGAAAACTCGATTAAGGTAAATGATTATCGCCTCAAGATTTTAATAGAAAGGACTATCAATCGATTGGTTTGTATTTGAAGATCAAATGGGATTTGATCAAAAGAGTGAGTTATTATCGAAGCCAAAATAAGAATAAGTAGGAGATGCTCATGATGCTAGGAAACCTAATGAACATCTCAAACTATCCTAAAATTAGGCTTTACATTTTAGAAATTAATTTAGCTTGTTTGAGTTATATTTTTTATTAGAATTTTAGGAGTTAAGATTCCTTAATATAAGATTAAAAAATGCCTAAGAGGTTAGGAATTATGCTTATGGCTCTGAAAGGGGAAAAGCAATCTCAGAACTTAAATCTAGGGAACTTCGGCGAGGGCCAAAAGCACAACCTAAATTTAAGGTAAAATGGGTAATTGGATTGCCTCCATAAGAGAGGATAAACCACCCAACAGCTTGGACTTACAACCTCCTGGGGGTGGCCGCCAACTAACTCCTCCTACGATTTTAAATATATGTAGGCAAGTCTTTATGCTTATGCAAGATAGCTATGTTATTTTTATTTAGAAATAGACTAAGTCTTTAACTCACTCCCTAAAGAGGCTAAATCAGGTAAAAGGACATACTTTAGATGACTTAAATCTAATGCATTTCAAATTTCATTTTATTTCATTTTAGGATAATCAATTTTGACTTAAGCTAATAGGATTTTTATGACTAATGCATGAGAAAATAGATTATTGGCCAAAATCAGCTAGAAGTTTAGGAGGTGAGTTTCCACCACGACCCTCAAAGGTCAAGCCGGGTTCTCTCACAACGGTAGAAGCCCTCCAATCAAGAGAGAAATAAGATGCATTTTTGCGTGATATTATAAAAAAATGCTCATCCAACTAAGAGGTTGCTAATTCTTTTATCTTGATTTTAATCGAGCTTTACGTGAGATTATGAATTATTTAATTTTAATTTAAACTTTTAAGTTGGGTACAAGATTTATTTTTCCTAAAGAGCCTAATCCACATCCAGCCATAGATAAAGCAAGGAAAAAACTAAGAAAAGCATGCCACTTAAAGCGCAAGTTAAACAAACATCAATCAATTTATAAAATTAGCGCAGAAAAAAAAATAAAAGGTCGTTTGTGGTCGGGCACTACCGTACAAACCCGAAAACATCAAATGTGGGTAGCCGAGCTCTGCCCTTATACAACCCAAATTACAAATGAATTAAATTATAAAATAAGCAAAGGAATTCATTATTATGGGGGTCTTCAAGCTTCATTCTTCATTCTTCTTTCTTTCTTTCTTTCTTTCTTTTCTTCTTTTCTTCTTTAGATCCTCATTGGATGGTTGAATGGTATATGCTAAGACTTCACATGGTGCATAAGATGAGATCTTATGACCAATGCTCATCCTAATCCCCCATAACAAATCATTTCAAATCCTACATATATAAATTTTTACATGAAAAGGAAAAAGAATATCTAGCTAACACCTGCAAAATAAGAGTTAATTACATCACACCACACAAATCAAAATAAGGGTTAATTAAATCATTTCAAATCCTACATATATAAATTTTTACATGAAAAGGAAAAAGAAAATCATAAGGGTTGGTAAGATGTAGGGTTCATTTAAAAATCAAAATACATCAAAAATATTTTTAAAATATTATATATGAAATTATCTATCCATAGCATTTTTCCTTATATTTTTCTAACTTTTCTTGAAAGAGTTATGATTTTTTAAAGGTTTCTAAATTAATTAAGAATTAATAATAATCCCTAACTAATCCATGGCTAATACCCGCTCACGGCACGACGTGTGGCGGTGACGGTTGGCGTGCTTTACACGTGTTGCGCTGTGAGCACCTTACTTAACTTGTCAAATCAAGGGGATGGCGATGATGCACACGCTTTTACCCTTAGCCGTCTAATCAAAGATCGGACGGTTGAGGATACAGCCGCGATTTATAAAAAAGATAAGGGATTTAAAAATGTGAGAATAATCCTAGTCGTCCATCCAAATAGCGCGAATGGACGGCCAGAGATTCATCTCTGCCAAGGCTTAGGAAGAATGAGATCCGTCCACCTTCTAAGCTTTGATCCGAGCTCGATAGAGCTCGGATTAGGCTAAAATTTAGTCCACGCCTTCATCATGCAATAACCAACAAATCCAATGGTTAAGATCCTATGAGATTGAAGTTCACTTCACGTAGGACCAACACCTATGACAATTAAGCTCTGAAAATCACTACTACCTCATCGGTGATCCACCGATTCCCTTGGGAGCTTGGTTGAGATGAAGCTTTCAAGTTTTGAGCACTTGAAGTTGAGTGTAGCTCTATGGACCAACTCCCTTCACTCCCTTTGTGGCTTTGATGGAATTTAACTCCTTGCCTCTAGAACTGGAGAAGGCTTGGTAAGACTCGACTTAGCTCCTAAATTGAGTGTGCAAGAGGAATTGGAAGGAGATTAAGTGTAGAGAAAATTCACTATTGGATCGAGCTCCCCTATTTTGCACTGTGAAAAACTAAAGAAAGCAAGATTCAAAACCTCTCTAAGGACCTTGGGAAAGCTCTGAGGTGACTGCTAAGGCTTCCTAGGTTCCAATCGAGTGTGAATGAATTCAAATTTTACTGGATTAGGGGGAGTATATCACCCTCTATGGAAATCGACGACAGAAGCTTGCCATTTTGATCCAATCAATATATGGGATGAGTTATTTTGTTAAAGATGTGCACATGGTTTGGCTGTGGAGTGGAAGGCTAACTCCCATGTGCATCCAATTGAGCTTTGGGGAGTTTGGAAATTAAATTTCAAACCTATGGGTGGGTTTGGTCCATGGGCCAAATGGGTTGACCCAAACCCATTGAGTTAGTGCACCTCATCACTAGGTCCCATTGAGATTTTAGTAAAGCCTCAAGTGATTGTGATGAGTGTATGACCAAAATATCCATGGGCTTGGCCAAAATTTGTTCTATAGCCTAGGGATAAAATGGGCATTTTGTTATTTTTTTCAATTTGGGTATGTTTGATATATTGAGAAAATAGGTTGGGCCAAGTTTGAATGGATTTGGAATCCATTTCATAGGTTTGCTCATGTTGACCCATTTAGGTCAAAATGAGTTAACTGGTCAAGTTGACTAATAGGTCAAATTGGGTCAAACCAAGGTTGTCAAGTTCATATGACCATTTGAAATATTTTGCCTCTAATTTGGTTCAATTTGGTATAGATTTGGTTTTGGCTCATATGACGAATTTAGGTCAAATGGGTCAAGTTGACCTATTTGAGGTAGGTCAAGGGTAGGCTTATGTTAGGTTGATCATATGGAGTGGATTGGTATATTGGTTTTCAATCGGTCTGGGTTAGGTTCAATTTTGGCTCAACATGACCCCTTTAGGTCATATTTCTAAGGTCAATTGGGCTAGGTTGAGTCTAGTTGGCCAATTGAGGCTTTGGTCAAGTTCCACAAGTGATTTGGGATGGACTTTACCAATTGGTTTCAATCAATTTGGCTTAAATTAAGTTTTAACATATTTTGACCCTTTAGGTCAAAATGGGTCAAGTTGGGTCAAGTGGGCCAATTGGGCTAGGTTAGGCTCAAATGTTAGCTTGATCAAGTTCAAACATAGGTCATGAGTGAACTTAGATCAATGGTTTCAATCAATTAGCATATGGTGAATTTTGGCTATGTTAGGTTTCATTTTAGATTAAGTGTTGACTTGGTCCACCCTTAGGTTTGACTTGATTTGACCCAATTTGATTGATTGATCATCCCATGATAATTGCTGATCATGATAGGAGGGATATATGAGTTTGGTTCAATCCAATTTGGTTAGGATCAAAAGTTGGCTCATAAGGATATTTTAGGTCACTTTGGGTCAAGTGAGCCTAAGCAGGTCAAATGGCTTGGTCAAAGCTTAATTTGAAGTTGATTGATCTTGTATATGGACTTATGATTGAAACATAAAAATCCATTTACAAGTGGTTTGAAGCCAAATTGGATTTTGATCCATTTGAAAATCTCATATTCAAAGGAAGAATATGAAGGAGTTTTGGGTTTGATTTTTGATTTGGGATTTGTTTAAAGGATTGAAGTTTGAATTTATATATGAGTTCATGATTGTGGGATTGATTGAACCATGAGAGAAAATCAATGGTTTGGCTTGATTTGAAAGTGTTTTGGCTAAGTGCAAAATTTTGTCTTGAAAAGCTTAGATTTGATTTTGAATGGATTTGAGTTTGATTTTTAGAGTTGATTTTAATTGTTTGAATTTATATTTCATTCATATATGTGAATATAAATGAGAATATAAATTGATTATGAGAAAATATCAAAGATTTGAAGGAGTTTAATTATGATTTGGGTTAAATCCATTAAAGGGAATTTAAAAGATTTAAGAGAATTTTTAATTTTAATTTAATTTTGAATTGGATTTGATTGATTTATATTTATATTTCATTTATATATGAGCAAATAAATGAGAATAGAAATATATTTTTAAAAAATACCATGAATTTGATTAGATTTGATTAAGGTTTAGAGTTGATTTCCAAAACCCCTTTTATGAAAAATTAAAGGAATTTAAGAAAATTTTCATGAATTATTTTGAATTTTTGAATTTGATTTAATGGGTTTGAATTTATATTTCATTTATATATGGGAATATAAATGAGAATATAAATGGATCATGAGAAAATCTCAAAGATTTGAGTAGGTTTAGATCATGATTTTAGTTAAGTCCTTAAGAAAGGGTTACTGGACTTAAGATATTTTTGACTTAGGAATTTTTGATGGAATTTTGTCATGGGTTTCAATCATGGATTTCAATCATGGAATTGATTTGAGTTAGGAGAAAATCAAATAGAATTGCTTTGGAGTTTGACTTGAAAGAAGAAAAGTGAGGAAAGGTTTAAGCTAAAGGGTAGGAGATTTTCCTTGCACCCCTGAGGCATGACTTATTCCTATGACTAACTCTTTTAAGTCTTCTAGGGCTAGGTGAGAATGTCAACCTAATCATTAGATGTTTCTTAATACTAAGGAACTCTTAAAGTCTAAGAGGAATCCTAAGCCTAAGATGGAGGTGTTAAAAGCTCATTCTAAAAATGAGGTAAACAGCAACCTTCTTGCATTCAACATTATACAGCTCAATTGTTTCATATTTAAACAAAAAATAGCATAAGTAAACTCAGCTCTGAAGCAATTCATTTTCTTTGGCCAATCTTGGTATTCAGCTCAGTCCACTAGAGATTTTCTGGACACTGTCTTCATGTATTTACACACAAACATGCCACAATCAATATTATTTTCTTGGACTGATATACCACTGATCACTTCGATTGATCATTCCTGAGGATTGCTCTCAAAAGCCTTGCCAATATCTTGGACAAGTAATTTGATCTAAATATGCACCAAATAAAGGTAAAAGAATTAGGTACAAAGTATGCATTTGAGAAGGACTAAAAATGATAGAAATTCTTATAATATCGTGGAACAATAGTCTTATGAGTTAGATTTGATAATGAGTCATAGAAGTATCAAGTCATTTTCTTAATATACTCACTAGTAGTGTCCAATATTGATTATTAATGATTGAAAAGAGTAAATCAATCATTGAAACACTACATGTAATAATATGTTGGAGTGATTTTTCATGTGTACACTCTGTACACTCATCCTTTTTTCCAAAATTTTTAACTATGTAGTTTGTCATATGTTTATTACATTATATTGTAAACTACTTGGAGATATTTCTTGGAGAATTTAAGGATTTTTGGTGTTTTGGAGCAATTTTTATGAGTACTCCTAAAACATATTTGTGTCTAAGCAGCTGAATGAGGTTAATCACCGGTGCGATGATAAAGCCGTTATATCTCATGAAATAATTGTAGGCAAACTCCTTGGCACCACTGTTCACAATGAAAAAGAGGCATATGAACTGTACTGCGAGTATACACATCAAACTGGATTCAATGTTCGGAAGGATCATACTAGTTATTGGTCGAACTCAAAAAAATTAAAATAAAAAAAATTTATGTGCAAAAACAGGTCTGAAGAAAGGAGTCAATCTAAACTGCTTAGTCAAATTTCAAAAATAGATACGAGGACTGGTTGTCCGACCATGATTAGATTTTTTATTGATTTAGATATAAATTGTAATAGAAAGTCATAATCATTCACCGGCAAAATCAGATGACCTACATATTCTCATATCATAGAGAAACATCAACGATGAGAAGGCGATTGTGTTGAAGTCAATGATAGAGATTGAAATTAGAGCAACTGATGTATTTAGCTATCTTAGTGAGCAAGTTGGCGGCATAGAGAATATTGCTTTACAAAAAGAGATGCGTTCAATTACATCCAAAAAGAAATAATATCAAGTATTGTTAATGGTGATACTAATACATTAATACAACTGTTCAGGAAAAGACAAGCGGAGGATGAAATGTTTGCATGGGATGTCTAAGTTGACGAGTCGGACAGTTTGGTCAATTTTTTTGGAGCAATGGCATGTCAAGGATAGGCAATGATTATTTTGAAGATGTCATAATTTTTGATAAAAGATATCGACTCAATAAATATAATCTTGTCTATGCACCTTTTGTTGGAGTGAATTAGTAAAATATCTTATTTGGAGTAGCCTTTCATCGAATAGACAATTGAGTCATTCACATGACAATTCAAAATATTTCGTTAATGAATGAAGCATTCTATAATAATATTCACTTATCAAGATCAAGCAATGGCAAGAGCTATTAAAATTGCATTATCATAATAGGTTGTTGACATATTTCTAAAAAAGCTCATTGAAAGTTGATTCCTTTAATAATAATAAGATAATACAAAGTCTCTTTCATACATGCATGACTAAGTGTGATTCAGAGAAAGAGTTTGAACAAGCTTAATCCACTATGCTAGAAGAAGACAATTTGTATGATCATGCTTAGAGTCTAAGCTATATAAAATTAGATGCAAGTGAGCCACCGCATTCTGCAAAGACTCATTCTATGTAGGTATCTTATCAACGCAACGTAGTGAGTTCACGAATAATGTATGTCAAAGATATATGTCATGGAATCTCTAAACAAACAAGTTCTATCATCAATTGTTTCTTGAAATTGGAGAAGGTTATGGACACATGACAACGAAATGAATATGATAAAGATTTTAAGTTGTAGCCACTCAACAATTATTCATATTGTTAAAACCAATCCAATACTGTAATAAGCTGCTATGCTTTACACAAGAAAATTTTATACAATGTTTGAAGAAAATTTTTGCATGAAATCGATGGATTAGTAGCAAATGTGTCAGATGACAATCCCATAAAATATTTGATGAGAAACTTAGAGAATAAGAGCATTTCCAAAACATGGACTGTCCATTTCGACAATACATGCCTAAATATAATTTGTAGTTACAAAAAATTTGAAATGATGTCCCCACTACATCTAAGTTCTAAACTAGGAAGACATTGTATGCATTTCGGATAAGAATCTTCTCATGCAATGGTTAACCAGAGCAAAGAGGGATATATCTACTTTGACAATGCTTATAGCAACTTAAAAGATGTGCAAAGTAACGATGGAAATCAAGCAGGCATTATTTTTTGGAACCGCATCAGTCGATATGCATATCAAATAAGCACTAAGGCACAAGGTAATAAGGAAGCTGAGGAGTATATGTTGAATTTCTTAAAGAAACTATCTGATAATATTGATTCTATATTATGTGAGAATCCATCTCTAACTGACAAAATAGCTAAGAAAAAGAGGTCTACTATAACAAATTTAAGAACTGACTTTTAAAAGGATCCAGTTAAGAAACGACCAAAGGGTGTTCCCAATAATTTTCTACCTGTCTCTAAATTTATACTCTTCAAATATTGATGTTAAACTTTAAACCATTCTGTCTTTATTATCACGAGATAAAAGAACAAGCGTGAGATAGAGAACATAAATGGTCACCCATTGCAACACTTTTTCTGTTATGTCAGAGTGCTTTTTAGAGGTATGCAAGTATAACACTTCATTCTTGTTGTTAGATATCAACAACTGATATGATGTTCTTCTATATTAGGAATTTAACTCAAGCTCAACAATTAATTAATTGACAGAAGGATAGCTAATGATGGATATCATTACTGAAACAAAATAATGTGATATCATTTAATTTTCATGTATTTTTTGAATGTATATACTTTCATATCAATTTAATTCAAAGTATTTTAATCAGTAGTTATTATGTTATACTTTAAAGCTAAACTTTGTGCTTCAACTTATGCTGCTTATTTTTTCAATATGTTGTTCATATTTTGTACTTCAAATCACTAAAAAATTTTCTCAATAGAATCTGGGTTATTACACAAAAATTTATTGAAAATGCCTCTAAAGTGTATATAGCATGGAGTTGTTTCCAGCAAAATTTGATAATTTTTTAAGCTATTTTTGATGTGTATACTTTATACACTCTAGAGCATTAACCTTTTTTTTTTTCCAAATTTTTCAATGTGAGGCATCCTACATCTTTATAAATGCCTAAGTTATTTAGAGATGTTTCTAAAAATTTGCTAATTTTGAAGTAATTTTACGTGTATATTCTACACTCATGAGTGTACACCATTTTCCTCATTTTTCAACCTGCATGCTAAATCTTTTGTAAACGATATTATAAGTTGTTTGGAGTTTTTTGAAACTATTTTTATTTTTATAAACATTACAATTTTTTAAATTTTTTCAACTATGAAATTTGTCATATATTTATCACATTCTATTGTAAGCTATTTGGAGATGTTTCCTAAGAAATTTGGTGATTTAGGAGTAATTTTTATCTCAGTATACTCAGTACACTCATGAGTATATACCCATTTTTTCAACCTTTTTAAACTATGTACAGCTACAAAAACCCACAAAATTCCTCCAAATAGCTAAGAATATCAGGTACTAATTTAATAATCCCCAGTGATTTAAGTTAAAAAAAAAAAGATGTACACTCATGAGTATAGAATATACAGATGAGTGTACACATTGAAAACTGATCCAAAATCCCCAACCCCCAACATCTTAAAATAACATCTATTAAACATATAATGAGCCCCTTAGTTCAATTTGAAAAAATAGGTTGTACACTCATGTGTATACATTAAAAACTAATCCAAAAACTCCTCAAAAGCCTCCAAACTACTTAGAATAGTATATACTAAACATATAACAAGCCCCACAGTAGTTTAATTTAAAAAATGGGGTGTACACTTATGAATATACACATTGAAAATTGATCCAAAAATATCCTCAAAAGCCTCCAAACAGCTTAAAATAGCATCTACTAAACATATATCGAGCCCCATAGTAATTTAATTTTTTAAAAAAGGGGTGCACACTCATGAGTATATAGAATGTACACATTAAAAGTTGATCTCAAACCCCCACATCAAAAGCCGCAAAACAGCTTAGAATAATATCTACTAAATATATAACGAGCCTCATAGTGGTTTAATCTGAAAAAATGAGGTGTACACACACACACACACACACACACAAATCCTCCAAACAACTTAAAATAGCATCTACTAAATATATAATGAGCCCTATAGTGGTTTAATTTGAAAAAAATGCAGTGTACACTAATGAGTGTACAGAGTATACACATTAAAAATACATACTTTGTACCTAACTGTTTACCATAATATGGTGCGTATTTAGATCAAATTACTCGTCCAAGATGTTGGCCAAAATTTTAGAGTTCTAAATGACCAATCAAGTAATCTGGTATATATCACCCAAGAAAATAGTATTAATTGTGGCATGTTTGCATGTACATACATGGAGACACTGATCAACAAATCTCTAGTGGACTGGGCTAAACACCAAAATCGGCCAAAAAAATGAACTACTTTAAAGCTATGTTTGATTATGATATTTATTATTTAAATATTAAATAACTGAGCTGTATAATGTTGAATGCAAAAAAACTGCTATACATATGAATAAAATGTTGGAAAATCTAAATGTAGATCATCTATGTATTTATCTTTGTTGTACATGCTATTATAATTTGTTTGTATATATTATTGTAAAATATTTATACATGCTATTGTAGATCATCTCTTTATTTATCTGTGTTGTACATGCTATTATAACCTATTTGTAGATACTATTATAAAATATTTATACATCATATTTTAAATCATCCTTTTATTTATCTGTGTAATACATGCTATTGTAAATTATTTAGAGTTTTTTCTTCTTGATTGGTGCAATTTCTCTTTTTTAAAATTTTTTTAACTGTGAGGCTTACTATATGTTTAGTACATTCTATTATAATTTATTTAGAGCTTATTCCTTAAAAATTTAGTGATTTTTGGAGCTATTTTTTATGTGTACACTCTGTACACTCTAGAGTGTACACCCTTTTCTTCAATTTTTTCAACATTTCTACCACATTTTTTAATTAGATGTTTAGCCGATGTTATTTTAAACTATTTGAAGGCTTTTGGAATAATTTTGAGATTAATTTTCAATGTATACACTCTATACACTCATGAGTGTACATTTATTTTTAAACTTAAACCACTCGGAATTATTATATGTTTACTACATGCTATTCTAAGTTGTCTGAAGGAATTTGGAGAACTTTTGTAGTTATTTTTTATGTTCACACAATTAAAATAAATAAATAAATAAGTGTGTACACTCATGAGTGTACAGAATGTACATATGAAAAATTACTCCATAAATCACCAAATTCTGCAAGAAATATCTCTAAACAGCTTACAATAGAATATATTAAATATATGGCAAGCCACACAATTGAAAAAATTTTGAAAAAAGAGTGTACACATCAAAAATAACTCAAAAAATCCTAACTTTTTTAGAAAACATCTCCAAACAGCTTGCTAAATATATGGCAAGCCACAAAGTTGAAAAAATATTGAAAAAAGAGTGTACACTTACTCTCGAGTATACACATCAAAAATAGCTCTAAAAATTCTCAAATTCTTTAAAAAATATCTCCAAACATCTTACAATAGCATTTAAAAAACATATAGTATGCCTCAATTGAAAAATTAGAAAGAGATGGTGTAACACTCTTGAGTGTACAGAGTGGACGTGAAAAAATTACTCAAAAGCCAACAAATTCTTTAGGAAACATTTCCAAACAAATTAAAATAACATTTACAAAATATGTAGCATGCCTTACAATTGAAAAAAATTTGAAAAACAAGATACACTCTAGAGTGTATAGAGTGTACACATCAAAAATAGCTCCAAAAATCACTAAATTCTCTAGAAAACAACTTCACACTCTGTACACCCTGGAGGCATTTTTAATAAAATTTTATATAATAACCCAGACTCTATTGAGAAGAATTTTCAGTGATTTAAAGTACATAATATCAACAATATATTAAAAAAATAAATAACATAAGTTGAAATACAAAGTTGGGCTTTAAAGTACAATCAAATAATTATTAAATAAAATACTTTTAATTAAATTGACATAAAAGTATATACATTTAAAGAACACATAACAATTAAATAATATCACACATTATAATATTTCCTTGTAATAATATCCATCATCAGCTTGGTATATCATTCTATCGGCTGACTGATTGTTGAGCATGAATTAAATTCTTAATATAGAAGAACATTGTATCAATTGTTGATATCTAACAACAAGAACGAAGTGTTATACTTGCATACCTCTAAAAAGCATTCTGGCATAACAAAAAAAGATGTTGCAATGGGTGAGCCTTTATGTTATCCACCTCTTGTAACTTTTTCTTTCATCTATATAACATTAAAGACAGAATGGTTTATAGTTTAACAGCAATATTTAAAAAGTAAATTTAGTGACATGTAGAAAATTACTCCTAGTTTTCTTATTTCTCTCTCAATATCTTTTCAACCTTACATTGGAAACACCTTTTTGTCTTTCTTAACTAGATCCTTTAGTAAGTCAATTCCTAAATCTATTATAATATAATTATTTTTCTTAATTATTTTGTCAATTAGAGGTGAATTCCCACATAATATAGAATCAACATTATTAGATATTTTATTTAAGTAATCCAATATATACTCCTAAGCCTCCTTATTACCTTATGCCCTAGTGCATATTTGATATGCATATCAACTGATGTGGTTCCGAAAAATAATGTCAATTTGATTTCCATCATTACCTTGTACATCTTTTAAGTTCCTGTAAATACTGTCAAAATAAATAAAATTTTTTGCTCTAGTTGACCATCGCATGAGAAAATACTTATACAGAATGCCAACAATATTTTCCTCACTCAGAACTTGGGGACAAAGTATCACATCAATTCAAATTTTTACAACTACAAGTTTTATTTAGGCATGTCTTGTTGAAATGGATAGTCCATTTTTTTGGAAGAACTCTTATTCTCTAAATTTCTCACCAAATATTTCATGTGATTATCAACTAACATATTTGCTACCAATCCACCGATTCTATGCAAAAATTCATCTTCAAATATTGTATAAAATTTTCTTGTGTAAAACATAATAGCTTATTTCAGTATTAGACTGATTTTAACAATAAGAATAATTATTGATTGGTTACACTTGAAATCTTCGTCATATTCATTCCGTCATGTGTCTATAACCTTCTTCAATCCCAAGAAATAATCAATGATAGAATTTATTAATTTAGAGATTTCATGGCATACATTATTCATGAATTCACTAAGTTGCGTTGTTAAGATACACATATAAAATGAGTCTTTACAGAATGCGATAGATCACTTACATCTAATTTTATATAACTTAAATAACTAAGTATGATCATGCAGATTGCCTTCTTTTATGATGGTAGACTAAGCTTGTTCAAACTCTTCCTCTGAATCACACTTACTTATGTATAAAAGAAACTTTATACTATCTTATTACCATTAAAGTAATGTACTTTGAAGAACTTTCTTAAAATATGTTATCGACCTATGGTGAATATGCGAAAATATATAGCTCATCATTATCGATCTTGATTAGTGAATATTGTTGGGATACCTCTCATTCATTAACCGGAGAAATATTTTGAATAGCCATATGAATGACTCAATTGTCTCTTTTGAAATAAAGATTACTCCAAATAAGATATTTTACTGATGATGATTCACTCAAACAAAAAAACAAATAATATTATATTTATTGAATCGATAACTTATATAAAAATTATGACATCCCCAAAATAATCATACTATATTCTTAGCATGTCATTGCTCCTATAAATTTTGACCAAATTGGTTGACTCATCAACTTGGACATCCAATTCAAACATTTCATCCTCCGCTTACCTTTTCTTGAATAGTTATATTAATGCATTAGTATCACCATTCACAATCTTTTATCTTTTTTCTTTTTAAATATAATTGAAAATATCTCTTTTCATAAAATCAATATTCTCCATGACATCAACTTCCTCATTAAGATAAATAAATGCATTAAATACTCTAATTTCAGTCTCTGTCATTGACTTCAATACAACTGTCTTCTCATCGTTGATGCATCTATATGATCTGAGAATATATAAGTCACTCGATTCTGCCAATAAAAGATTATGACTTTTTATAAATTTTTTAACCTTTCAATTTTCATCTAAATCAATAAAAATTCTAATCATAACCTGACATTCAATCCTGGTATCTATTTTTTGAAATTTGACTAACCTGTTTAGATTGACACCTTTCTACAAACTTTTTTTCTGATTTAAAAAATCTTTTGATTTCAAATTCTTCGAGTTCGGCCAATAACTAGTATGATTCTTCCGAAAACTAAATCTAGTTTAATGTGCATAATCACAGTACAATTGGTTACAATAACTAGTATAACCATATGCTTTCGTTTGATTGTGAAAGTGATGTCAAGGAGTTTGCTTACTGATTCATGAAACATAACAGCTTCATCACCGCACCAATGATTAACCTCATTCACCTGCTTAGACACATATGTTTTAGGAGTACACATAAAATATTTCTAAATAATTTATAATAGAATATACTAAACATATGGCAAGTCACATAGTAGAAAATTTTTTAAAAAAGAGTATACATATGAGTGTACAGAGTGTACACATAAAAAATAATTCCAAAAACTCCCAAAATCTCGAGGAAACATCTTCAAATAACATATAATAGAATGTACTAAATATATGACCAGCCCAATAGTTGATAAAAAATTAAAAAAAAATTAAAAAAAAAAAAGTATACAGAATATACACATGAAAAATAGATCCAAAAACTCTTAAATTCTTCAAAAAAAACATCTTCAAATAACTTACAATAAAATCTACTAAATATATGATAAGCTACATAGTTAAAAAAATTAAAAAAATGAGTATTCACTCATGAGTGTACACATTGTATATATGAAAAACAATTCCAAAAAATCCTCAAATTCTCCAAGAAATAATCCAAACTGCTTACAATGTACTAGACATATGGCAAACCCTATAATTAAAAAAAAAATTTAAAGAAAAATGTACACTTATGAGTATATAGAATGTATATATAAAAAATAACTTCAAAAACTCTCAAATTCTTCAAGAAACATCTTTAAACAATTTACAATAAAATATACTAAATATATGACAAACCTACAATTAAAAAAGAGTGTGCACTCATAAATGTATAGATTGTACACATGAAAAATAACTCAAAAAATTACCAAATTCTCTAAGAAACATCTCTAGACAATTTATAATAGATTATACTAAACATATAACAAGCACACGGTTGAAAAAATTTGAAAAAAAAAATAAACGTTCATGAGTGTACAAAGTGAACAGATAATAAACAGTTCTAAAAACCTCCAAAATCTCTAGGAAATATGTGTACAACTTGAGTATACAGAATGTACATATGAAAAACAATTCTAAAAACCTCCAAAATCTCTAAAAAATATTTCCAAACAACTTATAATACAATGTACTAAATATATGACAAACCTCAGTTGAAAAAATTGAAAGAAATAATATACACTTAGAGTATACAGAGTATACACTTCAAAAACAGATTTAAAAATCACCAAATTTTTCAAAACTAAACTCGAAACAACTTATAATAGAATGTACTAAACATACGATAAGCTCTATAGTTTAAAATTTTAAACAAAAAAAAATGTACACTCATGACTGTACATATGAAAAATAACTTCAAAAACTCTAAAATCCTCTTATAAAAAACTTCAAACAGTATAAAAAATATATATATATTTCGAAAAAATCCTCATGCAAAAAACTTCAAACAGTGTAAAAAATATATATATTTCAAAAAAAAATTTCTAAGATCAGTAACTTTCAAAATAATTATATATATAAAATGATGAAAAAAATTTACTGATGCATTTATATTTAAGACATCATTCACTAAATTGATCGTAATATCGTATAATTTTAAATTGTTCTCCATTTTCTTCAAATTGAAATGAGATCTTTTTATTTCTCTTCTCTGAGCTCAATTCGTCTAAAAAAAACCATATTATGACATAAATCCATTTTTATATTGCTTTAAATTTCTCGAGGACATTCAAACGGCATCCACTCACACCCCTAAATGGCATAACATTTTCTCCCGCTATTTTAATAGATCGAGCCAAGTCCGAATAACGTTAACGGCATTGTTACCACGTTATAAAGTAAATAAATAATATTTTATTAGTGGACATGTGTTGAGATTCAGTTGACGTCCAGATGCAAAACTATATCTGAACTCCGCACATAATATTTTCTCTTGAAGAACACTCTTGAAAGCAATCCCACCCTGCCATAGAATAGGCTGTCTTCCATGATGGATCTCTTCATTACCGCCAAATTGAGAGATATTAAGAACGGAGAGGAGACGGGAATTCAATCTATTTAGGACAGCAAACAAACTGATTGCTCCATTGATAAGATTATCAGCTACAGCCAAAATTAAAATTGAATCAAATGAATTCATACACAGCATAACGCATCGTTCAAGCGCTGATGAAAAAAAAAACTGTTTAACCACAACAGAATCTCTATCAACCTTTTTCCTTTGGATCTTAAATAATTGCATTCCTTGTATGGATTAACACAATTAAGCTATAAATCAAGATTGAGACAATAATAATATTAAAATTACAATACTAGTCAACGGGATTCAAGTGACGAGTTCTCAGGAATGGCATATTAAAGTGAAATCCGCCCAATGGCAATATTTACTAAACCAGAGATTTTAATGCGTAACAAAGGAGACATGGGATTTAAGATTCTGTACTATTTGAAGTTGTCCACGACAAATTTAGGTTAAATCTTGCTGAAATCCCACTTAACAAACAGTTACTAAGGGATCCTTTGGTTGCCATAATAAAAAGTAGAGAAAGGAAACGGGAAATTGAAGGCCCGGATTCACCTTTGTTCAATCTGCAAGTAAAGCCGTCCACCATTTCTCTACTAGTGATGCATGGGATGCAACGGTTATCCATGAATGCATGGGACCTCCAAGTCGCTCCGTAGACAATTCAATGAGAGAATGGCAAGGATATCCGAAGCACTATCAAAAGGGATCCCGCTCAACAATAGGAGAGAATATTACGGTGGTATTTGGATGTATTTTTGTATCCAAATATTTAATCACGTGCTGACACATAACAAAATAGAAATTAAATATTATATTTAATTTCTATTTTACCACGTGTCAAGTGTCAATACGTGATTGGTGTCCGGATACATCCGAACACCGCACGTAATATTTTTTCCAATAATAGGGAGGGCAAAGATTATCTTCCATGTCCAATCCAAAGAGAACATTGGAAATCAGAAAGATGAAAATTAGGATAAATAATTCATTATAAAAATTAAACACAATAGTTTAAAGGATTTATGTCATGAAGTACTCTTATAAAAATACCAAAAAAAAATGCCAAGAGCAAGAGGCTGTGTAGAATTACTCTTCCGGTTGCGCAACAAAATCAAACCATTATGATTCGTCCTGATCCCTAGAGATGGAGATGATACAGTTGTGGCAAAAAAAGCTTTATGCAAAGCGTAGTAATAAAAACAGTAAATGTGAGAAAACGAAGAAAATTTAGGTTAAGATATCACAATCAGATTCTATAATCACTAAGAGGCAGTTTGGTCTATTGAATTTGAAATGCAGAGTAAAAATATTTGGAATACTTCTAATTATTTAGTTGAAAATTCTACGAATAGAAGAGTTTACTTTTTATTGTTTAGTTATACATATTAATGCAAGGTAAATGTCATTGCCAGCCGTGGTGACCTGCGGCGACAAAAGACGGTAATAAAAGTCAGCAAGGGGTGACAGGAGGCCAAGAACAGCCTGCTGCAGGGCAGCACAACGATGGCGGCGGACAGCCAATTGATCGTAGCAGGGGCAGGGTAGGAAGCGAGTAGCGGCAGTTGGCAGCATCTGAACATACTTTACACCTAATCATATATGTGGACCGGATACACTAGATTTGAGCTAGAGAATAATCCAAAAACAATCTCAACATATATAGCATTTTGAATGCAGCAAATCAAATTATTTAAAATTTATATACATAAACATTTAAAAATTCAATAGCATGTATGTAAATCCTTTTTTTTTTTTTTAGTTTTGAGCAAATGGCTAACACACTATAATAAATCTTTTTTATAAAAATTGATTCTCCACATAAAATTTCTGAAAATTAGTGAAAATATTACGACCACAAACCGTCCTATGGTGTCAATATACGGATTACTCCATGAGGGGGCAAAAAGAAGTCGAGGCAGATTTCAGCTGTCTAAAATTCCAAGAAACTATGCCACACTTTATGGGCTCATTTAGTTGCTTGTAAATATGAAAAATGGAGCAGTTAATGGGGAATCAGATACTAAGATTCGCCTTTGTATGAAAAGGCACATCCACCATACAGTTCTACCAGTATCATGGAAGCAATGGTCACCCCAAAGGTCGTCCAAGCTGATACATCACCATAGCATGAGAATAGTTTTGATCTTTCCCAGCCATTGGGCAAGCAGAATCGCCTACAATTACAATTATGGATTTTAAAGTGTAAAAAAAAAATTGAGTTTGTATGCCACATGATAGCCAAACTTGAATAAATATGGCCACTATTTATCTTCTTTGGAGAAATACGCCAAAATGCTTGTTCCAAACTTCAGAACAAAATCAATATAAAAATTTAGAATCTAGATGTAAAGCACATAAGAATTCTGTGGTATGTATGTAAATTTCCCTTTCAATTTCCTTTGTTCAATCGAAAAAAAAAAAACCATTAAGAAATTAACGGAGAAAATAGTGAGTATCAAACAAAACATCATTGAAGGATAGTTGCCATGTTAAGGATAGAAACCAGGAAGTCCCTCTAATGTTCCATCCCAAAGATGATCCACCTATTTATCATTTAGTGCGATACTGAAGCAGCGGGTAGTGCAGGCCATCCAAGCTGCTCAGTGACACTACAGTATAACAGCGGAAAAGCATTATCCCTAAAAAACCCAACCGAAGAAATCCAACCTGATCATCAGCTGTGGAGAAGAGAGCATAACCGAATAAAAATACTCGTTCTTTCATACAAAACGCTGAAAAACCTGTTTGAGGAAATGGGGGCAAGGAAATGGAGTCGGAGGGCTCAGATTCATCATTGTTCCATCATTCTGCTTTCCACCGATTACGCACAGATGCAGTGGTCTCCTGCAGAAGCACAGGCCGTCCAAGCTGCTCCGATGCCATTACAAAAGAATAGCATAGCAGCATTAAGATACCTGAAGCACCGTCTAAAGCATTGTTAAGCACTTAAGCCTGAGCAAGATCACAATCCATGATGGATTTCATCATTCGCCCAATTAGAGAGAAAAAGAAAGACCAAACGAAAACATCGGCCAAGTAGAAGGCTATATGGTGGAGGCAGTGAGCCATTCTCAATGCGCCGCAGACATGAAGTGATAATCTGGCTTGGACATCACTGGACCATCTAATTATGCAAAAACAATTTGGTTTCATTTCCGGTAAGTCTATCATGGATGCTATACATTTGTAGAGAAATTAAAGTATACAAAGAGTAAGAACGATCTACATATGACATTTGTTGATTTAGAAAAAGCATAAGATAAAATTTCAAGAGAAGTGCTTTGAAAAGTTTTAGAATGAAGTTAATATTACTTATATTCAAATCATAAAGTATAGTATATCAGAGCTATTAATTGTGTTCAAACACAAAGAAAATTGATAAAGTATTTTCCTATTTCAATTGGTTTATATCAAGGATCGGCTTTAAGCTCACATCATTTTGCTTTAGTTAAGGATGATTTTACTAGACATTTACAGGAGGATGTACCTTAGTCTATGCTTTTTGCTAATAAAATTCTTCATGTTGATCAGACTAGAGAGGGTATTCAAGAAAAACTTGAAATATGAAGGTCAACTTTAGTGTATAAATACTTTCGTTTGAGTAGATCTGAAACTGAATACATAGAGTGTAATTTTAATAATAGTAGATCCAGTCGCAAGTCGCAAGGTTGTGATAGTGGATGATTGAGTCATTAAACAGAGTACATTTTAGATATTTCAAATCTATTATTCAAAGTGATGGTGAAATAGATGAGACTATTATTAGTAGAATTCAAGTTAGATGGTTGAAGTGGAGGAATGCATCAAGCTTGTTGTGTGATAAAAAAATACCGTTTAGACTTAAAAGAAAAATTTTATAAGATGATGGTGAGACCTACAATGCTTTATGGCACAAAATGTTGGCTAGTAAAAGAGAAGGATAAAATCAAGTTAAGTGTTAAAAACTTAAATATGGCTCACATAGAAATATGGCCAACATTTATCTTCTTGCTAAAATACACCCAAATGTTTGTTTCAAAACAAAACAAATATAAAAATTTAAATTCTATAAACAAAATATATAAGAATTATGTGATATGCATGTAAATCCTCCTTTCAATTTCATTTCATTTTCGAGAAAATAGGGAGTATAAATAAAAACATCATGATCATGAAAGGGTAGTTACCATGGTACACACGGGCCATCCAAGGTACTCCATTGCCATTAGTGGAGAATAGCAGAGATCTCTGACATCATGATCATGAAAGGGTAGTTACCATGGTACACACGGGCCATCCAAGCTACTCCATTGCCATTAGTCGAGAATAGCAGAGATCTCTGACATCATGATCATGAAAGGGTAGTTACCATGGTACACACGGGCCATCCAAGCTACTCCATTGCCATTAATTGAGAATAGCAGAGATCTCTGAATCACAAGTTAAATAGGGGGGGGAGGGAGAGAGAGAGAGAGACAAAGAAGAGAGAGAAAGAGAGAAGAGAGAGAATCAGAGAGAGGAAACAGAGAGAGAGGTGATTTTTGGAGTTCATAGTGATGAAAATTAGACGTTACTCATAAGTCACCTTGGAGTTCTATGTTGAGATAATTCCGACTGCAGAAAGCAGAAGAAAAGAAGCCCCATAAACCATACAATAAATGTGGGATTATGGAAAGAATAGGTAAGGATATCCTGACATGATTCATAATCGTTGAATTTGTACTGTGATAAATACAATAAATATACATTTCACCAAAATAAACCTACACCAAGTATAGATATACTCAGAAATAGGCAGAGCACATCGTATCACTTTTTTGAGGGGTACTTAACTCGAAAGACCAATTGATTTCCATATTTAACACTAAAGACTTATAATTTACATCCATCTATTCAATTATCACAGCGGCACACAGACGCAGCAGTTGCCTGCAAGATGCATGAGCCTTCCAAGCTGCTCCATGTCAATGCAACAGAATACACCAAAGAAACGTTACCCAATAAGATGGCCTTTCAAAAAAAAAATTCCAATCATTATCATCGCCCAAGAAATGATTGTTTGACTGCAAATAAGATTTAATAAAAATAAATTGAAGATAAAATGCGAAGTGAATATATATAGAATACCTCTAGTGGCAAATAAGATTAGAGAGTCACCTCAAATGTTTGGTCACATAAAACATCAAATTTTGGTCCCATAAAGCATCAATTGTTCGATAACTCGATTAGAGATTAGATGTATTACATTAAACTTAGGTTAAAAAAAAGGTCTAAATAGACATAATAGATTTGGTTAGAAAGTAAAACATGATATGCTTTTATTAGAATTAAACAAGAATATGACATTTAATAAAACACAATGGAGAAAAAGTATTAATGTTGCCAACCCTTGGATATGCATCTCCAACAAATACCATAACAGCAATCACAATAAAAGGCAAAAGCTCGTATTCACCTTTGTTTCATAACGAAAGCAAATCCAACTACTTCAATAGCTACACATAGACACCACAGTTGTCAGGTTGCCAATAAATGCACGGGAGGAAAAAAAATTATATTTAAAACTTTAAAGGTAGTAGGGGAGTGAAGCATCACACAAAGCATTGGTGTTTCAGCCTCCATATGAATAAAATTATTATTGGAGAAGCCTTAAAAGAAATAAAGTGTGAAAAAACAATAGAACCTACTGATATTCCAATAGAACTATGAAAATGATTAGGAGATCAAGAACTTTTTTGACATTCAAATCTCTTAATATTATTTTAAAGACTTACAAGATGTCATTAGTGGAGAAAGTTTGTTGGTTCCTATTTTTAACAATAAAAGTGATGCACAAGTGTGTACAAATAATGAAGGAATTAAGTAAAATGTATACATTAAAATTATAAGAGTAATTGAGCATTAATTATGACGTAATACAAAAGTTTCTCAAAATCAATTTAAATTTATGCCAGGTAGATCTCACTTTGGATGCTATATCTTTATTGAGAGGTTTGATGCTATATCTTTATAGAGAAAATAATCAAGATCTACATATGATATCTGTTGATTTAGACAAAGCATATAAACTTTTAAGAGAAATACTTTCAAGAGTTCTAGAAAAGAAAGGAGTTAATATTGCATATATTCAAGTCATTAAGGATATGTAAACTGAAGCTGTCACTTGTGTTCAAACACAAGGAGAATTGACCAAGAGTTTTCTTATTTAAGTTGATTACATCAAGGATCAGCTTTCAGCCCAAATGTCTTTGCCTTAGTTATGGATGTTCTTGGTAGATATTTACAAGAGGATGTACATTAGTGTATGATTTTTGCTGATGATATTTTTCTTGCTAATAAGATGAGAGAGAGAGAGAGAGAGAGAGCTCAAGAATGTACATCAGTGTATGCTTTTGCTGATGATATTTCTCTTGTTAATAAGACTAGAGAGAGAGCTCAAGAAAATGTGAATTATGAAAGTCAACTTTAAAGTCTAAAGGCTTTCGCTTCAATTGGTGTTTTAGCCTCCATCATCTTGAGGTGTCAATAACCAATGAATGTTTATTTTAGCCTCCCCTAAGTTCATGATTTATTCATCGGGGAGATCGTCACTAAGCAGGAAAATCAGTAGGAAGTGGGTGTGCTGCTAAGAAATCCGCTAGTGCCTGTCCTTTTACCGCACGGAGGGGTACGAAAGTGATGTCGAACTGCGAAAGTATCATGGACCAACGTGACAAACGTCAGGATAGCATTGGCCTTGTGATGAGATCTGAGATTTGTCCACGGAGATCAAGTTCACCTTATGAGAAAGCATATAGTGTCATAGCCTCAGAATAGCCAAAATTGAATAAACACAGCCACTTTTTGTCTTGCATGGAGAAATACGCCCAAATGTATCTTTCAGAACAAAATATAAAAATTTAGAATTTAGATGTAAAACACATAAGAATTCTGTGGTATTCAGGTAAATGCCACTTTAAATTTGAATTAAATTTCTTCTCTTCAATGATCTTAGTATAAAAAATGATCTTAGTATACTTGAATTAAATGAGAATTTGACATAATAGGACACAATGGACGAATGATTCATGTAGCCGACCCCACCTAGTGGGATTAAGGCTTGTTGTTGTTGTTGTTGTTGTTGTTGTAGTAATCCGAAAAAAGCATTACAGAAATAAGGGGAGAAAATATCAATCGAAATATCACGAATGAGTAGATGTCATGGTAAGGATAGAAACCATGAATACTTAGATTCTCTTTTGTTCCACCACAAAGATGATCAACCTATTTATCATTAAGCGCAACAAAGAAAAAGAAATTGTGCTGACCATCCAAGCAGCTGCTCCGTGACATTACAGCATAACAGAAGAAAAGCATTAATATCTCTAAAAGCCATAAAAAAATCCAACTTGATCATCAGCTGTGGAGAAGAGCATAACCTAATAGGCGAATAGAAAGGTTTCCTGCAGATTCACGGGTCATCCAAGCTGCTCCGATGCCATTACAAAAGAATACTTTGCAGCATTAAGATGCCTGTAGCACCCTCAGAAGCATTCCTTAACCAGAGCAAGATCACAGTCCGTGATGGATTTCATCATCATCGCCCAATTAGAGAGAAAAAGAAAAGAGAGAGGAGGCAGTGAGCCATTCTAATTTTGCCGCAGAGATGAAGTAATGGGTCAGACTTTGATATCACTGGAACGACTTCATGCCGTGTAAGTCTATCACGGATGACATACATTTGTTGAAAAGTATAGAGTAAGGAGGATCTATAAATAATATGATATTTGTTGATTTAGAAAAATAGCATATGATAAACTCTCAAGAGAAGTGCTTTCGAGAGTCCAAAAAAAGAAAAAGAGTTAATATTACTTATATTTAAGTCATTAAGGATATGTATACTATAGTTGATATTTGTGCCCACAAACAAAGAGGAATGACAACGTATTTTCCTATTTCAGTTGGTTTGCATCAAAGATAGACTTTAAGCTCATATCAATTTGCTTTAGTTATGAAAGTTCCTATAAGACATTTACAGCTAGATGTACCTTAGTGTATACTTTCTGCTGGTGATATTCTTGTTAATAATATTAGAGAGGGAATTCAAGATAAACTTCAATTATAGAAGCCAACTTTCAAGATAAATTTCAATTATAGAAGCCAACTTTAGGGTCTAAAAGGTTTCATTTGAGTTGATCTAAAATCTAATACATGGAGTGTAATTTTAGTAATAATAGTTCTAGTTGTGGGATTGAGACAATAGGTGAAGTGAAGAGAAAATAGATGGGGATGTTATTAGTAGAATTCAAGTTTGATGGCTGAATTGGAGGAATGTTTAAGGCATGTTGTCATTAAAAATACCATTTAGACATGGAAAATTTTACAATAATTTTATCTGGCAATTTGTATCATGCTTCTCTGTCTTCCTAGTGCAAGCCCATAGATCCTACCGTTGTGGTGTCGTTCTCTTGGTGCCAAGATGCTGCCTTTTCTGTCTCTAATCCAATGATATCCAGATAGCAATGCCGAAGCACTATACACCAAAAAAAAAATTTCTTGGGGGACCCTCGACCAAGTGGAGCACTACACCCAACAAACCCCTAGCAAGTTAATTGTTGAGCTCGACCAGCGAAAGTAAATGCTGAGTCAACAATATATCACAATTGATCAACACAATCAGGCTCCAAAAAATAACAATCCACCCATTAATATTCAACACAATACAAAAGCAGCGGTTGCACACAGATGCACAGGCCATCCAAGCTGCTCGGTTCCATTACAGTTTGATCATCAGCTGTGGAGCCACATTAGTTTGCCTTGAACTACCAATTTAGAGATTTGATTTATTTTGTGAAGTGAAGAATATCCACGTATTTATACAGCCCACATAGAAGCCTGTTTGAGAAAAAGGAGGCATGGAGATGGAGTCAAAATGCTCTAACATTTCAACGCAAATGCTTTTGGCTTTCCAAATTTCTCCAGCGCCACCAACAAAAGGCTTAGCAGCATTAAGACCTTCCACCAAATAAAAAAATAGGAACGTTTTTTTAAGATACCACCCATATTTTATTTTGAACAAAACTATACACAAGAAAATAATAAAAATATATAAAATAAAACATAAAAGGGAGCCCAAACAATCCCTAAATTGCTAGAAAAGAGCAACTAATTTGAAGTTGCTAATGTTAAAACAATAAATATTGTTTGGAAAATCCAACTGCGAAGCTGAATGTTGTGGCGATATAAAATAAGCCTAACTTGAAACCAGCATTAATACAATACAATAGTCTGTTAGCAGTGTTTTCATGGCTAGTACATTTTAACAACCCTTTCAAAATTGTTATAGTTGCTTCTCAAAATCAACAATAAAATTTGCAACAAAATCACAGTAATAAAGCTCCCAGAACAGCGGAACCTTAAACTGTATGAGTTTTCTTTGGAGAGGAGCATCCTGAGTTAGGGCATCCATCACCCTGGGATGTATTAGCATAAGAATTCAGTAAGCAGGGAGAACAAGAACCTAGACAATACAGTAATTCCTTCCTTGAAAGTTGTTACCAAGGACTTGATTTAAATCCAATGTATATCATAATAAGCGGTCCCAAGTCCCTTTTAACACTACCTTGAAAGTTGTTACCAAGGACTTGGATTTTATTTAACACTGTCTTTACCGATCCCAAGTCCGGATGCGAAAAATGGAGGGTTGCGATAGGCAGTCGACAGCCAACGTAAAACTCGTCGAAATAATCATGACATGAAACCTTCAAATTATTGTATTAATGCTAAGCCCCGAAGAACGCAACGGTACAAAATGAAGTGAGAAGAGTCATTGCATCGACGTCCGAGTGCAGTGTTAAATAAGCAAGGGTTCTCACATTATGGATGGATGTGGGCAAAGAAGTTAGTTCATGAAATTAAAATTAGGTTACGAACTTGAAATATAGGTACTCTTACAAATAAATTAATGGAATTAATAGATATTATGGTTCATAGGAAGATAAATATTTTATTTGTTCAAGAAATTAAATGGGTTGAGGAGAAGGCCAAGGAAATTGATAATTAAGGTTTTAAACTTAGAAGTCGAATAAAAAATGGTGTAAATGTAATATAGATAAAAATTTGAAATATGTATAAAAAAGACTTAATTAAGATTTATAAAAAATAACTTTAGTATACTTGAATTAAATGAGAATTTGACACATAATAGGACACAATGGAGGTGAAAGATTCATGTAGCCGACCCAACATAGTGAGATAAAGACTAGTTGTTATTGTTGTTGTTGTGTATATCACGCTAAGCCCCACTTACAAATTTAAGATCTACTTGAGATAGCTACAATTATATGAAAAAGCTATAGTGTAAGTGCTGCAAAAGAAGCAGTTGTTTGAAAAAATAATGGTAGGCATATAAATTATTTCTATTTTATAAAAGTCAAACCAGAGCTTCCTGACCACCACTGCAAATAGACAAATCAAGTTAAAAAAACGTAGCTTTCCCACCACAAATTTCTCGAAATATAACTAAAGTGTTGCAAAGCGATCCAAGCGGCATTGATGAAGTCGGCCGATCAGATGCCACCACCTAAAATGGCCTCATAGTGGGCAAAAAAAAAAAGAACAAGATTTTTACAAATCAATCACCTGATACATATGTATATATAATTTAACCACTTTTTCTATTTTTTTTTTAACTATCAGACACATGTATTTGCATGTGCCACAATCAAATTGTTAGAATTTTACAAAAATAAAAAAATAGGCAGGCTTTTGTCATGAATTTCAATATTTGAATGTCAATTTAAAAAATCAAGATTCAAAGTGGTTGACTTATAAATATAGAAGATTAGGGTGACTTTCTATGTAAAAGCCCCAAAAAAAACTTTTGAAAGAAACCATCCACTTTAAATGCTCATTTGGTTGCTTCCTTGAAAATAGAGAAAATAGGCGACAAAAAAAGGAATTGTAGGATCAGATTCACACTAACAGCCAATTCTGTACAGTGACTCATTGATGCAATGGTAACCCGTAGAGGCAGGGCCATCCAAACTACTCAATCGCATATGTATGATTGCCTAGAATGATGAAATATATATACAAACATACATATACACATTTCTCCTCTTGGAACTGCTAAGGAATTTTCTTTTAATTTCAGGATTTTCTAGGCTTGCACAAGAAGATTTTCCCTGGTAAAGCATGAGGCGGCGTAGCATTACTCAGCTAAAATTGCAAAATAGAAATCAAACTATTTTAAGATTCATTCATGTCATCCAATTCCCAGAAGAATAGATGGAAAAATATTTTATACAACATAAACATTGAGGAATAATTTACCATTTTATAATCATCTCAAAGCAATTTAATATGAGATATAGATTGAATAATTAATTATAAGAGTTTGTACATGTTAACCTCCACATATGGTTCATATAAGTCAAATGAACCATAAAAGCTAAAATAAATAATTAATGAGAGCAGCATCACATGAATCGGGTTTAAAACCCCCCTAATCGCGATCGGAATTGATCAAATTTGATTTGAAAAAATTGACGTGTAAAAATAGAAAAATTAATTAACTAAAAAAATATATATCGAATCAATAAATTAAATAATTAAAATCATTTTTTTAACAAAATTATGCGATATCAAGTCGAAGCACGTCAATAACGCTTAAAATTGATCGAGTTGTCGAAACGCCGAAATCTATCAAACATCGTCGCGCCGACAGGTGATATTAAGCCGATCAATTGAGCTTGCGCAATTTAAACCTAATTTCTTAATTTTCATTATCGAACGCGCTTAAACGACTAGCAAAATTGATCGTTGATTGCATTAACGTAAAACCTAAAATCAACACCCATATTGCTAGGGTTTATTATTAGGATGATTCGTCAAAATTTCTATGATTAGGGCTAATTATCTTAATTATTAAACTAATGTATAATTAGTCTAAATAATTTTCCCTAATCCTTATCTTAATCCTACCGCCCAAGCCAATAATCAAAACAGCCGCCCTACTATTCCTATTGGTCACCGCTTAAGTACCCAATCGAAACGAGCGGTGCCATCTAAATCCCGTGCCGAAGCCTCTAAACCTAATTTCACGCTATCTACTCGTTTTTCCCTTACAGCTCCTTCTGCTCTCTCGCGATTCTCCTTCCTTCGTTCTCCTTCTGCTCTCTCGCGACTCCCTTCTCACGCTAGGTCCTCCTGCTGCTCTCGGCTGAAGCTCTCGTGCGATTCCCTTCTGCGATCGGCTCCCCTCTCTCGTTCCTGCTTGCTGGACGCAATTCCCTTCTCACGCAGAGCTCCCTCTCTCGTTCCTGTTTGCTGGACGCGTGATCCTCTCTTGCGTGACTCTCGGCCGAAGCTCTTTCTCTCGCTCTCGTGCGACTCCCGTCCGTCTTTCGTGAGCCCTAGCCGAGCCTGAGTGTGGATCGACCAAGCTTCAGCCAACCGAACTCTTCCTCTTCCTTTCCTTGTGCAATCGGAAGTTTCAAGTTGTTTTTATTCAACCTCTTCCTTTCTTGCTTTGCGGGTTATCTAGGTTTTACCTAAAGAAGTGATGAGTATATAATGATTTCATGCTAATTTCGAATTGCTTTTGGATTGCTGAAATCTATTGCTTTGGTTGTATGCTTTGAAGATATATGATTAGGGATTGTTTAGTAGCAGGATTTGATTAGGCTTTAACCTAAATATTGCTAAACAGTAAAAAAAAAAGAAAAAAAAAAAAATGATGATTTCATTTCAGTTTGGGCCAGCGTTGCTCCATTCGCTGCAAAACTTTATCGTCTGCCTCTTTGTTGCCCATCTGTAAAGCTGGTCCTTTGAGAAGGGATGTAGTTATACTTGGCTATTGTATATAGCTATTATCTTCCCAACTTCTGGTTTGCACGCTGACAGTGAGTTGGACGGAGATGTGAAAATGGCTCTACTTGTTGATGACATAAACGCATATTCATTTCTGTTTCCGTTTGTGTTCTATGAATATATGTGAAGGGATTTCTTTTCTGGATTTGCAATAACGCGAAATACATACATGATTGTTGGATTCATGTTATAAACTTTCACTTTGCTATTTTCACCTTTTTAAGGTTGAACCGAGGAGTTCATTTTCTTTACATCTTTTCCTCCTAGCCAGCTGAAAACTCTATTTTTCCCTTTTTTTCGGTTTCTCTGAAAACTAGGGTTGTGTCATTCTAGTCTTAAGTAGCTTCCAACCTTTGAATTGATCTTAAAGTAAAGGAGGGGTAGGGTTTTGAGCAAGTTCAAAGCTTCTATTCTTGCTGTCTGGACGGGTTGATGCTCGCCAAATTTTTTATATATACTGAAAACTAAATTAGAAGCTTGGAAATGAATTTTGGGGTGTTGTTTAGTTCAAATTCCTAACCTATTAAAACAAGCTTTCCTCTCTTTATATTTCAATTTCTATTGTTTGGATGAAACAATGTTTGCTGGAATTGTTTTTACTTGTTGAAAATTAGACTAGAAGCATGGAGAGGTGTTTAAAGAGGTTGTGTGGCTCAAGTCTAAAGCTACATGCAAATTTTCTTCTATTTTAAGCTTCAATTTTGTTTGTTTGAATGAAATAACTCTTGTGGAGCTTCTTACATATGCTCAAAGTAAAGCTAGAAATGTGGGAGAAGTGTTTGAAATGATGCATGGATTAAGCCTTAAGGTTTATGCAAATTCTTTCCTTTATGTTTCAGTTTTAAGTTATTTGAATGAAATAATACTTGTTAAGCATAAAATACATGTTTAAACGAGTTGGGAATGTGAAAACAAGTTTTAAAATTACATGGCTTGAAACTTAAGTTTGTATGAGCCCTTTCCTCTTTTCATACTTCAGTTTTGTTTTTTATGGATGGAATAGCATTCCCTATACTTCTATATGACACATTATGCAAAATCTTGTAAGAAGAAGAAAGGAATGATTGGTTTTTGAGCTTATAAATACTGTATTTCTATCACTCGACATCTTATTATCATAAATGAAATATAAAATTTGATTTGGAAGTTACATGCAATTACAATTATGTTATATTTATATTGAATATTCAAAATGAAAATTTAAGTAAATAGTGATGAAAATGATCTATAGCAGAAGTATCGTTATATTTTTATTTCATACATGAATGCAAATTTTAAATTGTTTTATAAGATAACATTGTTAATGTGACAATAGTGATAAGTATTTTATTCACATATTGCGAAAATATCTGATATATTGGTCACATTGTTATGATAAACTTAAAGATATGTATTGTTAACGGCGTTAAATATGCTTTTATTAGTCACATTGTTAATAAAGAACTTGATAAAATTTTATTCAACGCAAAAAATATATGCGATAAGTGTTCACATTGTTTAATTGCGGAAATTTGATAAATACATTGTTTTAAAAAATATACTAAGTATCATTACATTATTGTTCCAATGATAAAATTATGATATCAATCGCTTTCAACGTATAAAAATATCTATATAATGTTCACGTTGTAACGCGAAAATATATGATAATAAAATTAACAACGCGGAAATACAATACTATGCTATGTAATCTATGCACGCCTTTCTTGGTATAGTGGGTAAATAAATTTATTGTCACAACATATCAGCCTTTTCTTGGCGAGGAATCATTTAAATTATATATGATAGAAATAATAAATCAATAAAAAGTTTGAATTTGATATAATGCCAATCGAACTTTTAAACTTGATATGTCACAAAAAGAAAGTGAATTAAGACTCAAAATATTTATAAAAATATTGATAAATTGATTTAATCATAAATACTCAAGTTGAATCAAATCTAAATTATAAGAGATTTTATAATTTATTCACAAGCATAATATATGATTTAATATCTCAATATCAATCTTCAATTCCATTTGAATCATAATATGTGATTTACTGAATAATTTGAATGGAGCTTAAGGGAAAATTGAATCATAAGCTTGATGATAAATGCAAATTAAAATTTTCAACATATGTTCAATGATATTATATCATATGTTAAAAAAAAAAGGGAGGGTTGAGTGTAGATAAGTTCTTTTCTTATGGGGAGGATTAAGGACAATTCAAATTGAAATATAAGAGCTTGCAAAAGCTTGATAACTCTTTTATGAACTTAAGCAACTAGACAATTAATCAATGAATATGAATGAAGCGACTTCATCAAACATTGATGTGAAATGAATATTTAGTTCGAGATCGATCTAAATATTGGAATGAATGTAAGTCATATTTAAACTTGTTGCTTTATGGTTTATGCAAATGTTCAAAGGAACTAAATTCCTGCACTCATCATGATTTCATGTGAGTTTATAGCTTTGTCATTATGCATGCTTGGAGTATTATCGCATGTCATACAAGCTAAACATACATACTTATATGCATGTAAGATGAATTTCATACTTAAGAAGAAATATGCTTTGCATTTGACTCATGAATATTTGAAAGAATCAAATGCATACTCTACAAAATAGATACTTTACTTGATTTGTTAAGAAACGGATACGCTTGATCTAGGATAAGTGGTTGAAAAGAACAGCTATATTATTTAGAGCAGAATCATCTTGGTTTTGTAATGTGTATCACATTCTTATAGAAACGGACTCTCACTTAATACATGCAAGTACATGAAAGAAGTCATATCTTATAGATAAATCATACTTAACTTTGATGAATAGTTGAAAGAGTCAACTCATGCTTATAGTCATAGAACGGTATGATTTATGATAAATATTTGAAATGGAATTAATTCATATTTAGAGCAGATCTATATTTAATTTATAATTTTAAGTATCAAAACTACGCTTGTAATTGACATTTATGTCTATCTCAATCTTCAACTTCGACATTGATGTTCATACAAAATTTTAAAAAAAGAATAAATCTTGTATGTATGTTGAAGTATTCGATAGCTTAAATACTCAAATAGACATATGCAATGTCAAATGAAATGAAAGAACATCTTACATTTTTCTAGTTTTTCTTAGGGCCGTCAGGGTTAACAAAAACCTAAAACCTAATGATCTTGTGCAAAACTTAGAAACTAATTACTATCAGAATGACAAAAGATAAATCTATCGGCGTCATTGTTAATGTATCTTTTCAAGTTCAAGATCTCGAAAATCTCAAACCGCGATCTACATGTATAATCTAAAGTTTATAAGATTTGAAAAATGATAGATCTTGAAATAATTAATCTAGATCCGATCCCAAGAAGATGACGAGTTGTGAGTCTATTTTCCGATTTGGTCTTGGGGCCGTCAGGTTAACAAAACTCAAAAAATCAAATTTGACATATAAACTTCAACTTATACATCTTAATGTCATATAATTTTAAAAGCGATATTGATGCATGTTGAAGTGATTACTAAGTTAAATATAAAAGAAATGATCTTATGCTTCGGTTTGGTCTTAGGGCCGTTAAACAAAACCTAAAAATCTAGATGTCATTATCTATTTTTAACTTAATAAAATTTTGGCTAATTACATAGAATGACAAAGATAAATCTCATCGGCATCATTGTTAATGTATCCTCTCAAATTCAAGATCTCAAGAAGAAAGTCTCAAACGATCCTCCATGTCAATCTAGAGTTGTGAGGTTTGGAGAATGAAAGATCTTGAAATAATTAATCTAGATCGATCCTCCGAAGATAGTCGAGTTGGCGATCTATCTTCCCGATTTGGTCTCGGGGATTAACAAAACTCAAAATCAAAATTTGACATATAAACTTCAACTTAGACATCTTAATGTCCATACAATTTTCAAAACGAGATATTCAGATGCGTATTTGAAGTGATTACTAATCAAATATAAAAGAGCAGTCTATGCTTCCCGTTTAGTCTTGGGGCGGGTCCGAAGTTAACAAAACCTAAAAATCTAATGATGCAATTGTAAATCTTAGAAACTAATTCTATCATAGAATAACAAAAGATAAATCTATCAGCATCATTGTTAATGTATCTTTTCAAATTCAAGATCTCAAGAAGAAAATCTAAAACCCAATCCTCTATGAATAATCTAGAGTTGACAAGGTTTGGAGAATGATAGATCTTAAAATAATTAATCTAGATCTAATCCTCTGCAAGAATGGTCGAGGAGTTGGTCTATTTTTCGGTTTGGTCTTGGACGAGTTAACAAAACTCAAAAAAATCAAAACCTACAATTTGACATATAAAACTTGACTTAGACATCTTAATGTCCGTGCAATTTTCAAAGAACAAATATTCATGTGCATGTTGAAGTGATTATTAAGTCAAAGTAAAGAACAGATGCAACATATCTCGATTTGGTCTTGGAAGTCACAAAACTTAAAAATTTGATATTATAAGAATTTGGTGATAATATCTCACTAATGCGTATAATTATAAGATATGAATCAATTAACATAAACTAGTTCAAGTTCAAAAGAAAAGTCAAGTTCAATTCTACATGTTAGCTAGAGTTGATAAGATTTGAAGGATTATATTTCGGGCAGAATTTAGACTTCGATCCTCAATAGAAAATCAAGCGGTAAGCGATTATTAATTGATATTAGTCCTATGATTGAGAAGGACAATTATAATTAAAATTTTAAATGATAAATGATTATATATTCAAATCTAAATCAATCATAAAATAATCAAAATTTAAATAAAATAATAAAATATAAATGAAATGAAATTAATTATTTAAATTAAAACTTAAAAATCAATCTACCCCTCCGCAATTGTTTGTTTTCGGGTGACAAATTAAAAACTTTTGCTAAAGAAATGTCAAATCTAACGATAACTATTTTCACACTCAAATAATCTTAATTGTAGCACGCCTCCTGTCATTCATGATTATTTGAAATGACACCATAAAACGACTACACGCACCAGTTCTCCGACCATATCACACTACTAAATTATTACTGGCCGCAGTATGTTCCCCAACAAATTTGCTTCTGAAATGGAAATGTAGAATGTATTTAGTTGACTTATATTTGTCCCATTAGACAAACTCCACTCCAGGTCTACAATAACACCTTGGACGACGAACCTGCTGTGTCGACAAGGATCCTTCTACGTTGATCGACCACTACCTCCTCCGACTAAGAATTGCGATCGGATGGATGACTAACCATAGATCTAGATCGGGCCATTATTCCCCACAAAAAGTTTTAAAATAAAATGATAAATTTCATAAATTCTAAATTCCACTCACCGCAATTATATATTCATATTTAACGATTATCAATTATTTTAATCGTCGTGAGAGATAATTAACTATAGGGGCTTGCGCCTATAAGAAACCTAGAACCAGATATAAAAAGTTCTCACCAAATGAGAACGAAATCTCTAGTTAGTATCTTATCTACTATTCATCTACCTTCTGAAATTTTCACCGACACTAAAACAACTCTTTTCTTTTCCAAAAGAAGTCGGTGACGAATTTTCGGATCCCACAATATAATTAAAAAACTAAGAACTAAATCTAAAATTCTCACAAACTGATGGAAAAATCTTTGAATAGTGTCTTATCTACAATCTCTTATGTCATTTGAAAGTTTTACTTGACACAAATCTAAACTATGTTTCATTGAGAGGTCATGAATTTTCAGATCCCACAAGGCTATTCATGCTATTCCATAGCTAATGGATGAAGACCATCTAATTACCAACTCAAGGAACCATGCTCCACCAAAGGATTTAAAGATTGTCTTCCATCACCCACACACCATAGTGCATATAATATCATATTTTTGAGACATTTACATACATAACACTACTACTAGTGGCACAAGAAAGTAGCGGTTACTTGCAAATCCACGAGCCATCCAAGATACTCCATAGCTAATGGATGCAAGATCTCAAATCACCAGCTGAAAGAATCATGCTCCAGCATGGCTTTCACGATCCCCACCAAAAAATACCTAAATGAGATGATGCATATCATAACACTTTTTTTGGACATTTACATACATAACTCTACTACAAGTGACACAAGAAACTAGCAGGTAGCTGCATATGCATTGGCCATCCAAGCTATTCCATATCAAACGGATGAGAGCTCTCTTAATCACCAGCATAAAGAAGCATGCTCCGCCATAGGGTGAGACGGCTGTCTTCCACGAATGCAAGATAAATTGTAAAAAGAAAAGCTTGGCATATTGAGTTGAGTTTGAGATTAAATTCGCTCAAATGAACTAAAAAAAAAAACAAACATTATTGATGCATCTCTAAAGAGCATTCCCTCATGGTTGCATAAGATCTGTCTATGGGAGAAATTTTTTCAATAACTACTTAATAAAATTAGATAATATTTATCAAAATAATTTAAATCAAGAATAAAAATATCAATTACCTTAAAATGATAATAATATATATTTTAAATCAATTATTAAATTTAATTTTACTGTTTATTAAACAATCTTACTTTTTTTCAATTAAACATGAATAAATTTAATTCATAAATTTTTTATGAAATTTAATGAAATAAATTAAAAATATAACAACTAGAAATTAAGATCCCAACTAATCAACAATTGAAAGATACTTCATAAATGATAAAACTGATCACAAATATTACATTATATTTAATCAAAATTTCTTTAAACCACATAATAATATCTCATTTAATTAATAACAAAATATTATTATTATGCGTCAAAAATTAATTAGTTAATAAAATTTCATCTTTAACTTTAAATCCAAAGACGACACGTGATAGTTGAATAACTCTATAATTTTTTAAGTGAATAAATCTCATAAAGAAAGGAAAAAATCACAGGGTATAGCCTAATAAAAATGCCGCACTATATATATATTTTGTAGCATAGTTTAAGTTTTTCCATAATGATTATAAAGAGTATGTAAAAAGATAATGAAAAATCAAGAATTATGTTACAAGTTACGCAACGATTGATAACCGTTGTGTGGCGACAATAACCAATCGAATCGACAACTCGGATAATGATGAACTTGAACTTTCTAACCTCACATCTTTCTCCCAAATTCGCTTAGCTCCCCATTCATGATAAGAAAAGGTATTCTATTCATAAGATTGAGAGGATATTTTGATCATTATAACCACAATCTCAAAATACTCAATCAAACGATTTATATTAATTAATTTGATCATAAATAATTTTTTGGTGATTTGACAATTCAAATAACCTTCGATCTGAGTGATCTAGTATTGAATTGCGTCGCCGATTCGATTATAAAGACCAAATTTATAAGTCATTTAATCCCACAATATTTTAAATTTTCATATATAACTTTTGTGCTTTGAGCTCATTCAATTGACTCGATTAATATTATTATCTCACTAGCCGTTACTTTAATTAAATATATACTTCAACTTAAAATCCATACTTCATTTATAAATTTTAGAGAGATATGCTATTTGCCTCTCTATTTTTGAATTAAAAAACTCATTTCATCCAAAAATATATTAAATAAAATAACATGAGCTAAAAATTATTAGGATTTATAATTATCATATATATCAATTTATTAATTAATTATTAACATTTATTTATTTTATTATATTGACTTTTGATTTAAAAGGAGAGGGATCATGAAAGCCCAATTTTTGTTTTCTTTATGTTGAGATAGATTGAAAGAGGAGAGGCAGTGGGCCCCACATTATTATTATTTTTTATTCTCATTTTAACGTGTGAGAATAGATGAAAGAAAGAGAAAAGAGAGAGAGAGAAGAGACAAAAAAAAATTTTACGAATAGTATAAAAAATAATTTTTATGACAAATGTGAAGAGTTTTTTTTTCTCTTATCTTTTTTTTCTAGGAAAATAAAAATTTTATATATATCTTATTATTATTAAAAAAAATTCTTATTTTTTTATTATTTTTTAAAAATATATGAAAAGTTCTTTTTATTTTTTCTTTTAATTTTTTTAAAAATTTGAAGAATATCTTTTTCAAGTATAAATACCCCTTAATGAGTAATGAAAAAATCGCTCTTTACTTTCTTTACTTCTTTTCTTTGATAGCCTCCACTGATCTGTATAATAGTGTCGAACTCTCTCGCAGACTTCAATTCTCCTCAATCTTAAGGTTTCTAACTGACCTGATTAGGCGGTGCGGATCCTTGAGAATTTTATCATCTAAGGTTTTTGATGTACCTGTACTTTCTGAAACTTTTATTTTTTGAAATTTTTGATAAGTGGAGACCCTATCAATCATTGTTCTTAGCCTTTCTATCTTTATTGTCACTACTAATTTTCCATCAAAGCATCCTGGGGACGCCTTTGAGCGAGGAATCTATAAAGAATTTTGATCTATTCGAGATTTTTTGTTAAAGCATCAATAACATTTAACCTCAGAATAAGTGCCAAATTTTGACCTATTCAAATTGTTTGTCAAAATTTTGCTTGATGACGTTAAACCGTAAAAGTAGTAAAGTTTGACCTATCCATTGCTTGCCGAAGTTTCGTCACGACGTTAAATTAGATTAAATCATAACATCCGCTTTATACAGTCAAAATTACTCCTTGACCTTTGCCTTATTTTTCTTAAATATGATTAAAAATCACGACTTTAAAGCTTTGTTTTCAATGTTGAAATTACTCATTATTGATTTCAAACTAATAATCAATTAGATATCCAGAATATTGATTTTACCTCTTTCACATAGGTTAACATTATTGAGCAAAAACTCTGACAAACAAATCCGAATATATCAAAAGACATACTACAAAGTTAACGTCATAGAGCGAAATTCTGACAAACAACCTCGAATTAGAGTTAAAACTATTTACTTCTTCCACACAAATTAAATATCATCGAGTAATACTCTGACAAACAATCTTTAAATGAAAGTTAAAACTATTGACTTTTTCCTCGCAAGTTAAATATCATCGAGTAATACTCTGACAAATAATCTCAGATGAGAGTTAAGATTATTAACTTTTTCTGTACAGATTAAATGTCACCAAAAAATAGTCTGACATACAACCTCAGATAAGTCAAAATCTTTTATGAATTTTCCTCCCATGGAAGGTACGCCCCTAAGAAAGCCTCAATACGAAGTCAGTAGTGGACAAGGTACACACCAGAAATACTACAAGAAAACAAATAATTGACAGGATCTCTACTTATCAAAAATCTCAAAAAGCAAAAATATCAAAATGTATATAACATCAAAAATCTCAAGGTGATATACATAAAATCTTAGTAGGTAAAAATTTTAGAAAATACAAGTACATCAAAAATCTAATAAGATAAAAGCGTCAAAAGATATACATCCATCATAAACCTCAAAAAGGCAAAAATCTCATAAAAGTACAAGTAAATCAAAAATCTAAGAAGTACATGTACATCAAAAAATTCAGAAGACAAAAAACTCAAAAAATATAGGTAACCCAACGTAGAAGAATAAACTCATTGCAATCTTTTATGAGTAATAACCACCAAATCATTTAAATAATGAAATTTCTTCCAAAAAATTATCAAAATATCATTGTTTATAGTTGGCGTTGTATCGTCGAATCACGTCATCCCCTATGGTTTCAATATACGGATCATTCCATTATGGGGTAAAAAGAAAACGATACAGACTAAGATTCGCCATTGTATTAAAAAGCATGTCCACAACACGGTTCTACAGTGACTTATCAAGCAGGGGTTACCCCAAAGGCCGTCCAACTGCTCCATCGCCATAGCAAGAGAATAGTGTTGATCTTGCCCTGTCATTTGGCAGGCATAATCACCTACAATGATGGATAAAATTACCATCTTGAAGTTAAACACTGCATAAAATTACAATAAAAAACCTACTATGGTGCTCTTTTGAAAAAATTACAATCAGGCTTATGCCTCATTGTTGCTAAGTGAGCGTTATGCCTCATATGATGCAACGCACGCCTTAAAGCCCAGTTCACCTGAATTTTTGTGAGGCAAGAGCTTTAATTATCCAAATAACACATACTCGTTAGCACACACACAAACCAATCTTAGGGTAAACAATACCCATGTACCTCTCCTCTTGTGCTTTCTCTACTCATGCATAATATTGAGCACCGATGTCACCATCATTACATGTGATATTCTTATTTTAATATTGGATAATTAGAATGAGAGAAAAACTTATTATATTAAATTTATTTTAAATATTTAAGCCATTACCTTTTTACTTTAATATCTTATATAATACTTCTTACTTCATGATTTGACATCAATAATATTAATATGTTCAATATTTAGCACAATTTATTATTTCTTTCTATATTAAAATATTAATGTGTTATATTTTAATATATAAATAGATTAGGGTAATAATATATTACTGCTTTGTACTTTGATAAGTGTATAACTTCTTATTTTGCATAATTTATTTGTATGAAATGTAAGTCTCAAAACACCTAGAGGATTATGCATCACCTCAAAAACAAAAATAATCAAATAGAAGTAAAATGGAGCAAGCCACACTTAAGTATGCCTTTGAAGTAACGACTTAAAGATTTGATTTCTTTTGTAGAGTAAAGAGTACTCACGTACTTCTATACAAAGCACTGAAAAACCTGTTTGACGATATGGCGTCAAGGAAATCAATAGTCCAAAGGCTCAGCTTCATAATTGTTCCATCATCAAAACAGATCCATCGATCTGCTCTCCACTGATTACTCACAGGTGAAGCAATTTCCAGCAGATGATCAGCCATCCAAGCTGCTCCAATGGCATTACGTAGCAGCATTAAGGTGCCTCAAGCACCTCTGAAGCTATGGATTTCATCAGCATAGCACAATTAAAGAGAAAGAAAGAGAGCAAACTATAATCATCGGCCAAGTAGAAAGCTATATGGTGGAGGCAGCGAGCCATTCTCAATGCATCACAGGATTTGATATCACTGGGCCATCTACTTATGCAAAAACAGGAGCTCGCACCAAAACATAACAGTCTGTGGTAGGCTACGACAACAATGGAGCCGCTTCCAAACTTTAACTACGGTTAAACTGTTATAAATCTTCCATGGTACCTGCACATGCTACGTACCAAAGTGATCATCGAAAGATGGGTTAGGGTCCTCCCTTATTACCAAATTACCATTCAAAGTATCAGAAAGATGGGTTAGGGTCCTCCCTTATTACCATGGTACCTGCACATGCTACGTAACTCCCCCCCAGCAACCCTAGCAAACATCACAAAAAATAAGAAACATAAATGGGGAGTTGAAGAAGACTCACAACCGTGCAGAAGTGCATTGCGATCTAAAGATGGGCAAGACTGCTTCAATAGTGGATCTGACATCAGAAAATAATGGCGCTGCACCAAAGTGATCATCGACCATGGAGAAGAGAAATGATGGAAACTAGCAACAATTGACTCTACATAAGTATCACATTTAGGGTTCATTCGAAACAGCTGTTGAATGACAGCAGCTGACACCAGTGCACAACATCATCAACAGCGGCGCACAGTAGTAGCAAGTAAAAATAAAATAAAAGAGATTTTTACAAATCAATCACCCAATGCATATGTATGTACAATTTAACAACCCTCCCTATTTTTTTGATACTATAAGAAATTTGCATGTGTGATGATTTAAATCATTGAGACCTTTACCGAAATGAAAAATACGGGTTGCACTTTTGTTATGAATTTCAATTTTTGAATTTCAATTTGAAAAATTAAGATTGAATTTGGTTGAATTGTAAATATAGAAGAATAAGGTGAATGTGCATGTAAAAGCCTAAAATAAAAACACAAAACAATATTCCAAATAAGCCTTCAGTCATCAAATGGATATAGAAAAAATTATTTATTTAAGTTGATATTGCTGAAACGGTAAACAATGTTTCGGCAAATATTCAACCATCAATCTGCAGTGCTATCAACATGTAAGATAAAATTATCTTGTTGCCACGTCTACATGGCAACAGTCTAATACAATGATATCAGGGCTACTACACTTCAACATCTCTCTCAAAGTAGTTGCTTCTCTAAATCAACCAAAAAAACAAATTGTAACGAAATCACAATGAGAAAGCTGCCAGAGCAATGGAAACTTAAAATATATGAGTATTCTTGGAGAGAGAAGCATCACTATGGAATTATGTAAAGCAATCAGAGTCAAGGTATCCACCACCTTGTGGTAGCATATAAATTTTACAGCTAGGGTATAAAAAATAACCAAGAAATTGTATAATAAAATACGAATAGTTAAGGAAATGGGGAATCAAAGAACCACATTCACCTTTGTTTCATCAAAAAGTAGGGCCCACCAGATGGTTCTAGCAGTGACTCATGGAAGGAGTGGTTACTCCAGAGGCAGCGGCCATCCATTGCCACAGCCATTCTCATATAGTACTATATATATATATATATATATATATATACATATATATATATATATATATATATATATATATAATAATGAAAACAAGCCTTTCACAATGTGGAGTCAGCTACAAGTAATCGTTTATCCATTGTCCAATTAAATAACATATTCTCATTTAGTTCTAACAAAATCAGGTCAATTTTTATACTTTATAACAAAGACTTTAGGTCTAAAGGTTTTATTTTTGAGTAGATCTAAATCGAATACATAGAGTATAATTTAAATAGTTGAAGATCTTGTGGTAGGGTTGTGACAATGGGCATCATTAAAAAGAGCGAACATTTTAAATATCTCGTAGTCTATTGAACAAGTGAAAATAAAATAGATGTGGTCGTTATTAGTAGAATTCAAGTTAGATGGTAGAACTGGAGGAATGCATCGGGTCTGTTGTCTGATAGAAATGTATCGTTTATACTTAAAAGAAAAATTTATAAGACAATGATGAAACTTGCAATATATACATATATATATATATATATATATATATAACAACAACAACAACAAGTTTTTATCCCGCTATGTGGGGTCGACTACATAAATCTTTCTTCTCTATTGTGTCCTATTATGTGTCAAATTCTAATTTAATTCAAGTATATTAAGATCAATTTTTACACATCTTAACCAAATTATTTTAGATCTACCTCCACCTTTCTTAATATAAGGCAAATCTAATGCATCTACTCTCCTAACAGATCATCGGCTGGCTTTATGTGGCCAAACCATTTAAAGCGACTCTCTTTAGTCTTATCACCTAGAGCTACTCCAACTTTTCTAGAACATACCATTTAGCATTTTAACTCTTAAGACTAAAGCCACTCATCCACCTAAGCATCATCATCTCTGCAACACTTAGTTTTATGCTTCTCTTTTATTGGCCAACATTTTGCACCATAAATCATTGCAAATCTTACAACCATAATATACAATTTTTCCTTAAGTTTAAGTAGTACTTCCTATCACACAGTTGTTGACCTCACTTTTGTAGTGAGCTATTAACCTCATCTTCTTAGACTTAAGACTCTTCTAGACACTAAGAACTTTTTAGTCATAAGACAATTCAAGTGATTAGGTGAATATTTAACTTAAGCCTAGAGACTTAGAAGTATTAATCATAAGATTAAGCTATGCTTTAGAACTTAAGAAAATTACTTATCCTATAGCCTAAACCCAATCTAGATATACTTTTTCAAATCAAATCTTAAATTTAAATACAAATTCTGAATTTAATTTCAAATTTGACTCCAAATAATTGAAACTCAAAATCAAATTTAAATCCTAAAACCCTTCCTAAGCCATATGAACCACATTCATAAACTTAAGCCAAAACTCTCTTTAGATCAAATCAAACTCATTAATCTCTTTATAAATCAATTATTCTTCTTATATTCATATAAATGAAATTCAAATTATAATTATATAAATCAAATCCAAACTCAATCTAAATCTTTTAAGCCAATTCTTTGAACTTAGCCAAATTCTATCCACATCAAGTCAAAACTAATAAATTTTCTCTCTAATCAATCATTCATTCATTTATCCAAATATAAATAAAACCCATAATCATCAAACTAAATTCAAGTCAACCCAAGTCAAGCTTAACTTAGCCCTTTAAATTTAAAACTTTCAATTGAGCCAAAACCTATTGGACTACAAATTGATTGTTGTTGAATTTGTATTTCAATCAAAGGCTCATATATAAGTTCAACTAAACTCGAATTAAACCAAAACCAAATCAATTGGCACTTAAAATTAACTTGATCCAAAGCTAAATGACCATTTGGAAACTTGTCCAACCAAATTGGATTGAACCAAACACACCAAAACCTTTCACCATGATTTTTGATCACCCTAAAATGATCAATTGCAATCAATTGGGTCAAACCAAGTCAACTTAATAATTTAACCAAGTCAACCCTTAGCTCAACTGAACCAAAACTAACCAAAACCCATCCCACATCAAATTGATTGAAATCAATGATTTAAATCAACCTAAAATCAATATTTAAATGACTATCGATTAAATTGAGCCAAGCTAATTAATCATTTGATCAAAGTTATTTAATCTAAAGGAAATCGGGTCAAATCTTGATTTAACAAATTGATTTGCCAATACTTAAGTTCATTCCAAATTTATTATTTACTTTATCAAAACCATAATTAAACCCAATTTTATCAATCGAAAGTCAATTAAACATTTCAAATTAGCTTAAGGATCAATTTGACATAAATTTAAATTAAATCTAAATTAATTCAAATCAAAATCACTTTCATTATTTATGAATTAATCACTCATGTCAAGCCAATTTATTTTATTCAAATTTGTCAACTTGACCCAATATGACCCATATGACTCAAATTAAGCCAAATATCTTAAAACTAAGTCATAACCCATTGGGGACTGATCAAACCCGACTCAAACCTATTTGGGATCAACCCAAAATCAACTCAACACATTTAAACCACTCATGGATCCTCCTCTACATATGATTCCACCAAATCTCATTTAATTATCACCCATTAAATACACTTAACTTCTCTCCAACATTTGCATTGAATTGAGTATCATATGACAGCAAGAGAGGACTTTGGAGCAAAATCTCAAAATTTCAATCAATCATCATCCATCCCAACACCGCAGATAATGATCAATTTAAAGCCAAAAAATTGAAATAAATAAATAAATTTTTGACCATTATAAAAAAAGAGAGAAATGAGACTTTAGACCTCTTACTCCCACCACCATTTAGCCCCCAAAAGCTCTTCAAAACAAAAAGAAATTCATCCCCTCCTCTTTGAGCCATTCTTGAGCTCAAAAATATAAATAATTACTTTTCCGATGAGGCGACCATAAACATCGGAGAAGACAATTCCGAAGGGAGGCGAAAGTTAAAAATCATTCCAAAGCTTTCCACTGAGTTTGCTCGGATATTATCGTCACCGAAACTATCCACGAGATAAATTTCCAAATTTTAGACTTAGGATTTCGCATTTTGTGTTAATTTTCTTACCATTTTTAGAATTTTTCCTAGATAATCCCTCATTTTTACTTTAAATCATCTTAATTAAAAAAATCAAATTTTTTCGATATGAATCGACGCAAAAATAGATCCATTTGGACAAATTTTCATTTAGAAATCTATTTTTTCTTTACAAAAAAATATGTTTTTAAATCACCGTCGGCGACGGAGCCGTCAGATCAGGTCGCGGATGGACGGCCAGCTTAGAAGGATCGACGCGGTCGAGTGACGGACTTTCGGACAGATCTTTCCCACCCAATTGTTATACCCCGCCGGTGGTAAAGTAAAAATAGGTTTTTTTAAAAAGATAAATGGGATTTCTAAGTGAAAACTTTACCAAATAGATCCGTTTTTGCGTCGATTCACACAGAAAAAATTATGTTTTTTAATTGAGATAATTTAAAAATAAATTATATAAGAAAATTCAGAAAATCATAAGCTAATCTAAGTTGGAAAATGGCAATTTATCTCAAATGGTTTCTGCTAAAGATCCGATTAAGGTATGCAAATTTTGACTAAACCTCGCCTCCGAACGTCATCTTCCCGATGTTTACAATCGACTAAAAAAATTTATTTTTGAGCTCAAGAATAAAGAGATTGAAGATGAATTTTTTTTTGCATAAGCTTTGGGGTGATGGTGAAAACAAAAGGTCAAAACTCATTTCCCTTCTTTATAATGGCTATTCTTTTAATTTTTGTCTCCAAAATGATTGTTAAAATGGTTGGGATGGATGATTTGATAACTTTGAATTTTTTGCTCGAAGTCTTTCCTCTCAACTATTGATGCAAATAGAAGTTAAGTGCATGTGATGAGAAAGAATTAAATGAGTTGAAAGAATCATATGGGGAGAATATGAGTGATTTAACGGCTTAAAATAAACCCTACTTTATTTTGTAAAATGGAGAAAGATGGTATATTGATAAACAATGTGAACATTATGTGATTAGATCCATTTATGGGATGATTTATCTTTCGATATAGTAAATCATTTAATATCATTCACTTGATAAGTACTAGATGCGTGGTGTCATCTCAAAAATAAATACCAATAGTAAGCGATGCATTCCTCCACTTCAACCATTCAACTTGAATTCTATAACATCTCCATCTATTTCACCATCATTTTAAACAATAGAACCTACATGTCAATGCCACTCTTTTAAACTTGTTCACAATGTCACAACATTACCATTAGAACTTCTACAACTAAAACTACACTCATATTCAATTTTAGATCTACTTAAATGAAAACCTTTAGACTCTAAAATTGACCTCTATGATTCAAGTTTCTCTTCGACTCCCTCTTTAGTCTTATCAACAAGAAGAACGTTATCAACAAAAAGCATACACTAAGGTACATCTTCCTGTAAATGTCTAGTAAGAACATTCATAACTAAAGCAAAATGATAAGAGCTTCAAGCTGATCCATGATATAATCCAACTGAAATAAGAAAATATTTTATCAATCCTTTATATGTGCATCACATTTATTCTTAAATATAGGAACCGACAAACTCTTTCTTCACTCATCTGACAACTTGTCTTTAAAATAACATTAAAATGACTTGTAAGCCAAAAAATTCTTTGATCTCCTCCACATTTTCACATGTAGAAATGTGGCCAACATTTATCTTCATGCTAAAAAACGCTCAAATGTTATTTCATAATAAAATAAATATATAAATTTATATTCTATACGTAAAATACAAAAAAATTAAGTGTTATGCATGTAAATCCCCCTTTCAACTTCATTTCATTTTCTTTTCATCAATTAAGAGAAAGCATTTCAAAAATAAGGGGAGAATAGGGAGTATCAAACAAAACAGCATGGATGCGTGTGGTTGAAGGCATAGATTCACCTCAATTCCATCCTAAAAATGGTTCGCCCATTCAATATTCAGCACAACACAGAAGTAGCGGTTGCCCGCAGATGCACAGGCCATCCAAGCTGCTCCCTTCCAATACAAAAAAATAGCAGAGAAGCAGTAATATCTCTAAAGAACAGTTAAAAGAAATCCAACTTGATCATTAGCCGTGGAACCACTCTAAGTATGCCTTGAACAAAGGACTTCGAGATTTGATTTCTTTTGTGAAATGAAGAATACTCTAGTATTTATAAAGCCCACTGAAAACCTATTTGACAAACAAGGGAGGCAAGAAAATGGGGCAGAACTGTTACGCAGACACATCAGTTTCGCACAACACAGACCATCTAAACTACTCCGGCACAACTACAAAAAATAGCTTACCAGGTTAAAGACCGTAGTAACCACCACCAAATAAAAAATAAGGACATTTTTTTTAAGATACCCAGGAAATTTTTTTTAGCCAAAATAAACACAAAATAATATAAAAATAAAAATAGAACATAAAAAACAAAAGTGATCCCAAAAGACATCTAAATTGCTGGAAAAAAAACTATTTTTTTGAAGTTGCTAATTCTAAAACAATAAATATTACTTTGAAAATCCAACTACAGAGCTGAAATGTTGTTGCTATATAAAATCAACTTAAGTTTGAAGTCAGGATATATATGCGTCAACAGTCTAATTGCAGTGCTCTCACTGCTACAGCATTTTAGCTTCCCTTTCAAAATTTTTGTTGTCAAATCAACAAAGTAATTTGCAACCAAATCACAGTAGAACCTTAAACTATAGGAGCTTTCATTGGAGGGGCATTCTATGTTGGGGCATCCATCACCTTGAGATGTATCAGCATAAGAATTCAGTAACAAGGGAGAACAAGAAACCTAGACAATCATTTGAATCCCACTTGAAAATTATTAACAAAGTATTGGGTTTAAATCAAACTTACACCGTAAAAAAACCCACACTTAACAGATTTAGTGGGCAAAAAAGAAATTTTTTTGCAAGAAACCATCCATTTTATGGGCTCATTTAATTGCTTCCTTGAAGAAGATAGAAAAAATTAAAATTAATCTAAAATGATATATTAATTAATCATTATCTAAATAATTTAAAATTTAACTAAAATAAATTAATATAAAATAATAAACTAGAAAGAGAAGGAATTCGAGATTTCAGCATTCAAAACCCTAGTCTTTGTACTTTCTATTTGTTGTTGCCTGAAAAGGCAATGGAGAAATCACAAGGTAATCCTGTCTTTTCTCCCACCCTCCTTCATAAACTTATGCTTCTCTAAATTACATAAATTCGCCTACCAACAAGATTTAGTAAATCCAGATTTAACTTGCAAAAGCGGCTTTAACGGGATTACAAAAGCACAGGATTTAACTTCTCCAAAAATACCGTTTAGTTAAATCCAACTTAAATCCTGCTCAAATCCTGCAACCAAACATCCCCTAGGGATTTAAATTAAATCCAACTAAGGATTAAATCATGCTCAAGTCATCTCAAACAACCCTATGTCCCTTCAAAGTTTGGTAATATAGGAGTTTAGAACTAGTCAGGCATTCACTTAGAGCACTGGAAAACCCGTTTGTAAAAAAGTGATCAAGAGAATTGAACGCTTGGGTTCGCCCTATTTCCATGACAAATCAGATCCACGCACTTGATCTGAAGCACAGACAACGGTTTCACGTAGTTGAGCAGGCCATCCAAGCTGCTCCGGCGACATAACAAGAGAAACATTAAGATCTCCGGAGAACCCCCGAATCCGGCATAGGATCGCCTTCCATGATGGATTACATTGGGCGATCTAATCGTAGTGAGGAAGCCGAAAAGAGAGAGAGCAAGAGAGACAGAAATGGGTTAGGAAAATAAATCGTAAGCCAGGGAGACGGGTAGCAGAAGAGACTGACCATTGCTCGCGAAATGTACAAACTAATTTGGGTTTTCAATGCAATGGGCTGTCCACTTATACACAGAGCTGCAGTAAGGGCGCAACAAAACTTGTTGTGCCTAACCACCCGTCGGAAAATGGTTGAGAAAATCGAGGCCGATGAGGACTTCGGATAGATAATTTGCAAATAAACATCCACTCTTCGATTCAGTACGGGAGAGGCCAGGCGTTTTATAAAAGAGCGCCAGTAGGTCCTAATGGATTAATTTTTTTGATCTGATTAAATAAAATAAGAGCAATTGATAAAATGTTTATAAAGTGTAAATGAACTCAAGACCCTGTACCTACATTCGAGGGCTAAAAAGCTAATATCAAAGTCTGAAGACTCATTATCAAACCAAAAAAAGTAACTGAATTTAACTTTATTTCCTGTAAATTCTTTCAACCAAAGCAAATTTGAAGATTCATTTTGAGAAAAAAATAGAGTGAAAATCAAAGCAACAGTTAAAATAGGTTAGGATCCTTCCCTATTACCATGGTACCTACACATGATGCGTAACTCCTCCAAGCAACTACAGCGAACATCATAAAAATAAACATAAATGGGGACTTGAAAGCTCACAACTGTGCAGAAGGAGGCGGCCACTAAGGCATCATAAGATGGGCTAGATTGCCTCAATAGTTGATTTGACATCAGAAAATAATGGAGATAAACCAAAGTGATCAATGACCATGGAGAACAGAAACGATGGAAGATATTGACGACTGACTCTCCATAAGCATCACATTTAGGGTTCATTTGGAACAGCTACGGCAACAACGGTGGCTGACAAACGTGCAAGACAACAGCAGCATGGGTGGGTAGTAGTAGCAAGTAAATACAGTAAAACACAAAACAAAATTGATCCCAAACAAGCCCTCAGTAATCAAAAGGTTGTTGAAAAAATAACTTGTTGAAGTTGATATTGCTGAAACGGAAAACAATGTTTCAGGGAAAACTAAACCATCAATCTGCTGTGCTGTTGCCATATAAAGATAAAATTACCTTGATGCCAGTTATACATGGCAACAATCCGATGTGTTATCACGACAACCACACTTTAACATCTCTCTCAAAGTTGTTGCTTCTCAAAATCAACAGAAAAACAAATTTCAACAAAATCACAATGAGAAAGCTAGCAGAGCAATGGACCCTTAAACTATATTAGTTTTCTTTGGAGAGAGAAGCATCATTATTTATTTATGTAGAACGTAAGTAAAGGCATCCATTAATTTGCGGTAGCATACAAATTTATCATCAAGCCGTAGAAATCATACAACTTTTTAACCTAAAGATAAGAATGGTTGAGAAGGAAACGGGGAGTCAAAGACTCAGATGCACATTTGTTTTATCAAAAGCAGACCCGCCGATTCCTCATGAAGGAGTGGTTACTCGAGGCAGAACCGTCCATTGCGACAGCTATTCTCAGCATTAGGCACTTATCTTTTTGCTTTAGTTATGGATGCTCTTACTAGCATTTGCAGCAAGATGTACCTTGGTGTATGTTTTTTTGCAGATGCAATTCTTCTCATTGATAAGACTAGAGAGGGAGTCCAAGAGAAACTTGAATTATGGAGATCATCCTTAAAGTCTAAATGTTTTCGTTTAAGTAGATCTAAAACTGAATATATGAAGTATAATTTTAGCTATAAGTTCTAGTGATAGTGTTGTAACATTGAGTGAACAAGTCATTAAAAAGAGTGAGCGATTTAGATATCTAGGTTCTATTGTTCAAAATGATGGTGAAATAGATAGAGATGTTATTAGTAGAATTCAAATTGGATGGTTGAAGTGGAGGAATGCATCTGACCTGTTGTGTGATAGAAAAATACCGCTTAAACTTAAGCAAAAATTATATAAGATTGTGATAAGACCTTCAATGATTTATGGTGCAAAATGTTGACCAATAAAAGAGAAGCATAAGACTTAGTTAAGTGTTGCAGAGATGAAAATGCTAAGGTGGATGAGTGGCTTTACTCTTAAAGATAAAATGTAAATCCCACTTTAGATTATAGATATAAAATACATAAGCACTATGTGGTATGGATGTAAATCCCACTTTCAATTACATTTCATTTCCTTGTCTTCAATCTGAAAAAAAAACCCTTACAAAGATAAGGGGAGAAAATAGGGAGTATCAATCAGAACATCATGGAAGTGGTATTACCATAAACAGAACAGAAAATAGGGGGTTGCATGCTGCGGATTTAGATTCCTCTCCTTTCCATCCCAAAAATGATCTAGCCGTTCAATATTCAGCACAACACAGAAGCAGAAGTTGCCCACAGATGCACAAGCCATCCAAGCCACTTTGTTTCATTACAAGAGGGCTGCAAATGAACTGAGGATTCAACAAGCTACTCATGCGTCGGCTCGATTAGAGCTTGCTCATGATCGTTTGATTAACTAATCAAACAAGCTTGAACACTTTTATAAACACTTGATTGCTAAATAAACAAGCTTGAACAGCTTATCATTCGGTTCATTTATATTCATGAACAACATTGTTTTCAAAGCTCATTAGGAAGCTCAATTATGATTCGATTAAGACTCGATTAAGGCTTATTTTTGAACAATATTGTTTAAATTTTTATTTTGTAGGCTTAACAAGCTTTAATTGATACAAATCATGATTTCTCAACAGGCTGCTCGCAAACAAACTCGATTAAAGCTTGATTGAAGTTCATTTATTTCATTAAAGGCTGCTGTCAACAAGCTTGATAATTTAATTTGAACTAAACTCGTGAACAAACTCGAATCAAGCTCAAGCTTAAACACCATCCTAAAAAGCTTAAATCGAGCTCGAGCCCAATAATGGTAAACAAGCTTGAACTTGAACACGCACACATGTTCGGCTCAATTCGGTTCAATTCATTTGCAGTCCTACATTACAATACAACAATAGAAAGGCATTAATATCTCCAAAGAGCAGTTAAAAGAAATCCAACTTGACATCAGACGTGAAGCAACTCTAAGTATGCCTTGAACTGACAACTTAGAGATTTGATTTCTTTTGTGAAACGAAGAATACCTTTGTTTTTAAAAAACAAAACACATTTTATTTTGAACAAAAAAAATACCTTTCTTTTATTTTAGTTGCTTCCTTGAAGATAGAGCAACAAAGGGGACAAATAGGTTCAGATTCACAGTTGTTCCATTAATAGAACAACAACTGCCTTCTCTCCACGGTGACTTGTGGATGCAACGGTTACCCAAGTAGGGACATAGAAGCTGCTCCATCGTAGTTGTATGAAGATTATAGAGATCCTTGAAGCACCATGGAAACAATCCAACCCCGGTATGTGGCAAGTAATATCACCTTGAATGATGAAACAATCCAACTCTAAGATTGACCTCTATAATTCAAGTTTCTCTTAGACTCCCTCTCTAGTCTTATCAACAAGAAGAATGTTATCAACAAAAAGCATACACCAAGGTACATCTTCCTGTTAATGCCTAGTAAGAACATTCATAACCAAAGCAAAATGAAAAGAGCTTCAAGCTGATACTTGATGTAATCCAACTGAAATAAGAAAATATTTTGTCAATCCTCCTTATATATTCTTAAAATAGAAACCAACAAACTCTTTCTCCTCTCAGACTTTTGTCTTTAAAAAATATTAAAATGACTTGTAAGTCAAAAAAAATTTTGATCTCCTACACATTTCCACATGTAGAAATGTGGCCAACATTTATCTTCATGCTGAAAAATGCTCGAATGTTATTTCGCAACAAAATAAATATAGAAATATATATTTTATATGTAAAATACAAAAAAATTAAGTGTTATGCATGTAAATCCCCCTTTCAACTTCATTTCATTTTCTTTTCATCAATTAAGAGAAAGCATTTCAAAATAAGGGGAGAAAATAGGGAGTATCAAACAAAACAGCATGGAAGCGTGTGGTTGAAGGCATAGATTCGCCTCAGTTCCATCCTAAAAATGATTCGCCCATCCAATATTCAGCACAACACAGAAGTAGCGGTTGCCCACAAATGCACAGGCCATCCAAGCTGCTCCCTACCATTACAGAAAAATAACAGAGAAGCATTAATATCTCTAATGAACAGTTAAAAGAAATCCAACTTGATCATTAGCCGTAGAACCACTCTAAGTATGCCTTAAACTAAGGACTTCGAGATTTGATTTCTTTTGTGAAATGAAGAATACTCTAGTATTTATACAGCCCACTGCAAAACCTGTTTGACAAACAAGGGAGGCAAGAAAATGGAGCAGAACTGTTACGCAGACACATCAGTTTCGCACAACACAGGCCATCAGAACTGCTCCGACACCACTACAAAAAATAGCTTAGCAGGGTAAAGACCTTAGTAACCACCACCAAATAAAAAATAAGGACATTTTTTTTAAGATACCGAGTAAAGTTTTTGAACCAAAATAAACACAAAATAATATAAAAATAAAAAATAGAAGATAAAAAACAAAAGTGATCCCAAAAGACACCTAAATTGCTGGGAAAAAACTAATCTTTTGAAGTTGGTAATGCTAAAACAATAAATACGCATCAACAGTCTATTTGCAGTGTTCTCACTGCTACAGCATTTTAGCTTCCCTTTCAAAATTTTTGTTGTCGAATCAACAAAGTAATTTGCAACCAAATCACAGTAGAACCTTAAACTATAGGAGCTTTCATTGGAGAGGAGCATTCTCTGTTGGGGCATCCATCACCTTGAGATGTATCAGCATAAGAATTCAATAACAAGGGAGAACAAGAAACCAAGACAACCATTTGAATCCCCTTCTGCTAACCCCTGTCAAAAAGTAAAGTTAAATTCAATTCAAAAATAATAAAATAAGAGCAATTGATAAAATGTTTATAAAGTGTAAATGAACTCAAGACCCTGTACCTACATTCGAGGGCTAAAAAGCTAATATCAAAGTCTGAAGACTCATTATCAAACCAAAAAAGTAACTGAATTTAACTTTATTTCCTGTAAATTCTTTCAACCAAAGCAAATTTGAAGATTCATTTTGAGGAAAAAATTAGAGCATCAATCAAAGCAACAGTTAAAATAGGTTAGGATCCTTCCCTATTACCATGGTATCTGCACATGATGCGTAACTCCTCCAACTAACTACAGCGAACATCATCAAAAATAAAGAACATAAATGGGGACTTAAAAGCTCACAACTGTGCAGAAGGAGGCAGCCACTAAGGCATCATAAGATGGGCTAGATTGCCTCAATAGTGGATTTGACATCAGAAAATAATGGAGATAAACCAAAGTGATCAATGACCATGGAGAACAGAAACGATGGAAGATATTGATGACCGACTCTCCATAAGCATCACATTTAGGGTTCATTTGGAACAGCTACGGCAATGACAGTAGCTGACAAATGTGCAAGACAACAACAGCATGGGTAGTAGTAGCAAGTAAATACAGAAAAACACAACAAAATTGATCCCAAACAAGCCCTCAGTCATCAAAAGGTTGTTGAAAAATAACATGTTGAAGTTGATATTGCAGAAACGGAAAACAATGTTTCAGGAAAACTATACCATCAATCTGCTGTGCTGTTGCCATATAAAATAAAATTACCTTGATGCAAGCTATACATGGCAACAATCTGATGTGTTATCACCGTAACCACACTTCAACATCTCTCTCAAAGTTGTTGCTTCTCAAAATCAACAGAAAAACATATTTCAGCAAAATCACAAAGAGAAAGCTGGCAGAGCAATGGACCCTTAAAACGATATTAGTTTTCTTTGGAGAGAAGCATCACAATTTATTTATGTAGACGTAAGTAAAGGCATCCATTAATTTGTGGTAGCATACAAATTTGACATCTATGATTAAAAGCCGAAGAAATCATACCACTTTTTACTTGAAGATAAGATGGTTGAGAAGGAAATAGGAAGTCAAAAACTCAGATGCACATTTGTTTTATCAAAAAGCAGACCCGCCAGATGATTCTACAAGTGCCTCATGAAGGAGCGGTTATTCCCGAGGCAGAACCATCCATTGCCACAGCTATTCCCAGCTTTAAGCAGTTATCATTTTGCTTGAGTTATGGATGTTCTTCCTAGGCATTAACAAGAAGATCTACCTTGGTGTATGCTTTTTGCTGACGACATTCTTCTTGTTGATAATACTAGAGAGGGAGTCCAAGATAAACTTCAATTATGAAAGTCAACCTTAGAGTCTAAAGGTTTTCCTTTAAGTAGATCTAAAACTGAAAATATGAAGTGTAATTTTAGTTGTAGAAGTTCTAGCAATAGTGTTGTGACATTGGGTGAACAAGTCATTAAAAAGAGTGAGCGATTGAGATATGTAAGCTCTATTGTTCAAAATGATGGTGAAATAGATAGAGATGTTATTAGTAGAATTCAAGTTGGATGGTTGAAGTAGAGGAATGCATCTGGCCTGTTGTGTGATAGAAAAGTACCGCTTAAACTTATGCAAAAAATTTATAAGATGGCATTAAGAATTGCAATGATTTATGGTACAAAATGTTGGCCAATAAAAGAGAAGCATAAAACTAAGTGTTGCAGAAATAAGGATGCTCAAGTGGATGAGTGGCTTTACTCTTAGAGATAAAATCTTCGAATGAGCATGTTCGAGAAAAAGTTGAACTCCAATGACATACATACATAGATATAAATATATATAAGACAGTGGTGAGACTTATAATCTCTCCCTCAATCTCTCTCTCTCTCTCTCTCTCTCTCTCTCTATATATATATATATATATGCATACACATACATACATAAATGCATGGATGTATGTATGCCAAAATATTTGTCTCATAACAAAATAGATAAATAAATTTAGATTATAGAAATAAAATACATAAGCATTACGTGGTATGGATGTAAATCCCACTTTCAATTACATTTCATTTCCTTGTCTTCAATCTGAAAAAAAAACCTTTCAAAGACATGGGGAGAAAATAGAGAGTATCAATCAGAACATCATGGAAGTGAAATTACCATAAAAAGAACAGAAAATAGGGGGCTGAAGACTGAGGATTTAGACCTTTCCATTCCAAAAATGATCCAGCTGTTCAAATATTCAGCACAACACAGAAGCAGAAATTGCCAACAGATGCACAGCCATCCAAGCCACTTTGTTTGCATTACGAAGGGCTGCAAATGAACCGAGCATTCAACAATCTACTTGCCTCGGCTTGATTTGCTAGCTCATGATCATTTGATTAACTAATTAAACAAGCTAAACACTTTTATAAACACTTAATTGCTAAATAAACAAAACAACTATCATTCGGTTCACTTATATTCATGAACAACATTATTTTCAAAGCTCATTAGGAAACTCAATTATGGTTCAATTAAGACTTGATTAAGGCTTAATGAACAATATTATTTAAATTTTATTTTTTAGGCTTAACATGCTTTAATTTATACAAATCATATATTTCTCAACAAGCTACTTGCAAACAAGCTCAATTAAGGTTTGATTAAAGCTCATTTATTTCATTAAAGGAGCTTTCGTTAACAAGCTTTAATAATCCAATTTGAACTAAACTCACAACAAACTCGAATCGAGCTCAAACTCGACAATAATAAAGGTCAAGCTTAAACACCATCCTAGAAAGCTCAAATCAAGCTCGAGCTCAATAATGGTAAACAAGCTTGAACTTGAACACGCTTCAGCTCAACCGATTCAGTTCATTTCAGTCCCACATTACAATACAATAGAGAAGCATTAATATCTCTAAAGAACCATTAAAAGAAATCCAACTTGATCATCAGCCGTGAAGCAACTCTAAGTATGCCTTGAACTGGCAACTTAGAGATTTGATTTCTTTTGTGAACCGAAGAATACCTTTCTTTTTTAAATACAAACACATATTATTTTGAACAAAAAAATACCTTTCTTTTATTTTAGTTGCTTCTTGAAGATAGAGAAACAAAGGGGACAAAACGGTTTAAATTCACAATTGTTCCATTAATAGAATACCAGTCTTTTCTCCACAGTGACTTGTTGATGCAACGGTTACCCAAACAGGACCATAGAAGCTGCTCCATCACAGTTGAATGAAGATTTTAGAGATCCTTGAAGCAGCATGGAAACAAATCCAACCTTGAATGATGAAATAAACATAAATGCATACATATACACACATTCCTCCTCTTGGAACTACTTAAAAAACTTCTTTTTATTACAGGATTTCTATGACTACCATAAGGAGATTATCCTTGGTAAAGCATGAGACAGTGTAGCATTACTCAGCTGAAATTGCAAAATAGAAATCAAACCACTTTTAAGATTCATTCAGGTCATCAGATTCCCAAAAGAATAGATGGAAATAAAATTGCTTGCATAATAAACAAAGGAATAAATGACCATATTATAATCATCTCAAAGCAAATTAAGAGGTGAAACACTTGGGGTAATTAACTATAGGAGCCTATGCCTATAAGAAACCTCAAATCAGATCTAAAATCCTCACAAAATGAGGGTGAAATCTTTAAATAGTGTCTTATCTACAATCTCATCTGCCAGCTAAAAGTTTGACTCAATGCTAATCTAAATTCTCTTTCATCGAGAGGCCGGGCATCAATTTGAGAGCCTCGAAGGCTATCCATGTTACTCCATAGAAAATGGATAAAGGCTATCTAATTACCAACTGAAGGAATCAATGCTCCAAAGAATGGAAAGATTGTCTTCCATCAACCACCCACACCCACACACACCAATAGCACATATCAATTCATACTTTTTGGGAAATTTACTTGCATAACACTACTACTAGTGACAAACGAAAGTAGCGGTTACCCATATCAACACACACAAGCTACTCCATAGCTAATTGATGAGAGGCTATATAATCACCGGCTGATGGAATTATGCTCCACCATAAGATGGGAAGAGCCTTCCATGACCCACCCACACGAACCCACTAGTGGCACATGAAAGCAGTTACCCACGTATGCAAGGGCCGTCCAAGCTACTCCTTGCTAATGGATGAGAATCATGCTCTGCCATAAGGTGGGCAGCTTCTTCAATGATGGCTTTCATCATCCCCACCCACCAACACATAGAAAGAGAGAGAGAGAGAGAGAGAAAATACCTGCGAGATGGTTGCATATCGTATCAAGGGGGCATTTACATAACTCTAACACAAGTAACACATAAAGTTGCAGTTAGATGGGCTATCAAAGCTACTCCATAGCAAACAGATGAGATCTCTCTCAATCACCAGCAGAAGGAAACCTGCACCATAGGGTGAAAGATTGTCTTCCATGATGGCTTTATCCCCACCCACCCACATATAAATAGAGAGACAAGAGGGAGAAAAGAAAGAGAGAGATGGTTGGCGGAAGAGGCTAACCACTGCATGCACCTCATACTTTCAGCTAAGAGTTAGGTTTTTACGGGCTTTCCATTTATACCCACAGTAAGAGTTCGTGCTTGGAAAACATTTTGAGGCTTACCAGCCATCGGAAAGACAAGCCTTCCATATTGAGTTTGAGATTACAATTCGCTTAAATGTCCCATAAAATAGTTTCAGATCAGTACAATTCGTTTAAATGTCCCGGAAAAAAACAGTTTGAGATCAGTCTGCAGTAGAAATTATCTTAATAACTAATTAAAAAACAATTAATATTTTTAAATAATCTCCATCAAAATAAATTAAATCAAGAATAAAAATATCAATAAACTTAAGATGATAATAATAGATAATTAAAATCAGTTATTAAAATTAATTTTTGCACTTAATTTTTTTAGATTGAACATGAATGCATGTAATTCATAATATTTTTTATCAAATTAAATAATATTAATCAAACATATAATAACAAGAAATTAATATGCCAGTTAGTCAACCATTAATGCATCATAAAACTGTTTCAAAAAAAAAAATCAATTTAGTCAAAAATTCTTTAAAATGTTGAATAATATCTTATTTAATTAATACTAAAACATAATAAATTTAAAATCCCAAACCCTCTCTTTCAAACACAAATCCCTCATCTCCAAAATAGCATTGACAAGCCAGCTGCGTGTGAAGAAGAGTTCAATAGTCTGTTAAGTTTTGAAATGCCAGGGCATGATTTACTGTAGCCGGGTCAGAGGAGAAACGTTCTTTAAAACTTCTGTGGGATTTAAAGTTGGCACTCTGGAGAGAAGCGTTTAATCCTGCTAGCGAATAGCCCTAAGAGATCATAAATTTGCTGGAATATACAGTAACATGTTTTATAGAAAAGTGAAAAGAAATGGGCTCAGATTCGCCTTAGTTCAATCAACAAGAACAAAACAAAACTCCACTTCCCCACCAGTGAGACATGAAAGTAGCGGTTACCCGCAAATGCACGGCCATCCAAGCTACTCTCCATCCCCATTGGATGAGAATAGCAGAGACCTCTAAATCACGTGTTGAAGGAATCATGCTCCACCATGGGGTGGTAAGCATAAAGCATGTCTTCCGTGATAGATTTCATCATCATTGCCCAATCCACACACACACACACACACACACAGAGAGAGAGAGAGAGAGAGAGAGAGAGAGAGAGAGAGAGAAATTGCAACGATATGCTGACATGATTAACATACAAGTCTATATTTCACCAAAATAAACCTACACCAAGTATAGGTCTACTCAGAAATGAGATGCAGCACATCGTATCCCTTGTTTGAGAGGTACTAAACACGACAAGCCAATTGATTTCAATATATAATTTAGATTTTGTTCCATCAGAAAGATCCACCTATTTATTTTTTTCACAGAGACAGACACAGTGTTGCCTGTAAGATGCACGAGCCTTCCAAACAGTTCCATGTCAAAGCAAGTAGCTCATATAAGTACCCTAACCAACCAAAATAGAATTCCAACAGATGTAAATGTTTAGAGATCAAGAAGAGAACTTTCTTTTTTTATTTTAAAGGTCAAAAGATGTCAGATTAGTGGAGAAATTTTAGTTCCAATTTTAAGAATAAAGGTGATGCACAAAAGTGTAAATTAGAGAGGAATTAAATTAATATGTCATACATCAAAATTATAAGAGAGGAGTAATTCAGTATAAATTACAACGATATAAAAGTTCCTCAAAACCAATTTGGACTTATGTCAGACAGATCTCTAAATCACCTGTTAAAGAAATCATACTCCATGGAGTGGTAAGCATTTCCGATAGATTTCATCATGCTGTCCACAACATTATTATTATTATTATTATTTTTTTTGATTACCCGGGAAAATATTACCCTTCTAGGAGTGTGAACTTCCATAAAACTTTTCCAGCCATTATCAAAGCCCAAGAAATAGTTGTTTGACTACAAATAAGATTTAACTCATGTAGGATTTAATAAAATAAATTAGAAATATAATATGAAATTAAATTATATTAGTGAAAAGGTTAGAGTAACTCCAGAGATAGATAAGATTAGAGAGAGTCGCCCCAAATATTTAGTTACATAAAATGTAGACCACCCGATGACCCAATTAGTAGAGTGGGCGTATTAAATTTGATCTATGTTAAAAAAGACAAAAGTAGACCGGAAAAGATTTGATTAGGAAGTAAAAATGACCTTACTTTAATAGAATTAAATGAGAATATATGACATTTAATAGGACACAATGGAGAAACAAGATTCATTAAGCCAACCCCACTCCAACCTTTTCCTTTTTAAGTTTAAGTGGTACTTTTATATCCCACAATAGGCCCAATGCATTCCTCCCACTTCAATTCTACTAAAGGCATTCTCATCCATTTCACCGTCACTTTGAACAATAAATTTGAGATATCTAAAACATTAACTCATTTTAATAACTTCATCACTTATTGTCACAACGCCCCCACCACTAAATCTTCTACAACTAAGATTACACTCCATGTATTCAATTTTAGATCCACTCAAACGAAAACCTTTATACTCTATGATTGAACTCCATCTTTCAAGTTTCTCAATAAAAGCACTACTGTTGCTAGATCCCAAGGCCCTGATGAAAAAAGTGGAGAGTTGCATTAGGTAGTAGACATCCAGCATAAAACTTGTTGAAAAATCATGACATGAATCCTTTAATACATTAATTGCTAGATTCATAAATAAAAATTCATTGGTATGCATGTAAGAAAACAACAACTAATAACATCTCTTCTACATATCAAGGTATCATCTACATAGAGTGGTTGGCATTAAAATGCTGTGAATTACCAAAATAATTATTAAATATCCAAAAGAACTTCCAAAACAACTCATACAATACAAAATAAGTACAAAATACACTACTGTAAAGTATATGAGCTTGATCAAAGCCTCTAAAATAAAATCAACCATTCGGAGCAAATATAACACAAAATCTTGGAGAAAGTAAAGACCATGATAAATTCCAAAAGATGTTAAACAAAAAAAAAACATAAGAGAAGAATTAAAATGACTGAACCATCAACAAAGAAAAAAATTAATCAAAATTTACCTCAATTGTTTGCAATGCAATTTGAGGTTTCCATATTCAAATCACATGCACAATCCTTCCCCAAAATAACAAAATAGAAAGAATTTCATCATAAAGTCTCCAGAAAAACAAGCATTAATTTTAAAAGGGCTTCTCCTCTCATAAAAATAGAAAACGAAGCACAATACTTTTCCTATGATGAAAGTTTATTCATTTAAATGTAGTCAAAATCTGTAAAGGATTCTTTATAATTATTTTTTTATTTCAAATTCATGATTATTTTTTTTGTTTATAAAATGTAATGTAAATTGAAGATTTTTATATCAAATCGGCGGCAAGAAGCATTGACATGACATGATACAATCGTCGGCATCAAATCGGCTGATCATCATACATTTGTTGATGATTGGTTGATGATACAAGTGGCAAATGATGATTTATGATTAATTTTCTTAACGATAGAAGCTTTATATTCGCGATAATAATGCCATTGGTAATATATTGGCATTTATATATTACCAAAAGTTCTCGCATTTTCACCATGAATCCATATATCACACTCATACCTTTGATGGCAACAAAGACCTCAAGAATTTCTTAAATTGTTAACCAACCTAGAATACTAGATTAATGAGTATCACATAAAATTTTCTTAATAATTAAGATAGCTAAGTGTCAGCTCTACCGAAGCTTAAGGAGATTAATCATGCTTCCTTAAGCATAGCATGACAACCACAAGAAAGAAGATTTGATAGAGCCATCTAAGAGTGAAGTCATAATATATTGGAAGGCTCTAGAATATCCCACACAAGATTAAACTCATCCGAAAGCCTCCATAATCCTCCTGAAAATGTTACACTAATAGAAATTCTACGTGTCTCCAGATTATTCTAAAATATTTTAGAAAACTAGAGAATACTCTGTGAGTATCTAGAACTCTTCAAATTGTAGTAGATATGTAAAAATAATATAGAATATTCTAAAAAACTCCATACATTATAAAAATAAAATGGAAATAAGAATATTCCTAGATGTGATGGAGACTTATAAATAAGAATATTCTCCTTCTAGTGAAGTTCTCACTTCTCTTCTCATTCTCTCTTGAGTTATTTGTGTTCTAGCCCAACATTCATGAGAGTAAGGCTAACTTGGCATCAAGGAAGGTACAAAAACCACACAAATAACTTACTAAAAGTTTAGTCCTTAACAAGTAGTATTAGAGCAAGTCATTCCTAGGGCCAAGTTGGTGTTAGAGACTTAGTTCAAGTAGGCAAAGACCAGCAGCAAAAGATCAAGTTGTTGGAGCTGAGACAACTAAGTGGAGTCATTTAGGTAGAGCAACATGATCCTGCAACATTAAAGCCGAAAGCAAAATCAAAGAACATAATCTTTAATCTCAATTCACATTTGTCTTATGTGGAGAACCCACAAATGGCATGGGGGCACAAATGGATGACTGAAGCAAAAAAAATGAACGCTCAGGTTTGGCTGAATTTAAGTTAAATCCTGCTCAAATCCTGCTCAAATCCTGCATCCAAACATCCCCTAGGGATTTAAATTAAATCCTACTAAGGGTTAAATCATGCTCAAGTCATCTCAAACAACCTAAATAAGTTTTGCAATATAGAAAAGAACTACTGGGGCATTCACTTAGAGCTGCAAAACCGTTGTAAAAAGTGATCAAGAATTGACTCAGGTTATTTCCATGACAAAGCACTTGATCTGAAGCACAGATGCAGCGGTTTCCGTAGTTCAAGATCAAGCTGCTCGGCGCATAACAAGAGAAACATTAGATCTCAGAAACCTCGCCATGGGATGGTCATTGTCATCACGAGGATCAATCGTGAGTAGGAAGCAAAGGAGAAGAGAGAGAGAGAGAAAAAGTTAGAACAAATCGTCGGCCAAAACTAGCAGAAGTGACTGACCACTGCTCAAAAGCATTAAACTCATTTGGATTTTCAATGCTATCAATTTATACACTGCAGTTTCACAAAACTTGTTGTGACTAACCACCAAATCAGTCTTGAGAAAATCATCATGAGGACTTTGGACAGATAATTTGCAAATAAACATCCACTCTTCGATTACAGTACGCGAGAGAGGTCAGGCGTTTTATAAAAGAGCGCCAGTTGGTCCTAATGGATTAAATTTTTTGATCTGATTAAATAAAATTTGATGCAATACTAATAAATAAAATAAGAGTAGATGTATTAATATAACCTATAACACCTAATTCTTTGCTTTCAGAACAGATTTAACATCTTTATTCATTCTTTTAAATTGAAATACATCTAGACTGTCATTTTAGATGATTTAATTACATAAAACATAACTCTCCTAATTAGAAGAGTAGATGTATTAACTATAACCTATATTAAGCAAGTATACTTCAGCAGACGATTAGGTAGAATTAAAAATGATCTTAAGTTAATACTGTCAGATATACAAATCCATATAAACTTAGTGGCACGCATGTAAGAAACAAACAATTAATAAATCCCTTCTGCTAACCCCTGTCAAAAGTTAAAGTTAAATTCAATTCGAAAATAATAAAATAAGAGCAATTGATAAAATGTTTATAAGTGTAAATGAACTCAAGACCCTGCACCCATATTAGGGGCTAAAACCTCATATCAAAGTCTGAAGACTCATTATCAAACCAAAAGTAACTGAATTTAGCTTTATTTCCTGTAAATTCTTTCAGCAAAATTTGAAGATTCATTTTGAGGAAAAAATTAGAGCATCAATCAAAGCAACAGCTAAAATAGGTTAGGATCCTTCCCTATTACCATGGTATCTGCACATGATGCGTAACTCCTCCAAGCAACTACAGCGAACATCATCAAAAATAAAGAATATAACTGGGGACTTGAAAGCTCACAACTGTGCAGAAGGAGGCACTAAGCCATCATAAGATGGGCTAGATTGCCTCAATAGTGGATTTGACATCAGAAAATAATGGAGATAAACCAAAGTGATCAATGACCACGGAGAACAGAAACGATGGAAGATATTGATGACCGACTCTCCATAAGCATCACATTTTGGGTTCATTTGGAACAGCTACGGCACCGACGGTAGCTGACAAATGTGCAAGACAACAACAGCATGTAAACAATGTTTCACGGAAAACTAAACCATCAATCTGCTGTGCTGTTGCCATATAAAATAAAATTACCTTGATGCAAGCTATACATGGCAACAATCTGATGTGTTATCACCGCAACCACACTTTAACATCTCTCTCAAAGTTGTTGCTTCTCAAAATCAACAGAAAAACATATTTCAGCAAAATCACAATGAGAAAGCTGGCAGAGCAATGGACCTTTAAAACGATATTAGTTTTCTTTGGAGACAGATGCATCGCAATTTATTTATGTAGAACGTAAGTAAAGGCATCCATTAATTTGTGGTACCATAAAAATTTGACATCTGTGATTAAAAAGCCGAAGAAATCATACCACTTTTCACTTGAAGATAAGAATGGTTGAAGGAAATGGAAAGTCAAAACTCAGATGCACATTTGTTTTATCAAAAGCAGAGCCGATGATTCTACAAGTGCCTCATGAAGGAGTGGTTACACCCGGCCGAACAATCCACACTATTCCCAGCTTTAAGCACTTATCATTTTGCTTTAGTTATGGATGTTCTTCCTAGGCATTTACAGAAGATGTACTTGGTGTATGCTTTTTTGCTGATGACATTCTTCTTGTTGATAAGACTAAAGAGGGAGTGTAATTTTAGTTAAAGAAGTTCTAGTGATAGTGTTGTGACATTGGGTGAACAAGTCATTAAAAAGAGTGAGCGATTCAGATATATAAGCTCTATTGTTCAAAATGATGGTGAAATAGATGATGTTATTAATAGAATTCAAGTTGAATGGTTTAAGTGGAGGAATGCATCTAACTGTTGTGTAATAGAAAAGTGCGCTTAAACTTAAGCAAAAATTTTATAAGATGACTAAGACACGCAATGATTCATGATGCGAATATTCACCAATAAAAGAAGCTAAAACTAAGCTAAGTGTTCTTGAAATGAGAATGCTCAGTCGATGAGTGGTACTCTTAGAAATAAAATGCAAAATGAATATGTTAGGAAAAAGTTGAAGTAGCTCCAATGACATATATACATACATACATACATGCATATATACAAATTTTGTCTCATAACAAAATAGATAAATAAATTCAGATTATAGATATAAAATACATAAGCATTATGTGGTATGGATGTAAGTCCACTGTCAATTACATTTCATTTCCTTGTCTTCAATCTGAAAAAAACCCTTACAAAGATAAGGGGAGAAAATAGGGGTATCAATCAGAACATCATGGAAAGTGGCATTACCATAAACAGAACAGAAAATACTGGGGCCTGATTTAGACTCTCCTTTCCATCCAAAAAGATCCAGCCGTTCAATATTCAGCAACACGTAAGCAAAAGTTGCCTTGCAATCCAAGCCTTTGTTACATTACAGAGGGCTGCAAATGAACCGAGGATTCAACAAGCTACTCATGCCTCGGCTCGATTAGAGCTTCATGATCATTTGATTAACTAATCAAACAATTGAACATTTTATAAACACTTGATTCTAAATAAACAAGCTTTAGCTTATCTTTCGATTCATTTATGTTCATGAACAACATTGTTTTCAAAGCTCATTAGGAAGCTCAATTATTGTTCGATTAAGACTACATTAAAGCTTATTTGTGAACAATATTGTTTAAATTTTTATTTTGTAGGCTTAACAAGCTTTAATTGATAAAAATCATGATTTCTCAACAAGCTACTCACAAACAAGCTCGATTAAGGCTCGATTGAAGTTTATTTATTTTATTAAACGAGCTGCTCGTCAACAAGCTTGATAATTCAATTTGAACTAAGCTCGTGAACAAACTCGAATCGAGCTCGAACTCTATAATAATAAACAAGCTCAAGCTTAAACACCATACTAAAAAGCTCAAATTGAGCTCGAGCTCAATAATGGTAAACAAGCTTGAACTTGAACACGCCACACCATTTCGGCTGGAGTTCATTGCACTCATTACAATACAACAATAGAGAAGCATTAATATCTCCAAAGAGCCGTTAAAAGAAATCCAACTTGATCATCGGTGAAGCAACTCTAAGTATGCCTTGACGACAACTTAGAGATTTGATTTCTTTAAGAAACAAGAATACCTTTCTTTAAAATACAAACATTTTATTCACCATCATCTGATGACATACCTTTCATCTACTAGTTGCTACCTCGCAGACATATAAATTTATTGTTGTATCGATTTTGGGATTCTTTGTCATTCATATATTTAATCCGTTATCGGAAAAATTTTGTATAACAGATACATAAGAAGATCGTGGAATGATTTTTCTTATAGGTTTTCTACTAAAAAATCCAGAGTTTATTGTTCACTCTCCAAATATCATGCGTGATTTATCAACAGATTAAAAACTTTTATTCTGCTTCATTCTACAAAACAATCTTGCAAAATTTTAAGAAATTTTCAATTAATTTAGGGTTTAATATTTAGGGTTTATGGAATGCTCGGTCTCCCAAACAGGCCCTAAATCCGTTAAATCCGACCACTGCCCTGTATTTAAGAAAGAGGCATTTACATACATAGCACACAACTCTTATATATTTCACCGTATGGCTTAACGACTTCAAAAAATTTGCCAAGATGGGAGCTTAGAATTACTCACGCATTCATACAGATCACTGGAAAACCAGTTTGACAAGTTGTGGGCAAAGAAATAGCGAGTCACAGGGCTCAGATTCACCTTATTTCCATCATCAAGCAGATCTACCCACGTGTTATGAACCGGTGATGCACAGAAGCAGCGGTTTCCCGCAACAAGCGGGCCGTCCAAGCTGCTCCGGCGCTATAGCAAGATAAGCATTGCGATCTCTGAAGCACCCTCGAAAGCATTCCTAACCCGTAAGATCTCCGTCGCTGATGGATTTCATCGTCATCGCTCCGTCAGAGTGAGAGAGAAGGTCAGATCAAAGTAATCATTGGCCGTGGAAAGCTGGCGGAAGATGCAACCATTCTCCATGCACCTCATACTTAAACTAATGAGTTAGGGTTTTCATCGCATTGAGTTATCCATTTATACACAGTTGCAGCTGGTGCCCGGAAAATCTTATCCACTTCTCGGCGGACTTTAACTTCGGATAAATTAAAGCATCCACTTCTCGGTTACAAAATTACAGTACGAGAAAGGCCAAGCGCTTAAAGAATGAGCCTTTAGATCATTTGATCTAATCGTAAAATTTGATGCAAAATAATAATTATTATTAAAATAATAAATAAAAATATTAATATCATATATTAAAAAATCTATTATAATATAATAAAAACTTATGTTTTAATTTATATAAACAATTTAGCACTCGTATAAATAATAAAAAATAATATAAGAGAATAAAATTTTTTTATATTTATCAATAAATTATTTGAAATATTTTGATGTACATTTATAGCTTCATCTATATTAAATAATCTTTAAAATGGTGGCAAAAATCACCATAAGAGCAATTATTTCTTTAGGGTTTAGGGTTTAGGATTTAGGGTTTAGAGTTTAGGGTTTATGGTTTAGGGTTTAGAATTTAGGATTTAGGATTTAGGGTCTACCTCTGATATTTGGCAAGCTCAAAATAGAATTTTTGAAAATATTTTCTTAGTGAGACTATAATAAAAACTTATATTCACAATAAATTATTTCACAAAGAGTTTAGCTACTTCTTCAAAACTACGAATAGCTCTTCATACGAGAGAGTAAGATATAGGTGTAGAAGTCTTAACCTTGAAAGTAATCAAAATATACAACAAAATAGTATTAAAAATTGTTGAATATGCATAATAATTTAATAATGATCAATATATTCATATGAATCTGACATTCCCTAATATGACTCAATATTAGATAGTTTAAACCCTAACAAAATTAAAAACTAAATAATGATATCAATCAAAGAAAAAGATTCTTGAATACTTCGTCAAAAAATAAATTGCTCATCTATTAATAGAATTTTTTCTTGAACAAGATTTCATAAATGTCCATAAAATGAGAACAATTTAAATCTACTAAAGATGAAAGGGGATTGTAAATTAGCAGTAACATTAAATGATGGTTAAATTAACACTTATCGTGAAATCTCAAACATTATGATGAGGTGCCACAATATGAGCGTTATCGAACATATGAGCGATGGTATGTGGTTGAATTCGTGAGGGGAGATTTCTCTCATTGTGATAGCACTCTTGGTTGCCCAACTTCCAATAAGAACTAAAAAATCCAAGCTTAATGCTCCTCCATCCAACTGATACATTCTTTCAAACTTAAGAATGATTTACCACTATCATGACGATAGTGTTGCCTTGATTTTTAGCAAATGAAAAAATATGTTAAGAATTATTTCTGACGGAGAACACTAATTTATTACATATTAGTAAATTCTTGATGACAGAGTAAAAAATTTTATGAAATTTTATCACTCACACATATGACAGAAAAAAATACAAGACACCAAAATTTTTGCATGAAAAAATTCAAAGAGAAAAAAAATAATGAGAACCCACATATTCAAAATAATTCAATATGTAGCTTATATTACAAAATGTAACTTGCTTCTAACACTTAAGCTTTGCCTTTAGCTTTCTCCACCCTTAGTAAGGAGAATGATATTATATATATATATATATATATATATATTAATTCTCTCAATCATAAATCATTTTTTTAACATTTAAATGGTTTAATAATTTCAAATTTAAGTCATATTGAACTCATTAAATTCCTCTTATCGAAGCTCAATTTAACTATCATGATTTAATGATCATTTGACCCTTCAATTAATACTTGATAATTTCAATTACACTTCAAAAGCTAAATTAAAACTTTGATTTTAATAAATTCATTTCATCAATCCGTTGTTCAATCATAAATTTATTAATTCAAATGATCCTACATTTAATTTTAGATATTTTTAATATATATTATCTCAAAACTCATGCTTGATTAATTATATTTTAAGGTATTTGTATAGACCAAAATCCCAATCAGAGCTGCAATTCTATTAAGAGCATTCACCCTACCAAACTAGTTTTTGAATTCAAATGAAATTTATAAAAAGGCAAGGTTTCCATCATAGAGATATATAAGCAGCAAAACTATTCAACAAATGCAACATTACACAATGGAATTTCCTCAGTAAAATACACTATTCATAACTGGGAAGCTCATTAAATAACAGAAAGACCAGAAAGCTTAGTGAAGTGACTATAAAAACCCATCGTTTCTTAGCTCAGTTGGTGAGTGAGAGCTCCCGAGAACCCCCCGGATTGAGTTCGAATCCTCTCCGGGGCAGAGTACCTAGGTGGGAAAGTAAGTGAGGGCCGACGTGTGGGTGATTGCTAGGCAGAGATTCCTCAACATCCCCACCCACAAGATGGGTGAGGTATTGGTGGATACCCATTGCAAAAAAAAGTGAGTATAATGAAAATAGAGAGATGTCGAAGGATGGGCACATCAGTTCTCTGTACATTATTTAATGGCATCTTCCTCATCATCAACACACAAATAAAGTGTCTGCAACTTGAAGCCTGCACATTGAATGATCTCAACCAAATTTGAAGCAACGCCTGTAGCTTGTATTGTTGTCTATTGCTCTGAAACATGAAAAACATTTCACAAAAAGAAGTTTTTGTTTGTTTATATCTACTAATGCATTATAAGAGTTTGATTGAAATAGTGTTTAAATTAAAGCTAAGAGGTGCACAAGAGATTTAAATTTTGATCACCCATCATTTAAAAAAAAAAATTGAACAGAAAAAAATACCATGTTGACTATAAAAACTCTTTTATAAACCTAGAATTACGATTTAGCTATCCCTCCACTATAACCCTAATTTCTTCCATCACTGTCATGGCTCAGCTGCAATCATTCGCTATCAATGTTAACCAGAAATTGAGCTCCATCAATTACAAACAATCAAAACCATCACTTCTTAATGAAAACCAAAATTAGGGTTAACTAGGTGTTATGATGATTTTCCAAATTTAAAATTATGATATCTTCCTAATTACCTCACAAACTCCCACTAAAAGCCATACAAATAGTTTTTATGCATTCCCCAAATCCACAAACAAAAAAAAAAAAACAGCCATAAAAAATCTTTCATATAAAAACTTGTTTTATTGGATTGATTCATTTCCTTTTGGTTCTATTTTGCATTTGGTACCCTCAAAATTCAAGGAGATTCCTTCTGTAAAGAGAGAGAGCAAGAAAGAAGCCTCCCCTATTTAGAGGAGCCTAGCTCCTATTCCTAGGCTAACCACATAGAAGGAAAACTAAGATTGCATTACTATGTGCTTCATCATTCTCAACTGATTCCTATCACTTGCAACTTCAACAACAGAATATCATCTTCATAAACCATATTCAAGAAAGAAAAATCATCGCATCCATCATTCAAAATCAAAGCGTTTCAATTAAGTTCTATGGATCAAGATATAGGAACTTGCCAAAATTTAAAGAGCTATTTGGCTTGAATTTGAAATGTAGTGTAAAATGTAAATAATATATTTGAATTATTTTAAATTGTTAGATTGAAAATCTTATAAATATAAGAGTTTGTTTTTCTTGTTTGATAGGATTATGTAATACAAAGTAAAATACTAATGATTTATTTGTGAGGCCACAATTGTATGAGTAGGCGACTTTACATCGAGCCGCATTTAAAATTCCCAATTTAGACAAATTTCAAATATATCAAATTTAAACTAAAAGTGATTTTGGAATATAACAAAATTTTATGCTGCATTCCAAATTATTCAAATCAATTACCAAAATTTTTAAAATCTATACATTTCAAATACTTTACTTTTGCAATAAACCAAACATTGCGTAATGTGATCATGCAATTTTTATAATCCATATTATAGTTGCTCATCATACTCTTTCTTTAGCATTTTGATGAATCAAAGAAACTTGGGCACACTTGCATGAACTAAAACTTAGTTAAAATTGCTACTAATTGATGATTGATTGATGGTACAAGTGGCAAGAATTGACAATGATTTATGATTCGCTTTTCTTAACGATAGAACCTTTATATTCGCGACAATAATGCCATTGGTAATATATTGGCATTTATATATTACCAAATCTTCTCACATTTTCATCATGAATCCATATATCACACATGATCATTTATTGTTATAACATAATTAATTGAGTTTGAGCTCAAGCTCCAACTTAATTTTATAATTCCGAGTCAGCTCACAAGCCACCTCATCTATTTAAAAAAAATGATTCTAATTCACACAATTATACACAATGACGTAGCTGTCGCAAAAAAGAAATATTTTGATTTCCAACACCCCATCAAAAGGAATCCCACCCTTTACTATTGTGCAGGGAAAATCGTCTTCCATAGTGAATTTTCAATCATTATCATGGCCTAAGTAAAGGTTGCTTGACTACAAGTAGGATTTCACCTAGGAAGGATTTAATAAAAAAAAATTCACTTTATGTCTCATAAATCAAATATTTGAACTAATATCCTTATTATATTTTTATTTGGACAAATATCCTTCAAAATACTTTTTGAACCAAAAATGCCCCCAATAAGAACCACCTCACGATGAATAACATATATTCTTTATAAAGCTTGAAACCCTAGACAACGAGAAGTAAATGGAGAAGAAAATATTACGTGCAGAGTCCGGATGTAGTTCTGCATAGGAACGCAAATCAAATTTGGACACGTGGCAAAACATAAAATACAGATTTTAATAGGTGAATGACTACTTGGAGTCAGTGGGAGAATGTCTACGGAATGAGTAGTATGTGAATAGAATTGTCAATCTTGCCAAGTCAGAGATTTCTTAAACCCAAATTTAAGCTAAAACGATGAAGAAAAAAATTTAAGAATTTATAGGTGATATGATACTGAAAATTACACTAGTTGGAGCACAAATATTGATATCGAAAGCAATCTAATTCCGAATTAAGACTAGCCAAAATTAAACGTTTAGAAAACTCTGTGATATCAATCGACTCCTAAATATGAAGTGTTTATAATCAAATTAAGCGTATTATCGAGCCGGATCTAACAAGTCCAAGATATCCTAATTCTGACTTCATTTGAGCATTCAAATACTTAAAATACATCAGATGATCAAATGAATCATTTTGAGCAGTTCGATGGAGTGATTTGATTTTCGTGTATTCTGAACGTCACTCTAATTTATAAATAGTCCTCATTTTTTGAGAAGAGACAAAGAGAAGAAAAGCTCGAGGGCACCCAGCATAATCGGGACCGGTCGGCCATCATTGTGCCGGTCCGATCACGCGCCTCACCACGCTACCCATACCGATCATCATCCGCAGCCGCCATACCGCCACCAATCATCAATCTTTGCAGACCACGCCCGTCGCCGCCCGTGCTACGCCACGATGCCGTCATTACCGCGACCAGCGTAGCCATCAGCCGTCATTCTACCGCCACCACGCCGTCATCATTCGCGTATTGATTCACACCGACCACGCGCCGTCGACCACCGCTGACCCTGCCTTAGTGTAATGCCTCCACCACTGCCATATCGCCATCGCCGCCGTCGACCGTCGTCGTCACATCGACCAGCGTCATTCGCCACTACGTACCACCGTCGACCATATTGTTGATCGCGTCGGAGACGGTCGCAGGCATTTCGGCGGTGATTCTGGGATCATCACCAACGGTAGTCATTAACTATCATTACACCGATAATTCCAACAATATTTCGCATTTGTTATTCTAATTATGGGATTTCGTTATCGCTTTCAAACTCACTAATCCCATCATCGAAAAAAAAATAAACTTTATACTCTAAAATAAATATATAGTGAAAAATTTTTACTGAGCTAGACACCGTGATTTTTTTCCCTCTTTTCGGAGTTTTTCCACATAAAATCCTGGAGTTTATTATTCTCTCTTTAAATATCTATGTGTCTTCGATTTCGCAACAATATTAAGATGTAAATTTTTATTCTATCGTAACTGAATTTCTAGCACATAATAATAGAATTTAATATTACTACTTTTGACAATTGAAAAATTTTAAGAATTTTTCAATTAATTTAGGGTTTAAGATTAGAATTTAGGGAATTCTCGGGTCATGCTCCAAAACAGGCCCTAAATCCGTTAAATCCGACCACTGCCCTGCATTAAAGAAAGAGGCATTTCATACATAGCACACAACTCTTATATATTTCACCGTATGGCTTAATGACTTCAAAAAACTGTTTGCCGAGAAGCTAGCTTAGAATTACTCATGCATTCATATAGATCACTGGAAAACCAGTTTGATAGGATGTGGGCAAAGAAATAGCCAATCATAGGACTCAGATTAACCTTATTTCCATCGTCAAGAAGATCTACCCACGTGTTATGAACTGATGATGCACAGAAGCAGCGGTTTCCCGTAGGCAAGCGGGCCGTCCAAGCTGCTCGGAGCTATAGAAAGATAAGCATTGCAATCTCTGAAGCACCCTCGAAAGCATTCCTAACACGGGGTAAGATCTCTATCCCTGATGGATTTCATCGTCATCGCCCCAATAGAGTGAGAGATGAGGTTAGATCAAAGTAATCATTGGCCGTGGAGAAGGCTGGGGAAAGAGGCCAGCCATTCTGCATGCACCGCATACTTAAACTAATGAGTTAGGGTTTTCATCGCATTGAGTTATCCATTTATACACACAGTTGCGGCTGGTGCCCGGAAAACTTTTTGGGGCTTATCAGCCGTCGGACCTTATCCAATGGCAAAGAATGCAACGACGGACTTTAACTTCGGATAAATTGTAATTGAAGTATCCAATTCTCGATTACGAGAAAGGAAAAGAATGAGCGTTAGTTATTGTTATTGGATTGGATTCATTTGATCTAATCATAAAGCTAGATGCAAAATGATAAAAAATATTAAAATAATAAATAAATTGATTAATATTATATATTAAAAAAATCTATGATAATAGAATAAAAACTTATGTTTTAATTTATATAAACAATTTAGCATTCGTATAAATTGATATAACACTGAAAATTTAATTAGTTGAAGCCCGAATTTTGATATTGAAAATAATTTGATTCTGAGTCTAGACTAATCCAGATTAAGCGCTTAAAATATAATTGAAAACTCTGGGATATCAGTCGGCTCCTAAATATGAAGTACTTATAGTCAAATCGAATATCTTGACAAGCCGGATCTTACAAGCCCAAGATCTCCTAATTATGCATTCATTTGAGCATTCAAATACTTAAAATACATTAGATGACCAAAGAATTATTTTGAGCCATGCGATGGAGAGGTTTGGATTTTCACAAATTTACAGAAATACCACCCCTCTAATCTATAAATAGTGCCTCATTATTCACATGAAGAGAGGTAAAGAAGAAGAGTAGGCGAAAAACCTTCAAGTATAATCGTGCCACTTGTCGATGGTGTACCACCACCGCGTCGTTATCCCCGTAGGTCATCATGGCCGCTGCGGTATCATCATCGACCACCACCGGTCCATCGGCCACCGCATCGATCCTCTAGTCGACCATCGATGTTGGTCACCGCCGCCGACCACAGTCTCCGGCCACCACCACTACCGACCACCACCCCCGATCATCGACGCCGCCGGTATGGTGACCACCATCGGCGGTCTCCGCCAACCGTCGGATCTATTGTTGGTCCTCAGCAGATCGGTCTTCCGCTACGACGGTCGACGGATCATCCGATAGCATCATTCATTTATTTACCAGAACTATTATAACCCATTGTGCATTATTTTTGTCGATGATTTTGTTGTCGGACTTTCTAATAACACCTCTGTAATCCCATTATCAAAAAACTTAAATTTTGTACTCCAAAATAGACATATAATGGAATATTTTTACTAGGCCAAGTCCCGTAATTTTTTTCTCTATTTTCAAGATTTTTCCACATAAAAATCCTGAAGTTTCGCTTTATCTCTACAAATATCTATGTGTGTGCTAGATTTCTCAACAAAGCTAAGGCATAAAATTTTACTCTATCGCAATTGATTTTCTAGCACGCAACAATTTGACGTCATCTGTGAGAAGTTTATCCCACAATCGCAACCTCTGTGAACACTTGTGTTAAAGGCCACAGCAATACGCATACGATGGAGCCTCCGCTCCAACTCAGTCACTCCTATTCCTTAAGCGAAGGGCCTTGACCTCGCCTCACCCCATAGGCATGAACTCGGTGAAGGTCTGTCTTCTAAGATCATATTTGTCGAATGGAAGAGTCAAATAAGATAATTCGACTTTTATGAAACACGTACCCTTCTTGTGGAAAACGCATCTCCCCCAAGATCGATCATTAGCCAGGAGAGATCAAAGCCTATCTGAGGCATTCTGCCATCGGTGAAGTTCCTAGCGTGATGCGACTCTTTTCTAGTTTTACTTTCCAACACATGCTAGATTCTAACACATCGATTATTCACGGTAGCTTGGCACGCGTTTTGCCTTGATTCCACGTCATGTTATACGTGTGGAATTACAATGCTTCATGCAAAAAAATTTCAACTTAAAGACATAAATCATCTTCCCTCTCACCACGGCTGTCAAAAGTCTTCACCTTTAGCCAAAGCTATTCTTCAACATCCTATTCTCGTAGGCTTCAAGCTTCCGAGCATCGACTCCTATGATGGGGCAATAGACTCATATGAACACATCGATCATTCTGAAACTATCATGCATATCCGAGCTCGACACTTACACGTCTTTCCAATCACCCTCAAATTCGACACTTAGTTTTACTCCATTCTCGGGATCTATCCATACCTTTAGCTAACTCGCTAAAATTTTTGTAGGAACAGTTTATTGTAAACCAGAAGATCATTAAAGATTTCTCTCATTTCTTAAGCTTTAATCAAAATAAAGGTGAATCACTTAAAATGTACTTCTAGAAGTTTTTCTTAGAAACTAATCAAATACTTGGGGTTGACCCTGAATTACTAAGAGTTTTCCTTGGATGACTCGTCACAGGCCTTCTACACTAATGCGAGATACGGAAATCGTATATCGACTTGATTTATCATGTGGAATCACAAATTTCTGCTGATGAGGCTATTAATGGCCATTGAAAATAATTTACATAATCCACAGGAAAATGTAAGAGTGCCCCAGAAAACATATATCAACAATCCCATCAAAAAAATCAACAAGGCAATCATGATCTCCCTCCATGGCCCTCACATCAACGACGTGAACTACGACTAGAAAAAGAATACACACCACACCACTGAACACATATCGTGTTAATGTCTTGACGGTCATTCGAGATTAAGAGACAATTAAGTAGCCACATCCACTGAAATCAAATTCAGGAAATCAGGACAATATTATCACTTCTATCGAAGTTGTGTACATACTCAAAGAAGAGATAGAGAGGCTCATTCAATAAGCATATCTACGTCGATTTGTGCAAAATCAATCAACTCAAACAAACATAACTCCAACTAAGGGGTAACCGCGACAATCATCATAGAAATAAAATAATCGTCAAATAGTTGGAAAAATTGAAACGATTACAGGAGGGACACTACTATCTAATCAAATCTTCATCACCACCTTTAAAGAATCAGAGTTAAAAAAATCTTATATTAATCATTCAATCACTTTTAATGACTCTGACTTGGAAAGAGTCCAAGTTCCACATCAAGATCTTCTTATCACTAGGGAAATTTTGATTGATAATAGGAGTTATATTGATATTTTATTTTACTCCACATTTCTTAGCATGAGTCTGGTTAAGAAAAAGCTCTAATCCGCTGCAGGACCATTATATGGGTTTGATAATCGCCCTGTGTGAGTAGAGGAAACAATCACCCTTCCTGTTGTTCTCGAAAAATTTCCTCAACAAGTCACTCATTTAATTCAATTCATAGTGGTCAAGCAAAATTCAGCATACAATGCTATCTTTAGAAGGTCCCTCCAATCAATCTTTAGTGTTGTCACTTCAGTACCTCATCCTAAGATGAAATTTTCAACCCTCGTTGAGGTTGGAGTGGTATGTGAAAATTAACAAATAGCACAATCATGTTACCTCAGACAAGCTCAACCACGCCCTTCGGTGACCTTCAAGATCGAGAATTTTAACTTTCGAGATAAAGAAGTGCCTTAGAGGGTTTTGCCCGTAAAAGACTTGCTCCATGTTTCATTATCAGACGACCAACCATCAAGCTATGATCAAGGATCCAGAGGAAAAAAACTTTCCTAGAATTTGAAACATTGAGGATCTCAGAAAGCGTTATCTATAATTATTTGTGCATAAATATTGCAGCCTTTATTCTACCTCATTTGTTCTTTCCTCTCCACCTCTTATCTTTTGTTAACTCTCTTTAAAAATTTATGTCATTTCTCTTACTAAGTTATCTTATGACAATATTGCATCACCGATATTATCAAAATAATGAGTTTATGATTTTTTTTCTTTCAAACTTGTTGCAGATAAATGATCTACATTTCAATCCTCCCACTTGAGAAATGCATAACTCACGTTGTGTATCGGTCGGAACATGATCAATCCTAAGAGGATTTGATCGGACATTTTCCATACAAGTTAATGACATCAAATATCATTTTTAATAAACAAACTCAGATGGGTGAAAAAATCGTATTCAATTCATTGATTATACTTAATGTCATCAGTAATAATTTGACAAACAACATCTGAGTTAAAACCTTGATTCAATACCACTTTCATACAGTTAATGTCGTAGTAACACTTTGACAAACAACCTGGATGGGTCAAAAATGATTCAATTCACCCATTTCATACAAGTTAATATCATTCGTAACACTTTCATAAATAACCTCGGATGAGTAAAAAATCCTCAATGAATTCGATTCTACCCTTCCATTCAAGTCAACGACATCAAGTAACATAATGAAAAATGACACTCAAATTATCGCCATAATTTACGAGTTCTTGTAATAATTACATGACCTCGGAGTGAGTCCTCAACCTCATCGTCTTAGACACTAATCTACGCCTAGAGACTTATAAGAGTTAATCATAAGATCAGGCTATATTTTAGGGCTTAAGAAAATTACCTATCCTATAACCTAAACTCAATCTGGATATATTTTCTCAAATCAAACTCAAATTCAAATCTGAAACCAAACCTCAAATTTAAACTCAAATTCCAAATTCATATCTCAAATTTGACTCCAAATGATTGAAACTCAAAATCAAATTAAAATCTTATTACCATTCCTAAATAATATGAACCACCTTCATAAGCTTGGCCAAAACCTCCTTTAAATTAAATCAAAATCAATTGTTCCTTTATTTATTTTCAAAAATATAAATGAAATCCATATCGGAATGATCAAAACTATATCCAAAATCAAATTCAAACCCAATGTAAGCCCTCAGCCAATTAGACTTAGCCAAATTCTATCTAGATCAAGTCAAAATAATGAATTTTCTTAAATCATCATACATTCAATTATCTACACAAATATAAATGAAACCCAATCATCAAATCGGTCGAAACAAACCCAAGTCAAACTCAACTTAGCCTTTTGGCTTGAAAATTTCAAATGAGCCAAAGAATCCCTTACACTCCAAATTGATTATCGTTGAATTTATATTTTAATCCAGGGCTCATATATAAGTTTAACTAAACTCGAATCAAACCAAAACCAAACCAATTAACCCACTTAAGTCCACTTGACCCAAAGTGACCTAAAGGACTCATTTGAGTGAACATCTAATCCAACCCAAATTGGATTGAACCAGGCTCACCAAAACCTTTCAGCATGATTGTTGAGCACTCTAAGATGATCAATTACTCATTTGAGTCAAACCAAGTTAACATAATCATGTGATCAAATCATCCTTTGCTTTAAATGAATAAAACTAGCAAACTCATCTTACATCAAGCGATTGAAACCAATGACTTGAATCAACCCAAATTTAATATTTAAATATGATTTTACCACCCATTGAGCTAAAGCGAACCCAATTAACCATTCAATCCAAAGTTTACCCAAATTGGTCTAAAAGATCAAATTGGGTCAAACAATTATCTAACCCAAATTAAATGTAACCATTAGCTTAAGTTCATTCTCAATTGATTATTGAACTAAACTAAAGAAATAATTAAACCCAATTTAATCAATCGAACCCAATTGAGTCATTTAGCCCAAATTGACCTAAAGGGTGAATTTGACTTACATCAAAATTAAATCAAAATTGATTCGAATCAAAAACCACATTTATCTTGAATTAGAACATGAATCAACTCATAACATGACTAATTTGACCAATTTTTGTCAAATTAGTCAACAACTCATTTGACTCATTTAATTCTAAATGAACCAAAATCAATTTTTAAGCCAAATTAAATCAAATTGATCATACCAAAACTATTCAAATTATCATTTGAATCTAACATAAGTCTTGGTTTGACCCAATTTGACCAATTGGTCAACTTAATTCGATATGACCCAAACCCAAAATCAACCAAACCCCATTAAATCTCTCATGGGTCCTCCTCACATAAGATTCCACTCAATTTAATTCTCCATCACATGTATTCAACTCTCATGACATTCAATAGAGTTAATCATGTATGACAAGAGGATTTTGAAGCAAAATTTAAATCATCAATCAATCAATCATCCATCCGACCATGAAGCAAAATGACAATACTTTAGAGCCAAAACATTCAAAAAAGTGGATTTTGGTCACTATTAAAGGAGAGAAAAATGAGGCTACATTCTCTTCCTCCTACTATTCATAAAGAGCTCTCAAACAAACAACAACTATTTTCCCATCTCTCTTAGGCTAGAAACACCAAAACTAGATTGATTTCGACCAGAAAACGATAAGCATCGGAAGATACATAGTTCTGAAATGAAGGAGAAGATCCAAGCTCATTCCAGGACCTCTTCCCCACTCAACAGTGTGCTTGAGTCATCACTGCCGCCGATAATCATCCCTGGTGAGTTAACTTTTAAAAAAAAATGATAGCCGGCCTTGGGATCCTTCATTTGTGACATCGTTCGCACGATTTTAAAAATTTATTCTAGATAATCCTGCCTTTTTATATTTTACATTATCCCAATTAGAAAATAATTCTTTTCTGGTGTGAATCGACATGAAAATGAATCTATTTGGACAAGTTTTCACTTAGAATTTCTCATTTTTCTCCCTAATCCCTCGATTTTACTGTTCACGCTGGCCGAACAGCAGCAACCATCCGATCCCATGGTTTGCAGGATCGGACGGCTCGGATCGCGCATTGATCGCTCGATCTAGGTCTTCTGATAGCCGGATGCATTTTGGATTGTCCGATCTAACGGTTCACACGATCGAACGGCTCAAATTGCACGTCAATTGCGTGATCTTGGCCTCTGGATCGTACGACTTGATCAAGATCGTCCGATCTACGATCGAACAGTCCGGATAAAATCGTGCGTCACGATCTCACTATACGCATTTTCCATTTTGCTGGTGCCCGCATTGCCACTTCAGCTATGGCGTATTAAATAGAAAAAAATTGATTTTTTTTTAATTTTAAACATTACTTAAATCACCTGAAATTTTAAAATTCATAAAAAATAAAATACCTAACCAAAAATTACAAACAAGAGCTCGTTAGATTCATTTTTTCAAGAGAAATCCAACAAAATCAAAATCCCCAAATTTTATCAAATGATTTGAACTTAATTTCAAATTTGGTAAAAAATAAAATTTCATTAATTACTCTAAAAATATAAGTTGATTCAGTTGAAATTTTCAGAGATTGAAATTAAAGTTAAAACACATCTATGATAAAAATCTAAAGTAAAAAAAAAAAGACTTATGAATTGGAAGAAATTAAAATTTGAAATTTAAATTATCTATTTTAATAAAATAAATCAAATAAAAATTAATTTACAAAATCTTCAAAATAAATAAATCACTTCTGCTAACATTTATCATCCAAAAATATATTAAATAAAAGAAGTTTATCTAAAAATTATGAAGAATTATAATTATCATATTCATCAATTTATCTATTTATTTATTAATTAATTATTAACATTTATTTATTATATTATATTAATTTTAGCTTTAAAGAGGAGGGTCATGAACTCCAAAGTTTTTTTCTTTATGACAAGAGAAAGATTGAAAGAGGAGTGATAATGAGCCACACATTATTATTATTTTTTGTTCTCATTTTAATATGTGAGAGTGACTGAGAGAGAGAGGGGGAGAGAGAGGAGACAAAAATATTTTTTTATGAATAATATAAATAGTTTTTTATGAGAAATGTGAATTTTTTTTTTATTTTCTCCTCTTTTTTTAAGATGAAAATTTTATTTTTAAGAATATAAAAAAATTATTATAAAAAAAATATGAAGAAATTTTTTTTATTCAATAAGATTGAAGTTTACATCTCAAATATTTAGTAAAAACAAAACTCAAATATTTTGGGATTTAATGATTTGTCTATGAAGTGATCATACAAACTTAATAGTTTTATGTTAAGTTTAAGAGAACTTATGTCTCAATTTGATGGAGCTAGATTGAAAGTTTTAGGATTATGAATTTAAGCAGCTTTAGCATAATTTGAGAACCTATATCTCAATTTTAAAAAGATTACTAGAGAAATTTGAGATTAATTTATGTTTTAATTAAAATTAATTTTTAATTTGATGAGGCTTTATGCCAACTTGATTTGAAGTTGTATTTGTATTTTGAAAGTGTGTTTTAGTGAACACTTTGTCACCTCAATCACGAAATTGGGGATTGCATGTCAGAAATGTTGAAAGATGAAACTTAAAATCTGTGTAGATATCCCAAAAGCTGGGTTTTATAACTTGACCCTAGGCCGGATGGCATGAGGCTGTGTATAAATTGTTGAATTTGAATTGACTTAATCCTTAACTTTATTTTGAATGATAGTGGAGAGTAACAACCATAATTAAAAATAAAAATAAATAAAATAAAACTAAATTTAGACCTTACATTTTTTAGATTAGAAAAGCCTACAAAAGGGCCTTATGATTAAACCCTTAATGCTAGGTAAACTAAGATTGTGAGCTTTTTTTACATTTTGGATCAAATGGCATCACTTCTTAATTTAACTTGATTAAAAGATTAGTATATACAACTGATATGACATTGAAAATTTTACTAGTTGAAGCGCGAATCTTGATGTTAAAAGCAAACAGATCCGAAGTTGAAATTGGTCGAGATCGAGCACTTAAAATATCATTGGAAACTTTGAGATATCAGTTAAATCCCTAAATAGCTCTCAAACATGGAGTGTTTATAGTCCAATCGAGCATCTCGATGAGCCGGATCTAACAAGCTCAAGATCTTAAAATTCCGACTTCATTTGACCATTCAAATATTTAAAATACATCAAATGATCAAAGGGATCATTTTGAGTCAGATGAAGTAGTGCGGGTTTTGCATGTATTTATAGAGCACTTCTCCGATTTATAAATAGCCCTCATTCCTCATATGAGGAGCAAAAGAGGAGGAGAGAGAAAAGCTTGAAGATCTTCCAAGCATAATCGTCACCTCGACGGTTGTCGCCGTTGTTGATTCTCCGGTCGTCATCTGTCATCATCCGACCCCATCGTCGGTCGTTGTTCCCGTTGTTATCATCTACTACCACTGCAACTATTCTACGGCCTATTCTGTTTTTTTATATACTGATTGTAATCCCATTATCGGGAAGATTTGTACTCAAGCAGATACATAGTGGATGATTTTCTTGGGCTGGCCGTGATTTTCCCTCTTTTGAGATTTTCCGATAAAATTCAGTTTTCTTGTTCTCTCTTTAAATACATGTGTGTCTTTGGATTTCATACAAGGCTAAAGGCGTAAACTTTCACTCGCGGGTTTTAGCGCAGCGGTTTGGCACCGTCAGGGGAAGAGAACCTTCAATCACAATTTGTGAACACGCATTATGGCCAATACATATACAATCCGGCCTCAGCTCAACTCCCCATCACTCTCAAAATCAATCCTTGAACCAAGGACACCAAGCTTCTGCCTCACTCCCCCCTAATAGACGTGACCCTGTCGGTGAAGTCTCGATAGGGATCTCTTTAGAAGATCGTGTCCGTCGAATGGAAGATTCTCAAAATGAGATGATCCGACTTTTGAGAGGAACACAACGGACATTACCACGACAAACACACCTCCCCCAAGATCGATCGTTAGCCGCGGGAGGTCAAAATGCCGATCTCCTTAACAATGAAGTTCCTCCTTCGTATGATCGCGTCTCTTTGATTTCTGGTTCACTCATCACGTGCGGCTCAGCACTAATCCACCAATTGTTGCGGTAGCTTGACACATTCTCAGTCTGTTGATCCCACTCGTCATATTATATGTGCAAAATTACGGCTTGCAGAGGCAATTTCACCTTCAAGTCAAAATCATCTTCCCTCGTATGAAGAATCCTCACCTTTGAAGCTATTCTTCAACTATTCGTGGGTTTCAAGCTTAGAACATTGATTCATGATGGGCGACACATGAACATCGATCATTCTGGGACTATGCATATTCAATGAGCTCGACACTGCTTGCTGTCGGTCTTTCCGTTACCCTCGAGGGCAAGCTTCGCGCGGTTCTCTCTTCAAATCCATCCGTACCTTTGATGAACTTCAAGATTTTTTGGAGCAGTTCATTGCAAGCGGAGGATCATTAAAGATTCCTCCCACCTCTCAGACATTCGTCAAAATGAGGGTGAATCATTAAGAATACTTCCGGAGGTTCTCCGAAGCTTCGTCAAATACTGAGTAGACCGAACTATTAAGAGGAGTTTTCTTTGGAGGCTCCGTCAGGCTTTTACTCATCACTTGTCACGAGATACGTCGCTCATATCACTTGGTTCATCGCGTGGAAGCACAAATCTCTGGCGATGAGGCTATTAATGCAAACAATTTGAGCAATCTACAGAAAAAAAACACCCCAGGAATGGGGATCTATCAAAAGAAGCAGGCGTCGTGATCTCCCTCATATCGATGGCGTGAACCACGAAAAGGAATACACACCGAACACATCTCGTGTTAACCTCCCAATGACTATTCGAGATGAAGAAAATATCAAGTGGCGCATCCACGAAACCAAATTCGAAATCGGGAATATTGTCACTTCCAAAGTCGTGGACATCTTGAGTCATGCAAACAACTCAAAGAAGAAATTGAGAGACTCATTCAACAAGGATATCTTCATCGATTTATGAAGAATCAATCGATTCAAACAAACATACCTCCAAGCGGGGGCAACGGGACAATCATCCGCGAACAAAACAATCATCAATAATTAGAAAATTGAAACAATCGCGGGAGGACCAATACTATCTAATCAAGTTATCATTACCATCTCGGAGTTAAAGAAGTCTCGTCTTGATCATTCCATCACTTTTAATGACTCGGACTTAGAAGGATGTTCCTCATCAAGATCCACTTGTCATCAATCAGGTCGAGACCCATGCTATAATGTTAAGAGAATTTTGATTTGACAATGGGAGTTTTGATGTCTTATTTTACTCCACATTTCTTAACATGAGCGGTTAGGAAAAGCTCCAACCATTTATGCGGTTTGATAATCGCCGCATGAGTAGACAATCACCCTTCCTGTTATCCTTGGTGAATTTCTCGACAAGTGGCTCATTTAATCCAATTCATGGTGGTCAAGTCGATTCGACATATAAGCTATCTTTGGAAGGCCCTCAATCAATTTTGGTGTCGTCACTTACTCTCATCTTAAGATGAAATTTCCGTTGGGTTGGTGAATTACATGGAATCAACGATAGCCATTATGTTATCTCGAGCTCAATCACGCATGCGGACATTTAACATCGAAGATTTTAATTTTGAGATGAAAAAAGTACCCCAGAAAAGCTTAAAGACTTGCTCTCTTGCATTATCGGATGACCAACCTACTGAGCGGTGCAAGTAGGATCTTTGCTCTCGGGCGAAAAGGAAAAAATACATAGACTTCTTGCAAAAAATCAAGACATCTTTGCTTGGAGTCAAGCGAGATATTAGTGCGACCCGATATAATCATGCACTCCTCGATTGATCCAACATTCAAATCATCAAAAGAAGCGAGTTTTGCACATCGTCTGGGCTATTGAACAAGAAGTTAACAAGCTCGGCAAGATTCATACGAGAGGTACATTACCTACATGGCTAGCAAATGTTGTCATGGTTAAGAAAATAAATGGAACATGGAGAATGTGTATTGATTACGACCCTATGAGCTTGCGAAAGATAGTTTTCTCTTCGAATTGATTAATTGGTTGATCTTGCGTCGGACATCAAATGTTCAATTTTTTGGATCTCTGTTACAACCAAATAAAATGAACCCCGGATGAAGAAGCTACAACATTTCAAACATATAAAGGTTTATCTTGTTACCAAGTTATGCCATTTGGATTAAAAATCTGTCTATCAATGTCTTATGAATAAGGATTTTAAAGACTATTAGCCTGATGGAGGTATATATGGATGACATGTCAGTGAAAAGCTTGGAAGAATCACAACATATTTTTGACTTAGAAATATGCTTTAATCTTCTTCGACGTTATAACATGCTTAGCAACCAAGTGTGCTTTTGGGGTTACGTCGGAAAATTTCTTGGATTCATGGTAACCCGTGGGATAGAGGTAACCAGAAAATCAAAGCTCTTAAAGATATGACTCCTCCGAAGAATATCAAAGAAGTTCAACATTTGAATGGATGAATTGCTGCGTTATCTCGTTTCCTAGCCAGTTCTGGGGATAAATACCTGTCATTCTTTAAAATATTAAAGGGAGCTAAAAATAATAATTTTCAATGGGTGAATGTCGATCACGCTTTTCTAAAGGGGTATTTAACATCTCCACCCCTATCAACTTTCAAGGAGAGATGTTATACTTATATCTCGAGTCTCTTCGCGATAAGCTCAATTTTAGTGCGAGAAGAAAATGGGATACAACGGCAATTTATTATGTCGGTAAAATTCTCTCGATATAGAAAATTAGTTGCATAAGGTGGCTCTGGCTTTAGTTTTCTCAGTGAAAATTGCGTCCATACTTTCAAGCTCACACTATTGGCGTTTACACTCATTTACCATTAAGGGCCATCCTACAGAAACTAGAAGCATCTAGGAGGTTAATCAAGTGGTTTGTAGAATTGGGAGAGTTTGATATAAATTTTCTACCTGCTATAAAGTCTCTTCATGAGACTTTATAGTGGAATGCCTTCAACTCCGGAGGAGCTATCTCTGTATGCCTTTTTATCTCCTCAATGGACCCTCATGTTGATGGAGCTTAGGAAATCTGTTTGTCAGAATCTTACTTATTTCCCCAGAATACCAGTATGACTTACTTTAAAATTTCCTACTAATAATATGGTGAATATGAGGCTCTCATGGGGTTGAGACTTCAGATGAAGCTCAAGACTTAGTGATCCTGATCTCAACTTGTGCCTCCCAAGTTGAGGAAAATTTTTAGTACTCATAATCCTCGGCAATGATACCTCCACTTGGTGAAATCTCTTCTTTCCCATTTCAAGACACATCAAATCATTCACATCTGAGAGAAGAATACTCGGTGACTCTAAGCTTGCTACACATCTTCTTAGGGATCTATTTAAGAGAATGCATGTTGAAGAAATACATTTTCCTAATATCCAAGGGTCATGGGTAATTCAAGCAATTAATGATAAAGAACATTAGGTGGATGGACCATCCATCTTTTCTACAAGAAGGAACCCTTCCGAAGACCCAACTTGACTCGTCTCAGAAGACAAGCTTCAAACTTTACTATTATCGGTGAACTATACAAAGAGCTTTCTCTGACCATACCTCAAATGCTCTCTCACCTTGAGGCGATTACATTAAGAGAGGTTCACTCGGGATATGTGGAGAACACACAGGAGGAAGGCTAGCCCTTAAAATTATAAGCAAGGGTTCTATTTCTACTGAAACAAGGCGAGTTCACAAAAAATGTGCAAGTTGTCGGTTGCACTCTAACCTCCCTCACATGTCGCATAGCTCTCATCCATTCAAAGCGTGGCCTTTTGCTCGATGGGGAATTGATATCATGGGACCTTTTAGATAGCATCGAGGCGAAAGTTTATCATTTTAGCTGTCGACTACTTCACTAAATGGGTGGAAGCGAACCACTCGCTAAAATCACGGAGGCAAATGCTAAACAATTTATTTGAAAAAATATAGTATGTCGATTCGGTCTTCCTGCAAAGATCATCACTGACAATGAAACCCAATTTACTGGAAAAGTCTTTACGTCCTTTTGCAAAGATCTTCACATTCTACTACATATGGCTGTAGCACATCCTCACAAATAGCGGTGAAACTACCGCTATACTCAAGGACTAAAACACGTCTTGAGAAGGCGGGGTAATGGGTTGATGAGCTCTCTAATGTTCTTTGGGCTTATCGCACTACATCATGCACCCCGACTGGTAAGACATCATATAACTTGTGTTTCGGTACAGAAGCTATTATACCAGTAAATATCGGGGTTCCAAGTCCAAGAGTTCAATTATTCAATCATGATGGTAATGAAGAAAAACTCAGCTGACACGGACCTCCGAAACCGTGACATGGCCTACTTGGTTGCTTCTATCACCGGTAGCTCGTCACTTCAATAAGAGTAAAACCTCTCCATATCTGTTGGTGACTTGGTCTGCGAAGTCTCAAGGCAGCAAAGGCCCTCAACAATAAACTCTCACCTCTTTGGGATGGCCCATGGTTATAGCTATGGTAAAGCCGAACATTCAAGCTCGAGGATCAAGAAAAACTTTACCTCGAACTTGGAACATTGAGAATCTCTGAAAATATTATCAGTAATTCATACTGCATAATTATTGCAACTTTTACTGTCTCATTTGTCATTTTCTCTTCATGTAGCGACCCCACTTAGTGGGATAAAGACTTGTTGTTGTTATTTCTCTTCTCTCATATCCATGTTAAAATCTTATGATTGTATCCGAACTTATCAAGTAATGAATTTATAGCTTTTTCTTACAAGCTTATTCTTCATTTAATCCTCCCACTTGAAATATGCAACTCACGTTGTATCTCCGAGCATAATCAATCCCAAGGGGACTTGATCGGACCTCTTCCATACAGAAGTCAAGTAACACTTTGCTAATACAGATAGGTCAAAAGGTCCTTGGTGGACATTCTGCGACCTCTTCCATGCAGTTAATGTCATCAACACTTTGGATACACAGGATAGGTCAAAAGGTCCTTGGTGGACATCCGACTCTTTCTGAGTTAACGTCAGTAGCCTTTGACAAACAACCTTGGATAGGTCAATAATCTCAGTGGATTCAATTCAACCTCATCCGTACAGGTTAACGTCATCGAATAATATTAGACCAATTATCGGATATGTAAAAAAAAGAGCATATCATCAAAAAATTGTGGCATTAACATGATGATATAAGAAAGAATCAAGATTACGATACACCTTAACAATACAAAGAAAAAAAAGAAATACATCCTCAAGTGATGCTACATCATATCAGTTGGTGATATCAAGGTCCTCCTCACCACTAGGAGATGCTCCTTTAGACTCACTCTCAACTCCTTCATCTCTTGAATCAGACGAAGAGTCTTCACACACTTGGCTGGGAGATAGATCCTCAACACTAGCTCCGATCTTGCGGATTCCTTTTAGGAACCCTCGGATGAAGCCCTCCTCTAAACATTGGTGCTCCAAGTCCTTCACTTCAACATCAAAAATATGATTACGAGCTTCCTGAACATGGTCTTCGATTATACCGCGATAAGCCAGAGAGCTCTTAAAATTTTCCATTTCCTTCAAGGAGATTTTATTTGCTTCCGCTTCTGACATTATATGCTCCTTCTCAGAAAGACGATCTTGTAATGCTTTCTTCTCCAATTCGAGAGCTCTCTTCTCCGCTGCAAGTGCCTTGAGTCTTTTCTCTTTCTGGCGAGTCTCTGTCCTCACCTCAATCAGCTCATCACGAGTCGCTCCCTCGACAGAGAAAGAGAAGTCGACATGTTATTTATTCAGTTCGCACCCGGTCGGTGATCCTCCAAAGTCTTTGACCTTAATACTCATCTTTCACTCATACTCGCCTTGCAGACATTTTACCTTCACAAATTCAGTATTCCACTCATCTAAAGCGATGCCCAAATGAGCCATTTGTCATAATGTTTGAGTTACCTATAAATAAATAAAAAACCATCACAAATATAACACAAAGAAAGAAAAAAGAAAAGAAGGAGGAGAAGACAACATACCAATTCATCTTTCGTTGCGCCCATATGTGATTTAACACCTCTTGAGAATGTGTGGCTTGAAATGAACTCCCATCATGAGTTGAAAACTAAATTCTCGAGGCGGTGGTGACATCTTCTTGCGGTATCGGCGTAGTCACTCCGACATATGTCTTCTTTTCTAAAGATGAAGCATTACCACCTGATTAGTAGCTTCTTGAGAGAACCCATGAGTATGAGACCTTTCATCACCTTTACTTGACCTCTTGTGAAGCATGAGATCTTCCTTGGATGGAAATAAACCTTGAACATCCTATCTTCAACTATATATTTGCCAATGTGATGTAACTCATGTTGCAACTACTTCAGAATATTAAAAGTTGCTGAATGTCATTCTCATCAACAATGGATCTGGAAGGTCATTCAATCTTCATCTCTCGGGAGGCCCCATTCATTTTCACAAAAAAGAATCCATTAGACCAATTTTTTAGAAGGATCCGTGCTAAAAAATTCTATCCAATTCTTTATGGCAGATAAGAAACTCCTTGAGCATCACATGTGAATCTACACATTCGGCAAGTATTTGATGTTCAAAGTAACACGCTCTCTCAAGAAGGCAAAACGACGATGACCTAAAGCCGAAATCAAAATTGTGAACACATGTTTTGAAGATCTCAATCCTTCGGGAGCCAAAGGAATGGTCAGACGAAGAATCATCTCAAATGAAGTATCGACAAAGGTGAGAGCTCGATCCCTCTTAACAATAGCCACCAAATCATTAGGAAAATGAAATTTCCTACAGAACACCATTAAACTATCTGATGTGACAAGGGATGGTATATGGTCTGTAGCTGCCACGTTATGGGTTTTCCTTCGACCATCACCTTGTGAAAATGCATAATGAATAAGTAAAGAAGGGGAGAAATGAAAAAAATCTGAAAATTTTATGAAGAACTCACTCACCCCAATACTTGGGCATACCCTTTTCGACTCTCACTCATGGGCGGCTTGGGCTAGAATTTTTTCTCTCGATCGAAAGGACATGCATACATGTGAGATCAAAAGAAAAGGGAGAGATGAGAAACTATTCCTCCCAATGATGCTCGAAATTACACGTCAAACTTTACGAGTCGTTCAAATGACTCTATTCACTTCCCCACCATCTTGGCAATTATTAGCCATTGAACCATCCATCGAAGTTTGAAGAAATCCAATTTCTCACTATGGGTCTTGATTGCCTCAAACCGGTCGGTCAAAGGTCGGTTGACACCTCTTTCGAGAAAATTGGGCGTTATGTATGAACGGTCTTGATCGCCTTCAACGGTCGGTCACGAGGTCATTGACACTTCTTCGAGCGGAGCCTTCTGATACTACGGGTCTTGATATCACCGGTTGGTCACGAGGTCGGTTGACACCTCTTTCGAGAAAAAGTCTTGCGTATGACTACGAATCGCCTCGGTCGGTCAGATGAGACACCTCTTTCGAGGAAAAGGAGTCTTGCCATATGAATTGATCGCCTTAGCTCGGTCCGAAAGGTCGGTTATTCAAAGCGGAGCTGCAGTATGAGCTACGAATTTCATCTCAGAATGACCTTCACTCAAGAAAAAGAAATCTTAGAGCATTGAAGAAGTGTGCCCTTCCTAGGGAAGTTTTATGACCTGTAGAGCAAAAATCGTCATAAAACCATCAAAATCAAATCGTAAAAGCCGTTTGGGCTCGTAGGCGCTATGCGGCCCAGCGTGGCTTTCCGACAAACCGCCCATGTCCGGTCCATTAACCAAATCTGCCTAAGTGCAGAATAGGTCCGTAACCAAATCTTGCTGCATACCGCACATCATACCGCGCACCGCGTGATCATTCTTTGCTCTCGTGAAGATCATTTCTCTCAAAATATATGGTTAATGGACGCAAATTTATTGAATAATTTATTATTTTCAAGTATATATCATATATATTTTTGGATGATTGAGATAATGTCATCCAAAAATAAAGATATGACGTCAAAATTTTCTTAGTTGAAACACAAATCTTGATGTTAAAGCAAACGATCCAGTTGAAATTTATCAAGATCGGCACTTAAAATATCATTCTTTGGAATATCGTTAAATCCTAAATAGCTCAAACATGGAGTGTTTATAGATCGAGCGTCTCGGCAGGATCTAACAAACAAGATCTTAAAATTCGACTTGAGCATTCAAATATTTAAAATACATCAAAATCTCAAATACAGGTACATCAAAACCTCAAAATACAAAATCTCATAAAATACAAATCAAATCTGAAGGTAAAATCTTAAAAGATACATTTACATCAAAAATTTTATAAGACAAAAAACTCAAAAAATACATGAACCCCAATGAAGGAGAATAAACTCTTTACAATCTTTTAGGAGAAATAACTATCAAATTATTTACATAATGAAACTTCTTAAAAATTATCAAAATATTAATGTTCATATTATATTCGTTGGATCTCGCCATCCCGATACTTCCACAACACAAAATATTATATCTTGATATTAGAATATTTATTGAAACATGCTCACTCATGAATATATTCTTTATTTTTCAAGCTTTGAATCACCTGGAGCATCTGAGGAGAGCGACGTTATATAGTTTAAGAGACTACCAAAGAAGAAACCGAGCGACAAAGAATTGAAATGCGCTACCTAAGTCTTCTCAAGATCGAGAAGAACTAAAACTTTTAGTGCCAGTTTGATTGGAGTTTTACTTTTACAAAATTTTATTTTAAAACAATTTCTTAAACAGTTATATCAAAAAGCAACATAGAGATCACAGTTCACATTAGAGTAAAAATGAAATCATGTTAAAATACTTATAATAAAAAGTTATATAATCAATCAATTCTTTAAAAAATATAACCACATTTTAAAAACGTGAAACAGTTAAATCTCTCAAATTAAGCCTTAATGGAGGCTACTAAATGGAAAAAAATAGAAGCACGCGGAGCTTGAATTCAGAATGCATGCAATATAATTAGGTTAATTAAAAATCTCGAGAGATCGGATAGAATTAGAGCCTACAAAAAAGGTCGAAATTATTATACAGATCAATGGAGACTATAAAAAAAAAGAACTAAATAAAATAAATAACAATTTTTTCATTACCCCTTCAAGTATATTATACTTGAAAAAGACTTCAAATTTTTTTAAAATTAAAATAAAAATAACAAAAAACTTTTCATATTCTCAACAAAGCATAACAGTCTGGTACGCTACGATAGCAATGGAGCCGCTTCCGAACTCTAACTGCGGTTAAACTGTATAAAGTTTCCACTCCATGGAAATAGAGCGACCTAGGGCAGCCATTGCGGTAAAGTGAACTATTGTGAGAAAAAAGGGGCAATTACATACATAACATCTAACACATCATTAATTTTTCATATTATTATCCAAACATTATAATTCATAACACATTTTTCAAATTAATCAAATTCCCTTTGTTCATGTCAAATTTTGGGTTCCATTACTCCAAATCATACATCGAGCTATAATAAAATGACTAAAAAACTAATGAATACCAATATTAACAAAAATTAAAAAATAATAATTAAATTGAATTAGTTATTAGTTACATTTTACTTTTTAAATAATATAGAGTAATAATAAAATGTTTAAATAAAATTGTCATAATTTTTATTTTAGATGTAAATTTAAATAACAAAACAAAAAAAAATTAAATATAACTAAATCATTAACTAAAAACATCAGAAATGTCACATTTTACATCTAAATTTAAAAATGATAGCATAAAATATATTTAGAATTTATATTAACCTCTAAATAAGGCAATATCTAAAGCAAGAATGATATAATAAATAGAAGCTAAATTACTAAAGTATGTTTGTGACAACTGTATAAAGCTGGACTTTTTAAAAAGCTATTGTGAATATTAAAAATATTTTAAAAATAAATAAATTCAAGCAACATATTTCTAATAAACACCATACTCTAACAACTTTAATTCTCAAAACTAACTTTTTCTCACAACATTTGAAAAACAGTCAAAAAGCTAATAACTAAACATAGCTGTCGTTATTTTCTGAAAAACAAAATAGCTAAAAAACTGTCTCAAATGCAACTTCACTCAAATCATAGAGACCTTACCTTATAATTGTTAAAAGTTACAAATAAATAAAACCAATTCTAAATTACCTTGAATTGAAAAGGTTACATTCAAATTCAAACATAATAAAAAAAGGAATATTTGATAAAATGTTTATAAATTGTAAATGAACTAAGGACATATACCTGTATTAGAGGTCTAAGAAGCTCAGATCATAAGCTGAAGATTCATAATCAATCCAAAAGTAACTGAATTTAAATTTATTTTCTGTTTCAAGCAAAACAAATTTGAAGATCCATTGGAGAAGAAAATAGAGTACCATTCAATGAGAAAGATGGGTTAGAGTCCTCCCATATTACCATGGTACCTGCACATGCAACGTAACTCCCCAGCAACCCTAGCGAACATCATAAAAAATAAGAAACATAAATGGTGAGCTGAAGAAGGCTCACAACCGTGCAGAAGTGCAGTGCGATCTTAAGAGGGTAAGACTGCTTCAATAGTAGATCTGACATCAGAAAATAATGGAACTGCGCCAAAGTGATCATCGACTATGGAGAAGAGAAATGATGGAAGCTAGCGACAATTGACTCTCCAAAAGTATCACATTTAGGGTTCATTTGAAACAGCTGTTGAATGAGAGCAGCTGACACCAGTGCACAACATCATCAACAGCGGCACACAGTAGTAGCAAGTAAAAATAAAATAAAAGGAATTTTTACAAATCAATCACCCAATGCATATGTATGTCCAATTTAACCACCCTCTATTTTTTTAGTACTATAAGAAATTTGTATGTGCCATGATTTAAATCATTGAGACCTTTACAAAAATGAAAAATATGGGTTGCACTTTTGTTATGAATTTCAATTTTTGAATGAAAATTTGAGAAAATAAGGTTTAATTTGGTTGAATTGTAAATATAGAAGAATATGACAAATGTGCATGTAAAAGCCTAAAATAAGAACACAACAACATTCCAAATAAGCCTTCAGTCATCAACTGAATATAGAAAAATTTATTTATTTAAGTTGATATTGCTGAAACGGTAAACAATGTTTCGGCGAATATTCAACCATCAATCTGCAGTGCTATCAACATGTAAAATAAAATTATCTTGTTGCCACGTCTACATGACAACAGTCTAATACAATGATATCAGGGCTACTACACTTCAACATCTCTCTCAAAGTAGTTGCTTCTCCAAATCAACCAAAAAAACAAATTGTAACAAAATCACAATGAGAAAGCTGCCAGAGCAACCGACACTTAAACTATATGAGTATTCTTGGAGAGAGAAGCATCACTATGGAATTATGTAGTGCAATCAGAGTCAAGGTATCCATCACCTTGTGGTAGCATATGAATTTTACAACTAGTGTATAAAAAATAACCAAGAAACCATAGAACTTGTTTTATTAAAGATACGAATAGTTGAGAAGAAAATGGGGAATCGAAGAACGAGATTCACCTTTGTTTCATCAAAAAGCAGGCCCCAGACGGTTCTAGCAATAACTCATGGAAAGAGTGGTTACTCTAGAGGCAGGGGACATCCATCCCACAACCATTCTCATATATTATTATATGTATGTATATATATATAACAACAACAACAACAAGCCTTTATCTTACAATGTGAAGTCAGCTACAAGGAACCTTTTCTCCATTGTCCTATTAGATAACATATTCTCATTTAATTCTGACAAAATCAAATCAATTTTTATACATTCTAACCAAGACTTTAGGTCTAAAGGTTTTATTTTTGACAGATCTAGATCGAATAAATAGAGTATAATTTTAATAGCAGAAGATTTAGTGGCAAGATTGTGACAATGGGTCTATTGTTCAAAGTGAATATAAAATAGATGTAGCCGTTATTAGTAGAATTCAAGTTGGATGGTTGAATTGGAGGAATGCATTGGGCCTATTGTGTGATAGAAAGGTATCGTTTATACTTCAAAAAATTTTTATAAGACAATCAGAAACTTGCAATATATACAACAACAAGCCTTTATCCCATTATGTGGTTGGCTACATGAATCTTTCTTCTTCTTATTGTGTATTCTCAAATTCTATTCAAATATACTAAGGTCATTTTTATACATCTAAACCAAATCTTTTAGGCCCACCTCTACCTTCCTTAACATAAGAAAAATCTAAATCACTCTCTTTTAATGACTTGTTCACCCAATGTCACTACCATTAAAACTTCTACAACTAAAATTACACTTAATATATTCAATTTTAAATCTACTTAAATGAAAACCTTTAGACTCTAAGGTTGACCTCCATAATTCAAGTTTCTCTTGGACTCCCTCTCTAGTTTTATCAACAAGAAGAATGTCTTCAACAAAAAGCATATACCAACATACATCTTCCTGTAAATGTCTAGTAAGAACATCTATAACTAAAGTAAAAAAGATAAGGGCTCAAAGCTACTCCTTGATGTAATTCAACTGAAATAGGTAAATATTGTCAATCCTCCTTGTATTTGGACACAAGTAACAGCTATAGTATGCATATCCTTAATGACTTGAATATAACCACTATTAACTCCATTCTTTTCTAGAATTCTCCAAAAAACATCTCTTGAAAATTTATCATAAACTTTCTTTAAATCAATAAATATCATATATAGATCCTCCTTACTTTCTCTATATTTTTCCATCAAACCTCTTAACAAATGTATAACATCCATAATAGATCATAACCTATGCTCAATTACTCTCTCCCATAATTTTAATGTATGACACATTAACTTAATTCCTCTATAATTTATACACATTTACGCATCACATTTATTCTTAAATATAGGAACCAACAAACTCTTTCTCCACACATCTAGCATCTTTATAGTCTTTAAAATAACATTAAAAAAATTTGTAAGCCAATAAATTCCTTGATCTCCTAAAAATTTCCACATATAGAAATGTGACCAACAATTATCTTCATGCTACAAAATGCTCAAATGTTATTTCACAATAAAATAAATATAGAAATTTATATTCTATACCTAAAATACAAAAAAAAAAAAATTAAGTGCTATGCATGTAAATCCCCCTTTCAACTTCATTTCATTTCTTTTCATCAATTAAGAAAGCATTTCAAAAATAAGGGGAGAAAAATAGGAATTATCAAACAAAAC
>CM038215.1:171746701-172142146 GCA_021442155.1 Cymbidium sinense
TAAATAAAATTTGTCATTATTGTGACTATGTAAGAGAGATATAATAAGATATACTCCTCATGTTTAAAAATGTTGAAATCTTATCCTATCTATATTTGTATATGAATAATATAATATAAAATTTAAAGATATTATACTTATAAATATTTAAATTTGTTTTTGTTGTTGACATTTAACTTTTTATATTACATATATGCCATAAATTTTATGAAAAAGGATAACTTTTTTCTTCTAAGATTATAAATTTTCTAAATTAATAGAGATTTATATTGTTGTTTTAGATATGAATTAAATTATTTTTAACTTATTAAAAAGAAAAACATTTAAATTAAAAATACAAAAGGATATCATTTGAGTTATACAGTAATTTTTTAATTTGAAAAGATGTAGTACAGACAAAAATAAATTTAATATTGAAAAGAAACTATATCTGATAACTGACATTTCGGCTAGGGCACTCTCGGTGCTCCCCTGGCTCCTTCTCCTTCACCACCACCACCACCTCCTCCGTCTTGATTCTCTCTTCTTTTACCGCCTCCTTTCTGGTATTTGCCCTCCCTCCTTCATCTTGATCTCCTCGTGAGGTCGTTCATGACCTCGAGAATGGTCATGATCCCAAATGGTTCTTTTCCCCTTACCATCATCCTCCCATCCTCCCATTTCTTCTAAACCGGTAGGATCTCTTTCGCTTTGGAAAGATCTCCTTCTTCAAAATACCGTCCCTCTTGCTTATGTGCCGTGATTCCAATGAAGTGGATTTTTGAGGAAGATCTCTCTGGAAAGCAAGAATGGCATCTCTCATTAATTGGTCACTGATTGGTAGCGTCCATACTGGATCTTTGTTAGCCATTAAAAAAGAAATGGAGCTTTAAAGGTACGCTTGATCTCCTTACAGGTGATTATTTCGCTTGTTCAATTGCCAAGAGGACTATGATTTGGTGTGGAATCACGGCCCTTGCTTTCTCAATGGTCGGCCTTTTGTTTTCCAAAAATGGACATGGGATTTCCGGCCTTCGAATGATCCTATTACTGAGATTCCGATTTGGATTAAACTCCCTAACTTCCCTCTGTGTTGTTGGAACGAGGTTGGATTCTCTAAGGTTGCTAGTAAAATCGGTATTCCTTTGGCCGTGGACCATCTTACTGCGGCTAGATCTCGGATAACATTTGCGCGTATTTGTGTCCAAATTACTACTTCCTCTCCTCTACCTGACACGATTCCGATCAATTTAAATGGAAAAAAATTCATGCAAAGTGTCGTTTACGACTGGAAGCCTTCTGTTTGCTCGACCTGTAATACATTCTCACATGATCTGCGCAACTGTCCTCTTAATCCGACTGCTTCTCTTCCTCCCAGAGGGCGCAGCCATAGTCGGGCTCCTCCTAAAGCTCCTATTAGAGTGGCCTCTCAGATTACGAAGGAGTACATTCCCATTCAGCCTCTTCCTTCTCATTCACCTATTACTATTGTGTCTTCCCCTCCTCCTATTACTAATTCCACATCTGTTGATAAGACCTTGGAGGCTTCTACCAGTCTTCCCTCTTCCACTATTGCCGATTTAAATCAATCACCAGCTCATACTCCCCCTCAGGAGGATCCTTCGGGTACTGAAGATTATGCTCTCTTCAAGGATCCGACAGACCTAACCCATATAGATTCCTCTATTGATCAGCTTTCTCTTGGTGTTGTTACACGCTCGGCCGTGGTTACCCCTGGTCGGCTTCTCTCTGGCATTGGTATTGATAAAGGGACTAAAGATGTAAGTAACACACTCATGGAAGGAGGGAACAGTTCTTCTACTTTTCAACCTCTTCCGACCCCTCTAAAAGGCAACAAAAAAAAGGGTAAAAAACCCTCTTCTTCCTCCTCCCAATGAATCAAATCTCTATTGGTAGTTGGAATGTTAGGGGTTTATCTGCTGTTGGAAGACTTTCCGACTGTCGAAAGCTTATTAAAGACTCTCATCTAGATCTTCTTTGTCTTCTTGAGACTAAAGTTCATCTAAATCCTATGCATATCAATCAAGTTTCTTCCTATAATATATTTACTTCAGAATCCAGTGTAAATAATTTTGATTGTTCTAGTGGTGGTCGTATATGGATTAAATGGCAATCTGATAGGCTGAATTTTGAGTTATTATGCAAGTCCAGCAATTCATCCATGGTAGTTTCTCACGGGTTAATAGCTTCTCTTAACAAGTATCTATCTGAAAATGATTCTATCGATCCTCCTTGTGGTCCTCCTAAAGGATTTGCCTGATGTTAATGCTCTTCCTTGGATTATTTTAGGTGATTTCAATTGTCCTTTAAGTGCTAAGGATAAACAAGGGGGTAATATGGTCTCTTTCAACTCTTCTTTGGAATTTAAAGATTGTGTTAATGATTGTGGCTGGATGGAGCTTCCTAGCACTGGCTTACATTTTACCTGGTTTAATCAGCAGTTGGAACATCCCATTTACTCTAAGATTGATCGGGTCTTTTGTAATTCCAACTGGATTGAGACGTTTCCATCTTCCTTTTATAAAGTCCTCCCTCCAAGATCATCGGATCACTCTCCTTTGGTAACTCTTCTTCAATCTCCTTCTTTGGCATCTCATCGTTTCCTTTTCAGGAATTATTGGACCTTAAAGCCTGGGTTTAAGGATGACATTATGGAGGTTTGGAACAACTTCATTCAAGGAGATCCTTTTTATGTCCTTTCTATCAAGCTAAAACTTGTTAGAAATATGATGAAAGGTAGATATATGGATATCTCTCCCTTACAGCAGCAAATCAATATTGTTAAAGCTGAACAAAGTGAGGTTCTTAGGAATCTGGAGAAAGATCCTTATAACATTCATTTCATTCAAGATGCCAAGGAGATCAAACATAGATATTCTGAGCTACTTATAAAAGAAATGCTATGGATCAAACAGAGAGCTAAGGCACACTGGCTTATTCACTCTGATGATGATTTAAAATTCCTCTACCTTTTAATTAAAGAACGGAAAAGCTCCAATCTGATTAGAGAAGTGCGATTTGGGTGTCTTCTCTGATCAAAAGGATATTACTGAAATTTTTTGTAGGTATTATGAGGATCTTTTCAATTGTGATGACTCTCTAGTTATTCCAGTGCAGAATTTTCCTGCAGGGATTTGTCTATCATTAGATCATGCCGATCTTGAAGGCGATGTTTACGAGAAATTATTGCTACCTTGAAAAGTATTCGGTGAAAACAAATCACTGGTCCCGATGGTTTTAATTCCAAGTTCTACATTGACTCTTGAGTATTACACAAATCTTTTGTTAATGCTTCTTTTCTTTTCAAGAATTCTAGATTGCCCAACCTGTTTCAAGCATACTCTTTTAACTTTCATACCAAAGGTGAAACACTCTAATAGAATTTAAGATTATCCTATCTCTTTATGCAATACATTCTATAAAGTGGTGGCCAAAATCCTTACAAATCGAATGAAGAGATTTCTTCCCTCTATTATCAACAATTATCAATCGACCTTTGTTAAAGGTAGAGACATCTCGATAATCGGCCTTTGAGATATGTAATGAGTTCTCCACCTCCAATTGCTCTTACTTTTTAGCTAAAATTGATTTGAAAAAAGCTTTTGATAAAATCAATAGAAAAGCCTTGATCCATAGACTTCTGGATAAAGGTTTTCCCATGAGATTTACTACTTGGGTGGAAGCTTGCATTTCTGATGTGCCTTTCTCTATTGTGTTAAATGGGAATATTTTGGGTTATTTCTCTTCCTCCAATGGCCTCAGACAGGGCTGCCCATTGTCTCCTTTCCTCTTTACTGTGGCCATGGACACATTCTCATGCATGTTAGAAAATGAGATTAATAAAGGATTATATAATCCTATTACTTTGGTTGGACAATTCTCTTCTCATCTCTTATCTTTGATGATCTCCTTGTGATGGGTAATGTTGATCCTCTACATTTACTTCACTCAAGTCCATCCTTATCTCTTAAGTATTACTTGGGACTTGATGTGAATTATTCTAAATCATCCCTGTGCCTCTCTTCAAGGAAATTGGATAATTCACATACTATTTTGGGTATTCAATTGGGCTCTTTCCCTTTCAAATATTTGGGTCTTCCTCTTATTAAAGGTACAATTAAGATGGCTCATTTCACTCCTCTCTTTGATAGACTACATGTATGGATGGCAGGCTGGAAAAGTAAATTCCTCATTAGGAGGAAGGTTGCGACTTATCGGATCTTCTATAAATAGCTACTTATCATCTTGGTTTTAGTTCTATGGCTATTCCAGATGGTATTATTAAAAAATCAGCTCTTTTACACTAAATTTTTTTCACATTACGGGAGGCAAAAGTTGCACACTATTTCTTGGAGCATCTACTTTACCCAAAGAAAAGGTGGAGTTGGGTTACTCTCATCTTCCTCTATTCATTCGATGGCTGAAATTAATGTGGAGATTCTCCTTGCTAATTGGTTTTTAAATATACTCACTATGGAATCCATGCATTTTAGAGTTTCTTGAAATTTTGAAAGTTTTTGTGAAATTTCAAGTTGGGGAAGGTAATGCTTTTTCTTTATATTATGATCCTTGGTGTAATGGGCATTCTCTTTATTATTGGTTGGGAGTAAATGGGCTGAAACATTTGAACCTCTCTGATGATCTAAAGGTCCACACTTTTATACAAAATGGGCATTGGAACCTTCCTACTTTACTTGAGACCTCTCATCCTTGGTTGTCCATAAAGATCTTGGAAACTACAATAAAGGAAGGCGACGATTCATTAAGTTGGCTTAACTCTAATTCTCCTTCTACCAAGGACTTTAGAGAAGCTATCTTTGATTCTCACCCCTCTTTAGATTGGACCAAGGGAATATGGTTTAAAGGCTATTCTATCAACTATGCTCTCTATTGTTGGATGGCATTTATTCGGTCTCAAATTATCGATAAGTTAGCATACAAAGGGATTGGAACTCAACTCCCTTGCTGTTTTTGTCATTCTATTTTAGAATCTCATAACCATTTATTTTTTGAATGTCCTTTGGCTATGAAATTGGTGAGAGCTCTTATCCCAAATGGTATGTTCCTATTGCTGCAGTCTACTCTTCCGCAGGTTCTGAATTTTATCAATGAAGGGGAGCATAAAATGTTACAACGATTACACTATTTGATTATTTCTCTTGTTTATACCCTATGGAGAAAGGAATAATCGTCTCTTTTCTTCTACCTATCTCCCATTTGCCTTATTAAATCAGGTTAAAGAAAGGGTTTCGGCCAAAATGCAAAGTTGGAAATTGAAAGTTGCTTGGCCCAGTAACGTGCAGGATTTAATTCGCAATTGGAGGAACTATTACCCTCCTTAACTCTTTTTCATTACCTGTGCCTGCTTCTTAATTTTTCTGGATGTTATTATGCTATTTTCTGTGCCTCTTTCTCTGTTGTGCTGTTTCTGATGAAGTGGGCTATCCGTTTGCTTTTCATGCCTCTTTCTGTTGTCTTTGACGTGGGCTTTGGGCTTTTCTTGTTCTCTTTCTGTTTCATCTGGAGTTCCTCGGGTGGCTGTGGGTTTTGTGGCTCTTTTCTGCTGCTTTTTGCCATGGATGATGAGGTTGTTCTTGCGGTTCTTTCTGTTTAATTCTCTTTCTGTGTTGGCATACCTGGAGAGGATGGAATTCTGGATGATATATCTTGATCTTCTTCTGTTGCTTTCGGTCTTATCTTGTTTGTGGGTTTTGGTGGTGCTCTCGGTTGCTTTTGGAATGGGCGATGATGAGGTTATCCTTGCACAACTTAAGATTTCGCATTGCTCCTCCTCATTTGGATGGTCACTCACGATCCCTCTTTTGATGGCGAGCAGTTGGCGACGATATTTGGGGATTGTTTGGAGGGCGGCTTGACAACCGTGAGGGGACTTTCATGTCCTGGCGGCCTACATGATTGTATTGCTGTTGTGCTAGTTTTTGGGCATCTCTGATGTATTTTGTATCTCTGAGTCCATATGTGCTATCGTAGCTCCTCTTTTCTGTAGAATTTTCTTTTTTCAGCTAGTGCTATGATCATGTTTCTAGAATTGTTGTTCTAGTTTAGTCTTTTCCTTTTTGCTTCAGTCCTGTAAGGGATTAGTTTCTTTTGTAACCTCACTTTTGGAATACAATTGGGTTTCGGCCCTTAAATTTTTCCAAAAAAAATAAATAAATTTTAATATGTTCAAGGCTTTATCTTATTAGCCCTATATTATATAAAAAAAAATCAGTATTTTATTTAGTAAGAATGAGGGAGCGCTCCATTTAAAACTTAAAAAATAGTAAAAGACTTCATTTTAAATTTATCTTCTCTTAAATATATAGAATATTTTTGTACATTTTAATGGAAGAAAAAACGTTTTTTTTCTTTCATTTGATAAGAATAATCATATCTATCTAATCTAATCTTTATGTTATTTACATCATAAATCTATTTAACTAAGGCTCATTTGATGGACAAATCAATACCAAGCTTTTATCACACTAAATGGGGTTGACAAAAAGGAATCCTTCTTTATTGTGTCCTATTAAGTATCAAATTCTAATAAAATAAAATTATTTTTTATACTACTTAATCAAATCTTTTTAGTTTTACCTCTTTGTATATATATATGTATATATATATATATATATATATATATATACATATATATGTATATATATATATATATATTATATATATATATATATACATATATATATATACATATATGTATATATATACATATATATATATATACATATATATGTATATATATATATATGTATATATATATATATATATATATATATACATATATATATATATGTATATACAATATATACGTATATATATACATATATAATATATATGTAACACATGTATATATTATATATGTATATATAAATGGGTTGACAAAAAGGAACCTTCTTTTGTTGTGTCATTAAATATCATTCTAAATAAATAATTATTTTTTTTCTTTCTTAATCAAATCTTTTTTGGTTTTGTCTTTTTGTATGTAATAATAATATTATTATGTAATTATAATAATAATATATTAATATTAATAATACATATTATAATAATATATATAATATTATAATATGTTATTATAATATAATAATAATAATATGTAATAATATAATAATTAATACATATTGTATATAATGTATATAATGTGTACATAACATATAATAATAATATAATACCAACATATAATATTAATAATTTTGTATATGTAATATTTTAATACGTATAATAACATATTAATAATAATATAATATAATATACAATAATATGTATATATCAATACATGTATAATATATAATATATATTAATATTTTTTAATATACGTATAATAATATTTATATATTATATATATAATGCTAATAATAATAATAATATTGTTTAGCTATATAATATTATTTGTAATATATATATTATTATATTATGCGGTAATATTAATAATGCCATACATTAATAATAATATTAACAATAATACGTATAATAATAATGCGTAATAATAATACGTATAATCGCCAATAATGCATTATTAATACATTACGTATGTGTATATATGCGTACGTATTACAATAATGCGTACGTAATACGTATATATGCATATACAATATAATACGTATGTGCGTAATTATGCGTACGTAATATATTATGTATTACACGTACAATATTATAATAATACGTACGTAATAATATATATGCGTACAATATATATAATATGCGTATATTACGTAATAACATATATATATGTGCGTATAATAATAATATATATAATATTATATTTGTTGTAATGTAAAGACTCATCGTGAGCATTCTCATCTTTCTACACTATATTTAATTTTATATATTTTTTCATATTTTGAGACATAATCATTACAGGTCTCACCACCATCTTATAAATTCCTTGGTAAGTCTAAGATACTTTTATATCACACAAGGCCACATGCATTCATCCACTTCAACCATCTAACTTGAATTCTATTTATAACATCCCCATCTATTTCACCATCACTTTGAACAATAGACCTAAGATATCTAAAATTTTCACTCTTTTTAAGGACTTGATCAATGTCACAACCCCATGATTAGATTTTCTACAATTAAATATATATTTGGATTTAGATCTCAAATGGAAGTCTTTTTACTCTAAAGTTGACCCCCATAATTCAATTTTCTCTTTAACTCCCTCTCTAGATGTATCAACAAAAAGAATATCATTAGTAAAAAGCAAATGTCAAGATACATCCTTGTGTAAATGTCAAGTTTGAACATTCATAACTAAAGCAAAATAATATGAGCTTAAAGCCAATCATTGATGTAATCCAACTAAAATAGGAAAAATACTTGGTCAATCATACTGTATAAATATCCTTACTAACTTTAATATAAGCAATATTAACTCCTTTCTAATCTAGAACTCTACAAAGTACTTCTCTAAGAACTTTATCATATGCTTTCTTAAAATCAATAAATATTATATGTATATCCTCTTTATTCTCTTTATATGTCTCCATTAATTCTCTCAACAAATGTATAACATTCATAGTAAGCCTAACTTGCATGAAACCAAATTGCTTTTGAGAAACTTTTATATCACATTGTAACCTATGCTCAATTACTTATTCCATAATTTTAATGTATGACAAATTAATTTAATTCTTCTATAATTTACACACACTTATACATAACCATTATTCTTAAAAATAAGAACCAACAAAATTCTTTCTCCACTAATTTGACACTTTTTAATCTTTAAAATAATATGATGTATGAGAAGGTTCCCTCTAAGATCATAAAATAATAAGAGACTTGTTTTAAAATTCTAATCTCTTTACTTAGATTTATTTTTAAATGAAGGAAAAATTTATTTTTATTTAATAAGGTTAGTCATATCTTCTAATTTATCCAATATCTAATTTAATGTGCATGTGCAAAATATATCAAATATCTAATCTAATTTGCATGTCCATTACCCTAGCGATTTGTATTCAGCTTATTAATGATTTGATAGTTACTCCCACTTAGCTACCTTAGAGAATTTGCAACATTTAAGAGAGTTCAAGATAAAATAAAAAAACTTAAAATGTAAAGAATTATTAGAATGTTTTAGTTTTTTGAGTTAGGATATTTTCATTATAAATGATCAAGTAGGATTAACCAGCTTCTCAAATATAATAAACCCAAACATTATATATTTTAATGTTACAAAATTATTACAAAATTTTTTGAGAAATTATTTGACTTACACAAGCTAAAAGTGTTGACCTCCATGTATGTGTCATAAGTCAAGTCGAGCTCACAAGGTGAATTTGATGAGCTTCAGCGCACAAATCAGAGCTGAAATATCCTCGATGGTGCCGAAAATCAGTCGAAACGACCTCCGATTGACGAACAGACTCCACCATCGCGTTCAAAATGTCAAAATTGGTCAGAATATATATATTGCACAATTCGACGGTATATCAATCAAGAAGGGGGGTCGTCGAAGTGCCTACATGCATATCGAGGTCGGGAAGCCACGACGATGCCCAAAGGACCTTCGTTCATGAAATTGATCATGTAATTAGTGTCCAAATGCTAAATCCTATTAAATGAGACTGTTCGTGCTCAATTCAATTGAGTTGACATGAAGCAATAATGCGCATTTTTTTCAGTATTCGATCTTCTTGAAAAGCGACCTCATTGCAAATGGACTACATCATTTCATTCAGAACGTCAAAATTACCTAGAATAGACATCCAATTAAACTAAATTTGTCACATATAAAATTTTGTTGAAATTAGCACATATTTTGAGGTAAATCTATTTAATTATCTTATAATTGCATCAGTCATCGCCTCGAAAATAGAAGCTGCCCACTCCTATGCTTTCACCTCCAATTCGACCAATTATAGACCACCACTTCATCTCTCCCATACTGACATCGCTATCGCTCCTCTCCTCCACCCCGGAACCGCCAAATGCAGACCATTGATTCCTTTCTCTAACGACTTCCTCGTTTGCAGCTCTCATCCTCACCGTTACCCTGAAACCGACCTCACGACCACTGTACGGCCTGTAACCTCCTCACGTATACCTTTGCTCTATATAGGCAACACCATACACTGTAATAATCGGTGCGAGGAACTTATATTGTTACTGAGGAATCCTATCCTCTCTCTCTCTCTCTCGTTCTCTCTCAAGTTCTGAGATTTCTACATGGTATCGAGCCCTGGGTAAGAAATGTGATCCTCCTCCTCCCACTCAGGCTGAGCGATGGATACCATAGGATCTTGACTCACTAACCATACCACCATCCACGAAATTCCTCATGGGAATATGAAGTTAGTAGCAAACACCACACTTACGGTGATAACACACCACCATATGGAGCTCTCAAATCCACAAGCTATTCAAACATCAGTTTTCTTGAAGGCACCACGTGTCCCACTCAATACTCCCTAGACAACAATCAACTCCAACCCCAACTCAATGACATTGATCAAAACCTCTACACTCTACTCAAAATCTCACCCTCCATCCTCCCTACGTTCTCAATCGAACACCTGACATTTGGTCCACCAGGCCGCGACAAATCGTTCCAAGGTCATTCAACTCAAAATGAGCTTTCATATCCCTTAGAGACAAAAGTACCTCAAAATCAAAAATCTCGATCAAATCTCATGATCCAACTTGGATCCAAGACATCATTCTATATACACTCAGCGGACCAACCTATCGATTCAAAAGCGCAATAAGCACAACTGACCCAATCAACATTAACGACCTCTACTCTTTCTGCAAAGAAATCAACATCTCTACACCACGACAAAGAACTTACCCCATCATCGCTCTCCAAATCCGTGGGCTCACTACAAACCCACGCATAAAAAACCAATATCACAACATGGGACAAAGGCGGATGAACTTCTTTTATGTGCTTGGGTAGGATGTGTACTTCTCCCCTCAAACCTCCCTCACCAACCCTCATCTCCTCGATGGATATTGGACTATCTCCATCTCATAACAACTGGACACACTCATATTGGTCAATCTCATCACCACAACACATTCTCCATGCCTCCACTTGTAAGCTTCTTCTCAAACATATATTTCACGCACTTACTTATCTCACAACCTTCGTATCACATCTTGCAAAGATAATAATTGCTCAATCATCTTTAACGCCAATGATGTTCATATCATATCAATCGGACAACACATCAAACCTACTAGCAGAGTATTAGCGGACTATACTCCCTCCCCAACATCACAGAATACAAGCACTCCATTCGGTCAGACATCCTCCAACTATCAACGTTCGTCCATACAAAGACACTCTCAATCGCTACAAAACAAGCACCTTATACAACCAACCTCATCTCAACGTCGTATTGGTCAAGAGTCATAAACTTGTTTTTCCTAAATCCACCAGTAAAGCTAAACATCCTTTCGATCTAATTCACTCTGATGTATGGGGACCATCACCAAATATTTCAATACAGGGCTACAAATATTACGTTATTTTCATTGATGATTACTCTCGATTTACATGGATGTTTTCCCTAACCCACAAACATGAAGTAGCCTCCAAATTCCAACAACTACATAAAATGATACAGACACACTTCTCCAAGTCAATTAAAACACTCCGCAGGCAGTGAGTAATTCTCTCCAATACACTTCATACTTACCTCACTCATGGCATCATTCATCGCAGGTTGCCCCATACAGAACAAATGGTGTAGAAAGAGTATCGACATCATTGAACTCGCGAACTCTACTCCACCACCGACCTTCCACCACAGTGCGGATGACGCACTCTTGGTACCTCATCAACTACCTACAAAGACACTCAATCGGTTCACCTCATCAAGCCCTCTACAAGAAAGTCCCCTACTCACCTCAAAGTATTCGCTCAGCACACTTCCCCTCCATCACCCCACAAACACCAATAAACTCTCCCCTAAAGCACCTCTCTGCATCTTCATCTACTCCAAACCTGAGTTACAAATCTCAACCCACCACCATGGCATCCACATTATCCATCATTCACTTCCATACTCCCTCACCTTCGTCCCAAGCAGCATTCAACACCCCAACCAACCAAACCATCCACCACCACTCAAACAACCGAAGTTCCCCCAAAAACCACAACCAACGAAAATGGACATCACATCTCTAACTCCACCACCCATACACCCAATGAAAACTAGACTTCAAACAGGTCACTGGAAACCAAAAGTCATCCTCGATCTCTTACATCAGCATACCACCAACCCTGTATACCAAGCGTAAAACATCGAATGGGAAATCCATGTAAAGAATTTCTAGCACTCCAACAACAAACAACTTGGACATTAGTCCCACCCTAATCATACAATCATAGGTTGCAAATGGACATACAAGACCAAACACCATCGGATCCATAGCTCCTACTGGCCGTAGTGGCACAAGGCTTCAAGCAAGAATACGGATTCACTATTTGAAACCTTCGGTCATGCCCACCATTCGTCTCCCTACTTACAATGCTCCATCATGTGGCGTTCGGTTAGATGTCTCCAATGCCTTTCTCCACGGCTCCCTCCAAGACACCATATACATGGCTCAACCACCAAGTTTTCCCGACAACCAACTCCCACATCATGTGTACCTAAAGCAATCTATGGACTCAAGCAATCCCCTGTGTACTCCACCTTCAAGCACCTCAAGCTAGGCTTCACTTCTGCATCCAGCCCTCTTTCCATCCAACAACAACGCACCTACCTCCTCCTCCTGGGGACGACCTCTTCCAGGCTCAGATCCTTATTTCCTCATCCAACACCTCAAATCGGTAAACCTAAAGATCTCGGCCTTGTCTCCACCTTTCTCGAATTCATACACCGAACAACAACTCCTTCTCACCCAAACCATACATCACTGTCTCAACGAGCGACGGCATGACAAGCTGCAAAAGCGCCCCAACACCTATCTCCAACCAAGTCACCGACTCACCACAGGCAACCCCAATCCCTCCGTGAGCGTTGGATCCCTTCAATTCATTACCATAACGATATTGCTCAGCCAATCTATGCCAACATATGCACAACCCACTCACAACACTCTCAATTACTTAAAAGGGTCCTACGCAAGGCACATCCGATCATGGACTACCCATAACACGGGGATCTCAACCTTCAGCCTACTCGATTTGGGCGAAACCCGGCGACGCTCCACCCGCGCATCTTCTTTAGATCAACTCTCATCTTCTGGAAAGTTCGAGAAATGTACCAGCACGTTCCTCCAGTATAGAGCTCCCTGCGACCCGCAACAGAAATAATCGGCTCGTCGCTTCTCAACTCAATCCCAAAAGCTACACCATTATATCGACAACACCTCGAATGGCATGCACAAATCCCATTCTTCACGCAAGAATGAAACACATAGAGATCGTATCACTTCATACGAGATCACGTTGTAGCGAAATACAAATCCATCACATATCAACCAAGATCAAATCGATATCCTAACCAAAACAAGCTTCATCCATCTGCACCAACCTCACGGTTCAACCATGGGATCATTGGTTGAGGGGCCGACATCATCGCTCCTCTCCTCCACGCGGACGGACAACATGCGCGTATTGCGATTCCTTTCTAACACTTCCTCGTTACCATGCTCTCATCCTCGCAGTTACTGACCTCACGCATTACATGCACTGTAACCTCCTCACGTATACCTTCGCTCTATATAGGCAACACCATACACTGTAATGTCGATGAGGAACTTATATTACAGGAATCCTATCCTATCTATCTCTCTCTCTCCCTCTCTCGTTCTCTCTCAAGTTTACGAAGCTGCCCACTCCTATGCTTTCACCTCCAATTCGACCAATTATAGACCAGCACTTCATCTCTCCCATACCACCCCATGTGAAGCGGTAGAGCCATCTATTTACGGTCCATTATGGTCGTCCAGGAGGCGAGAATGCTCCCCTCTCGGTTCCCAGAACCTACTCACTGTTCCTCTCTCCCTCTTTCTTTCTAGACCAAGGCCTCTCGGTCAGGCCAAGAAGGAGGGCGACCTAAGCCCTAGCTCCCGTCGACCAGCAATCTTTCCTATCACTTGGCTTCTCCTCCCAATTGGACATCCAATTCTCCCCGTTGGCTCCTCTTCTTTGTTCGTCTTTGGTTTGCACACAATTAGAGTCGTACGTCTGGCCCGTTACTCCCCTTGAAGGCTGGCTCTATTCCCTCTTCTCCCAACCCCATTCTCCCATCCTCAACATAGCCACTCATCCCCCTACTTCTTCTTCCTCCATTTCCAACAGTTGAAGGGAAGTCGTGAAGGTTCTTTTTGTGAGGTCGTGTAAAAGTCATCATCATGAGAAAGCTCTTTCTAGGAGGTAGTTTCTGCAAATAAAACTTAGCTTAGCTTCATAATCCAAATACTATGATGGAAGAAGCCGTTGATTCCGCATAAACGATGGATAATAGGGGAGGGATCTTCAACTTGACAAGCTATTGAGGCATCAAGAAGTTCAAGTTGATATTGCTGCATGAGTTGATGTAACAAAGGAGAGATTCTCACACCTCTTCAATTGGTTTCACGGTGGACTAATGTTGTTGGGTTGAATATGAGAGTTGGCTCATTCATTCAGAAGCACCCTCATATTTTTAAAGTTTATACTCATCCTATAAAATGAATCTTTCTTTGTCGAATAAGACAAGAGATGTTAGACTTGATTGTAGAGGAAGCCATGGTTATTAGGAATCGAGAAATGGTTCTTGAAAGAATTTGAAGAAGCTTCTTATGATGTCCAAGACTTGCGGGGTAAATGCCCATGCATTGCTTGTCGAAAAGAATTTGGGCTACGATGATTTTAGGGCTTATTATCGAAGTATCCTAAAACCTTCATATGAGTGCAAATATAGTAGAATTAGTTCATAAAGATGATAGTTTGACTAATATAGAGATTGAGAAATTGAGGGAGAATGAGTACAAGGAAAAATGGCTCTGAATATGAAGCCAAGTATGCTTTCCCAATTCAGTTCCCATAGGCTTTAAGATTGAGAAAGGTTCTGAGAGAAAAGCTTAAAATTTGGCAAAGACGCTTACATTAAACTTTATGATCAAAGTGAAGTCAATTGTATTTGCACTGGTGGTGGCATTGAGCGCTTTGAGAAACATATCGTTGGCTTTCTTCATGATTTTTTGAGCTTGACTATAGAGAAGATGGTTGATATTGAAAGATTGTCTCACTTTAGAATGGATTTCAATATGGTCAATCTCGAGAACTTCTTCAAACATTCATTTACCAACCGAAGCGACCTTTGAGGGAGTTTAGCTTGTGATTATTAGACAGATGTTTGAAGACCCTGTTATGCTCAGTAGAGCTAACAGGTAGAAGACCACGACCGTAGTGTCACAAGACACTGACCGTTATACTCAATAGAGCTGATGGGAAGGTCGAATAGCCCCGTCTATGGGGGCGACGCCAGGCTGATTGAACGACGGCGTAAACTAGAATAGATTAAAGTGTTTACGAGCTTAAATTAATCTTATTTAAAAATGATAAATTAAAAAATAAATCTACATATATGCTCTTTTTATGCAGGTGTTTGAAGACTCTCTTATGCTCAGTAGAGCTGGTAGGTTAAAGACCACATAGTATGCAAGACACCGTTTGCTCAAGAAGTCGACGGAAGGTCGAATAGCTCCGTCACCATATCGGGGCGATCTGAGGCTGAATTTTGGACTGACAAGAGATTTAAACTAGATCAAATTAAAGTGTTGATGAGTTTAAATTGAACTTATTTTAGTATGATAAATCAAAGAATAAACCAACATATAAAATTCTAAAAGTCTTTAAATAAGAATCATCTCGACAACTTGTTGATGATCATAAATAAGACTTTTAATGAACTTGAGAATTTATCTCCTAACAAGAATAAAATTCAGATAAAGCTTATGATTATCTTGATTGTTGCCTACGAGCACAAACAAAACTTATTATGGATTTGAAAGCTTATTTTTCAATCAGAATAAGGATCAAATGAAAATTTCAAAGAACTTGTAAATAATTCGACAACTACCTACAAACTTAAAGGGGATATAATGACTCACTTATGATTAAGAATAAACATTTAATGCACCGAACTCATAAGGTTTGAAAGTTCGTCAATGAGCACAAATCATATTTCTTATTGAACGGTTAAATTATATTATGATTTATACTAAACAAGTGGGTTGAGCTATATACCACATTAAAATCATTCAGAGCAAAAAAGTATTTGAATGAGATTTGTGATGAGCCTACGAGCTTCTCAGCGACCACGAACTAAGTTTCATTGAAACTTAAAGAACTCAATGAGCTATGAACTAAATGCAAACAAATGAATATTAATATAAATAATTGAATAAGATTTAAAAAAATTCTTACACCACCGGATTCGTAACATATCGTACAAGCGAATATAAGGCGTTAATTAATGATTCAATTAAACTCTTGCACACATTATAAAGCATGATTAAAACTCAAGTTTAATACCTCAAAAGTATGCAAGCATTCTTAAATACACCCACATAGGCTCTGACACTATGCTAAATGCTTAAACTTAGTGTCTGAGAATGCTGCACGGGTTGATTCCCGGTTGGGTCTATGGACTAGGTCCGGGTTAACAAAACTTAATGATGTTGTTATAGCTTTCTCCACCTCAGAAAATCTCTGAGAAGCTAATTCTATCATTTGGGAGTATAATAACTATCTCCTAACTCCCCAATGATAGCTGAGTTGATTGAAGATATCAACTAGATGGGTAACTATTATCAAAATATTTAAGATATTATATTCAATATTCTCAAATTCAAAATCCTCAAAATATAAATCTAGCTCTGATTCTCTATTATTAAATTGATAGAGTCGTCAAGATATAAAATAATAAATTAAATAATTTAAACACCCGCATGGGACCCGACACTATTTTGAATGCTTAAACTTAGTGTATGTGGATGTTGTCGGTTGATTCCCGATTGGGTCTTAGGACAAGATCCGGATTAACAAAACTTAAAAATCTAATGATATTATTATAATATTATGGGCTCCAAAAATTCACCACCGACCTCTTCAATGAAAAGAATAGTTTCAAATGTCGGTGAAATTTTCAAAAGGTAGATGGAATAGTAGATAAGACACTACCTAGAGATTTCGTCCTCATTTGGTGAGGACTTTAGATCTGGTTCAAGGTAACCTATAGGCGCAAACCCCTATAGTTGATTACCCCTCTCAATAAATGAGATAGAACTTTTGATTAAGGCTAGTCATTAGATGCAATACATAGCATATTGTAGCAACATGTAGAGTTTTAGAATTTAAGATATGAAATTCATCATTTTAGCTTAAACCGATAGTTGAATGATGGCGTGACCGATCTAGATCCCATGGTTCCGTCATCGGCGGTCTAGTCTACTTAGTCGAGGAGGTAATTGCCCAATGTAAAGATCCTCATCAATAACACATGGGTTACGTCGTCCAAGAAATCCTTGTAGACTTGGGGTGATGTTTGTCTAAGGAGACAAGCTTAAGTCTACCTTAGCTGATAGAGGGTTGTTTGTCCTATCAAGTATACCCATGATTCTCAAAGCCATTTGGGGAGCATCTGAGACTGATACGTGATCGTAATATAATGGAGCCGAATTGGCCAAACCACCCGATCAGAGGACTCTGGTTGTAACTGCTTCATCTGTGGAGCCTACTAGCCAAGCTATGCAATTAGAGGACACGAGCCATGTCCTTACTGGTGTGAGATTGATTGAGAGTGAACATAGCAGAACATTTGATTTGACATTGGCTCCTTTGTGAGCTAGGGTTTTCTTAATTTGTCACCCCCGACAAACAGTTGTAGAAGGTGGATAGATTTAGTTTTGATTTAATTTTTAATGATAGAATTCCATTTATGTAGTTTCAGATTGCTACTTAAAAATTGATTAATTAGAATATGTTTGAGAGGTTTAGATCCTGTCAACTCCGTTTAACCATTAATAGAGGATTAAATCTACTATCACTTGCAGAATGAGTTTCTCAGATATTTCACTAATTTGAAACTCTTATTATAGGTTTTTAGATTTTGTTAACCCGGACCTAATCCTATGACTAAACCGAAAAGCAACCCATGCAACATACTCAGACACTTAAATTTAAGCATTCAGTATAGTATCGGGTACATGCGGTATATTAAAGAGTTTAAGAAGTTTTATTTATGAGTTATGAGATTGGTTTTAGATTGCTACTTAATTTGATTTAAAAAATTGATTAATTTGAATATGTTTAAGAGTTTTAGATCCTGTCAACTATATTTAGCTACTAATAGAGGATTAGATCTACTGCACCTGACAGAATCAGTTTCTCAGATATTTCACTGATTTGAAACTCTTATTATAGATTTTTTTAGGTTTTGTTAACCCGGACCCAGTCCTAAGACTAAACCGGGAAGTAACCCGCGCAGCATCCTCAGACACTTAAATTTAAGCATTCAGCATAGTATCGCGGCCCATGCGGGTGTATAGTAATTTTATGTAATTTTATGTTTGAAGTATGATATTGATTTCAGATTTTCATATAATTCCAACTTTTGCCTGCGCAGCCTTTTAGATATTAAAATTTGCACTTAAAATCTCTATATCTGAGCACATGCATGTGTTTATAGCTTCGCTAATTTCATCTAATTAATGAAATCATTGATCTTGAAAATCATAATTAGGATGAAATTCCTTAAACTTTTATCAAAGGAAGCCCTATGATTTTTATAGAATTGGATTTAATATCGTCTTCTTTCTGCTTATACAAAGAGTTGGATCAAGCGAAGAATGCATTTTGATTTAGATTATAGTTTAACACATTATTGACATTTAGTTTACTTATTGAGTTTTTGTAATTTTTTCAACTTGATTATGCTCAATTTACATCAGTTTTGATAAGTTATGTCGATTTCATTGTTACATCAGTTTTGATAAGTTATGTCGATTTCATTGTTTGTTGCTTTAGCCCTACTCATGCTTATTAGCTAGCATAGTAATCACCTCCATATTTGTATAAGAGTTATTAAACCCAATTTGGATTCATCCTTAGATTTTGAGTTTATTGCACGTTTGTTATAAGTTTGGCAATGGTTCCCCCCAAATTCCAATTAAAGCTTGCTTAATTTTGAGAAATTTACAAGAAAAGAAAACTCACTTTACTGCTTCAATTTAAGCCATTGAGAATTACAATTAGAGTTTGTGAGTTTAATATTAGCCTCATCCAAATTTTATTTAGATTTTAAATGAATATTATATTCTTTCCAAAATTTGCTTTAAAGGCTCCCCCCTTTCTTGTTTTTCATTTTTAGTTTAAAATTAGCTACGAGTTTCCCTATTTAGCGCTCTTACGTCAGCTCATTTCACTCTCCCATTTTTCTAAGTCGAAAGATTTGATGCAATTTCGACAGCCTTCCGGCGTCATCCCCGTAGGGGGTTACATCGGGGGTATTTTGGCCTACTCGGTATGCTCATTGGTGACGAGTGGTGTCTTGACACTATGATGATTTTCATCTCGTCGCCCTGCGAGCACAACAGGTCTTTAAACCGAAGAGGATATACAATGCAATATATATTCATCCCACCTTTTTTCTAAGTCTGGAAATTAGATAAAATTTCGGCAGCATTTCATCTAGGGGGAGTGACATCTAACAAGTAGTGACTTACTCGGTACACCCTGTTGAGCATAGGGAGCGGTGTCTTGCGACACCACAGCCTATTTTTTTTATCTCGTCACGCCCTGCTGAGCACAACGAGGTCTTCAAACCTACGAAGAAACACAAGCATGCATATATATATATATATATATATATATATATATATATATATATATATATATATATATATATATATATGCATATATATATATATATATTGTAAGGCTCACAAAGGACGGGGCTAGGTATCTGATTGAGAATGTATGGTAGGTGAGTGCGATCTGCAAATTGAAGGAAGAATTCGTCTGGCGATGTTCATCCCATTTTATGAAGAAAAGCGGATGGCTAAAGCGAGGTGCGGACAAAATCGAAGAAAGAATTCTCTTACTGACTATGTTCTTCCCAGATTTGCGGTGCAGCAGAAACGGGATGGCAAAGGCAAGGGGTGCGATGCCGAAAATCAAAGGAAGAATTCACCTGCTAACGATGTTCTTCCCCGATTTGCGGTGCAACAGAAATAGATGGCTAAAATGAAGGGTGCGATGCCAAAAATCGAAGGAAATTCATTCTTGACAATGTTCTTCCCGATTTGTGGATGAAATGTGAAATTTTGATGGGTTGCTGCGGGAAGGATTACACATAATGGGCGTTTGTGGGGCTGAAAGCAGTGAGTCTTGTAGAAAGGTAAAATAGTAAAGAAGGATTCTTGCGGGCGGGGTAATGGTGGGAGGAGAGGAGGTCTGGACCTTGCATGGGTCGAAGGTTGGAGGGTCGGAAGGGTGACAAAATCGCACACCCTGAGCAGGAAAGTGGAAACAATGGGATTCGGCAGCTCATCGATAAACAAAGGAAGCGGAGGTTTAAAAAAGCGCGGTAGCTGAGCGTGGGAGCGCACAGTGGGATCCTGGCTGCAGTCAGACTTGCTCTCAGTTCAGTCAGTGGGTCCCATGGATCAGCGTGAAGCGGGAAGCGAGCGAAGGTGGTTAGCGCATGTCGGGAGGGCTTGCTGGTCAGCAGTTGTGAAAGTGGATCGGGGTGAATGGGTTCTGTCTTGGCCGGCGGTGGTCGTCGATCAACCATGAGCTCATTAATGGGACATCTTGTGAAGTGACAATGGGGCAGCTGACATAGTGGAGAGGAGCATGGTGTGGTTTGGCCATGGAGGCAACAAGAAACGGTAGGAGAGGAATAAGAGAGAATTTTACCTTTTTTTGAGAGAGAATGCCATGGAGAGGAGCATAAATGGGAGAGAATGAGGAGGAATGGGGAGTGGTTTTCTTTTATGTTTTTTTTTTAATTTCTTTTTCAGAAAAAAAAGGAACGATTCTTTGGGTGTGGGGCAATTTGGGAATTTTTTTAATAAATTTTGAATTTATTAAACGGTTTAAATGTGGATTTCATGCCGGTAAAAGTACATAGTCAATATATATATTGATTTAGGGTAATTCCATTATTATAGATGCAATGGCGTAGTCCGTTTCACGATCGGAGGCCATTTGGTTTGAGTCGGCGCCAAATTGAATCAATTTCAGCTCAAAATGTGCGTCGTCGCTTTCAACCGCTTGATTTTTGTGCAAACTTGTCTGAATTGAGTGTAAATAGTCTCACTTGATAGATTTCGATATTTTGAAGCCAATGATGTGATCAATTTCATAAACGGAGATCATTTGACTTGCGTCGGTGCCTCCTTATCTCGATATACGTGCAGGCACGTTGACCACTCGAGGGCTTGATCGGTTGCTTCAAGTAAATATTTATAACTTGACTAATTTCAACATTCTGAATGTGATGGAGAAGTGCGTTCATCGATCGAAGGTCATTTGAGTTGATTTGGTGACGTCCAATGCGCTTCAGCCTCGATTTACGCACTACCACTTCAAATCCTTCGACATTTGCACAGATTCATCTGAATTGAGCACAGACAGCCTCATTTGATAGTTTTTGATGTTTTGAAGCTAACGGCATAATTAATTTTATGAACGGAGGTCATTTAACTCACATCATAGCTTCGACTCGATATGCGCGCGACATTAATAGCTCGGCGCTTAATCAATTGTTCATTAGATTTTACAATGTCTATATTCGATCAATTTGATATTCAATGTGATGGTGAAGTTCGTTCATTGATCGATCATTTGACCAATTTTAGGATTTTGATGCATTCAATTTGCGCACTATCACCTTCGAAGTCCGTCGAATTTGATTTATAGGCTTGTCTTGATTTATGACACATATGTGGAGGTCAACAAATATCTTCAACCTAATAAAACATCTGAGAAGCTAATTTTGTCATATAACTACAGATCTGATCCTATATTATTAAATTAATGAAGTCGACAGGATCTGAAATAGCGAAATAATAAACCACCCGGATGATGGCCGTGTTAAATAAAAATTTTAACCAGAGGGGATATTTTAACTAAAATGTGATCATAATTTCAAAACATTTTGACTTAGATTGAATATGAATCTAAATGCAAAAATATTATTAAGCTATAAATGTCTAAATGAAATTCAATCTAAAAGCTTAAAGCAAACTTTTTTTTTTTAAGAAACCCCATGATCGGGGTATTTTATTGCCACAAAAAGAGGTTACAAGATCCTTAAAAGGGTTACACTCAGAACTACGCTCAAAGAGCTACAATTAGAGTAAAACCCCAATCTAAGTACATCCAAAATCAAAAGAAAGCACTAAAACAATCAAAGGTAAAATAGTAATAAAGCCAATGTCTGGAGGTGATAAAGCTGGAGCAAACACAAGAGGGAGAAAGCAGCAAAAAGATATAGCAGTTAAGGTAATGCAGCCAACAAGTAGAGGAAAACACCATAGAGTGAGAATGATAGTAAGGAAGTGTGATAGAGAAGGCTCAGGCTCAATCACATCCGATGGGGAGATCTGTATGAGCATCCAAACTTGTGAAGGGTTACATCACAGAATACCGAACCTATAAGAAGTGAGATCATTACAGCCATCATAGCCAACAAACGAGAGAAGGCAACATCCAGGTTGTTGATAGTTATGTGAGCTTTATAACCACACCTAATCAAACACATCAAATTATAGGTAGGTAGTGGTGAAAGGTGGGGATTCTCATTCAAGAAAATTATCATCAAAAGCCTTCTTAACATGAGAATACATAAACCGAAGTTGCATTTAGCGAATACCAATAGCGACATTCGAGCCATTTAGGTAATTGGTCATAAACGAACCGGATAACAGCAGTAATCCAGGATATCATAGTCGGTGATGGGATCGTCAAGCTGGTGAAGAAATATTCACAGATAGCTTTTTCCAACCGAGATGAGAGGACGGCCAACATATTAATGAAATCAAAGCCCAACGCAACCCAAGAATCTTTGAAGTGACAAAAGAAAGTATAATGTGATGCAGCCAATTGTAACAACTAACCAAAGTAAAAACCCAGTAAATGCAATTAGAGCAGCAATTCCCATAGGAACATTCAGGTAATAGGAATAGCAGCCAAAAGCAAAATAGATATCCAGATAATCCAGTTCAGTAATCGATCCAGATAAAAGGACAATATGCATAGTCACTAAAAGGAACAACGACCACAAGCAGATAAAGGTAATATTTGCTCACAGCATACTTTTCCAACGTGGATTAGAAATAAAACCAATACAGGATGAAAATAGGCAACACAACCCAAACCTTTAGTGAAAAAAAGCGTGAGCTAACGAAATGCATCCAGTTGTAACAACCAACCAAAATAGTTATCTAGAAAAATCTTTTAGAGCTGCAGTTCCAAGCAGATTTGTAGCCACAAGAAAAATAGTTATCCAGATAATCGGATGATGTCGATCAGATAAAAGGACAATATATGCACCATAGTCACCTAAAAGGAACTGACCAGCGAGAAAATAGGGTAATATTTACTCACGGAGCATACTTTTCCAACAGGATTAGAAAATAGCAACCAATACGATGAAAATAGGGAACACAATCCGAAACCTTTAAGTGAAAAAAAAGGCAGCGAGCTAAATGCATCCACAACCAACCAAAATAGTTATCCAAAAAATCTTTTAGAAGCGTTAGCGGCGTACGCCATACGTAATCCAGATCAAAATCAATCCAGGAACATTACAGATTTACTCCATAGTCAATGAAGTTAACATCAAACACAAGCGAACCATAAAGAGATATTCTGGCGACCAATAAGCTTCTTGAAGAGGCAACAATGCTTTTTGAAATGCAACCAATCGTAAAGTAGGAAGTAAAGTCCCTAAAAAATAATGGGGACCGATTCCAGTCAACAAAACATAAAGCAGATAGGGTGCTTCATCATTCGACAAATATGAAGACAAGATGCAAAGTCGATAAATAATATTAAGATCTAATGTAAGGCAAACCTCTTGTCCAGTTAACCAATCCTTGTAAGTGTTTAGGAATAGAATGTTTATCAAAATTAATGGGCTCATTCAATCTAGTTCTAAGTTAGCAAGGTAATCACAAGCATTTCCTTCCCTCCATATATGAGTGATTTTGTAACAAAATTGATTGAGCAAAATTTAGTTTGCTTGAGTAAATAATATAATTCCACATTGCCATTTTTTTGGTGCGGAGATCAATTAAGTAAGGCATCCACTTCAGATATTAAGCCAACCTTTCGTAAGGAAATGTCAAGAATATTTGCCATAAGTTCAGCAAAAGGAACTGAGTTAGTAATAAGAGGATTAGAAAAGGCCAAGAGAACATCACCCTTGAAATTTCTAAAGATGCCACCACATCCAGAAGCATTAGAGATCTGACTCCATCGGTGTTTGATGACATTATCATGTGGTTTGGCCCAATAAGTATTTTGGCTTGATTAGAAGTGTTTGTATCGAGCAATTGCAAACCCAATTTAGAAACAAATTTACACCCTTTTAAGTGTTTATATTTAATAAGGTTGGCTTTAAATAAGTCTTGAATTTAGTTTTGGCAATTATTTTGGAATGATTCATAGTTATATCATTATGCTTAGCATCATTTTCTATCCAAATGAACCGGATAATGATGTGAACATTTTTTAATATGACCTTTATATTATTTTCAAAATATATCTAGAGTCAAATAGTAAGCGAGCCATTATATTTGTCAATGGAAAAAGATTTACCAAAGTTTAGAGGCAATCACTCCACTAGGTGATTCACATTTTCAATATAGCAACAATGACATTTTGATGAAGAAGATAAAACCTTTACCCCACATCAAGGAGTCAATAGGGACAAAGCTTTTAAGATACACCAAGTAAGTATGGAGTATGAGGTGGGGATATTATTATGCCAAAGTCGAGCATACACTTTGGAATAATCACGAGTTTCTTTGATCATAAGCCAAATATTTTTAAAGCGAATTAGCCATTGTGAGAGAGTTTAAAAGAATGTCTTTTGTTGGATGTAATGTATGTTATTGAGTTTGTCTAAAAGGATGAAGGGATATAATCAATGAGCCGAAAAGTTCCATTTATTATTATTCAAAAGATTTGACTTTGATGGTATCAATAGAGCATGAGGAAATTAATTCATAAGAATTATTTCCAAGCCGTTATCTTTAAGAAGAAAGAGTTGCGAGAGTTAATGCCCCAAAAATTAAAGATTAGCCTTCCATTTGATATTACAAAGTCTTTTCTAAATAGGAGGAGCGTTAGTTTTATAAGAGCTTCAATGGATGCTTAGATAGGTATTTGTTTGTCATGAAGTTAGCAAATTGTTGCTTAAAATTCTACCAAAGTTTATAAGAGAAAGCGTTGATGGTGTCTTTGATAGATTTGGTCTAGACCACCTTCCTCAAAGATGCCGATTTTGTAGAGGACCGTGTATTTTTGAGGAAGAGGTATTAGACCCCAAAAAATTTATTAATTAGCCTCTCAATTCTATTAATGCAAAATTGGTTGGACGATAGTTTGAATAAGATAAAGAGGCATCGAAGTTAAGGGTACTGTCGAGTTAACCTCCTCCAAAGGATAGAAAATGGTATTCCCAAGAGGAGATACGGTTGGATATTTTGTGGATTAAATGTCAAAAGATAAGATCTTTTATGACCTTTGAAAGAGGAGTACCAAGATAATTGATTGGAAGATGTTGTTGATGAAAGTTAGTGATCCTCGTTATATGATTAATCCTATTATTGATTTTATTAGCGGTTATGAAACAACATTTATTTTTGTTAAGGAGGAGACCACTTTCTTTGCCAATTTTAAAGAATTTCATAATGGCGTGCGGTATAGAAGAATTGCAGAAAATGATAAAATCGTCAGCAAAGCAAAGATGAGTAATGGGAAATCCACCTTGAGTTTTGTAAATCATACTTGGCTTATTATAGAATAGATCGTTCAGGCTCCTGGATAAGTAATCTACAGCTATAATAAAAAGCAAGGGAGATAATGGATCTCCTTGGCGTAAGCCATGTTTAGAAGTGAAGAAACCATTCTCCATTGATGATAGAAGAAACATTAGTGACTTTTAATGATACTAATAAATTCTTTTGAATAGAAAAGTTGAAGTATAGAAAAGAGGAATTCCCAGAGAGATTGTCAAAGGCTTTAGAAATGTCCATTTGAAAGCAATGTTACGCCTCTAATAGGCAATATCATGAATCATTTCTTGGGCTAAAAGAATATTATCTAGTTCTCCCTTTAATGAAACCATTTGATTCGGGAGATAATGTTACAGATTGATATTGGTGATTATTTTGGCAATTAGTTTGTTAAAGAAGGTGCAAAGACTAATCGGTCTAAAGTCATTCCATGTTTGATGGTTGTTTTAGGGATAAGAATTATGAGGTACTAGAGAAGGATCTAGGAATTGCCATTGAAAAGTCAATAACGGCTTCAATTAAATCGACTTAATAATGGACCAACATGAAAGAATATAGTAGTGTAACCATGGGCGACAACCAAATCAATTCATGCTTTGGAGAACATTACTAATTTGAATCCTTGACTAATAAGAGAGTTGTTTTGGTCGGTAATCTTTGAGGGAATCGAGGATTAGAAATAGGTTCCATGTTAATGTTGTTGTTTAACAAATTTTGAAAATGTTGATAAGTCTTTAATATCATTTTTCGATATCCAATTATCATTATTGTTTTAATTTTATTAATCGAGTTTATAACTTTTCTTTGTTGAAAAGAGCGTGGAAATATTTTGTGTTTTCGCCATCTATATGTTTAGTAGCGACTTTTTGTAATAAGTTTCCTCCATGTTTTGATATTTAATCAAGTTATCTCTAACATGGGTTCATCATTTTTTATTAGTCAAATGGCAGCTTCTTCAAGAGAGCAAATAAGATCTTCCATAGTTTTAAGATTTGCAAAATGTTTTAAAATGATGTTTATTCCACCGGTTGTTTGTTTTAATCTTTTAAGTTTAAGCCAAAAATAGATCATGCCTTTAATGGAGTTATCAGGGTGAATAGGGGCCATCTAGTTAGTGAGACAGTCATATTTGCAACCACATATTTTGGAAATGAAAGGGGTGGGTATTGAAGTAGGGGTGCTTTCACATCAAGAGGAGCGTGATCATTACTTAAGTGTTCTTTCGAGCTATTAGGCCATTGATCAATCAAAGATGGTTAAAGGATACTCAGATGTTGCCAAAGTCTAGAGTTGTTCCATGTAGTTGGAACCAAAACCTATATGGTAAGGTTACGTAATCATATTAGCAAAATCTTCCATAGTATTAGGAGAGAACCCTCCCTTCTTTGGTAGAGGATGGTGTTGAAATCTCTACCAACCACTTGAGTGAAGAGGAAGCTATCTTAAGTTATTCCAGGATGTTCCTAAACATTACAAGATGCATAAATAAAATGCTGAAAACACCCACAATGAGCATTAATCAATTGTTGTTGGTTGTCAGGATATTGATAATGGATAGAATTATTCCAAAATAACCAAATTTTGTTGTTAATGTTGTAAAAAAATTAGAAAATTATTATTCTAGGGTAGAATCTTAGAAGAGTGGATAAGTGGTTTGTAGTAAGAGAGATATGTTATGAGTGCGACAAAGGCTTTTAACGCGATTGAGAGTAGTCAATACCATGAATGTTCCAAATGATAAAATTAATCATAATTGTTGGATTGGAAAAATTGATTGGATGAGAATGAGGAGAAAGGAAATTATTGATGTAGGGTTGATGAAGATCTTGTGATTGCATTTTTAGAGTTGTTTTGATTTTGAATGATTTCTTTTCTTTAGAAATTTGAAAAGGTCATGTCCAAGGTGTCTCCTCAAAAAAGAATAGTTAGTGTGATCAAAGTTTCATTATTAAGCAAAGGAATCGTGATGGTAATTTCCCCTTTCCATATCAGATTGGATTAGTTATGCTATCATTTTGGCCATTCAAAGTGTTAGGGAGGTAAATCTTCTTTTCTAATGGTCATTTTTTATTTTTTTTTGTTTTGATCCAAACTAAGATTTTTTCAGGTGATGTTCCCAAGTTCATCAATTTCTTTGTTTTGGATCATTAGATGTATGATGCATGTTACCATTGGGAATAGTAATAGGTATTTTCAAAGTTCCCAAACCAATGTGTCATCAATGTCATTGTTCAACACGATTAGTTTCAATTCATATAGGTAAAGGGATTTTGTGGAGGAGGATTATTTTGGTTTTTTGGCACATATGCCATTTTAGTGGGTTGTTCCTTAGTCAAATAGTAGGAATAGGAAGTTTATTTTTTTGAGATGTGGATGTAAGATAAAACAATCTTGCTCATGCCCATGAATTTTGTAAATGAGAAGAGGGAAAGTTTTCAAATTCAACCTGATTATAACCCATTTTTGAGATCCAATCCGACTTCTTTGGGTGTCTTTTAGTTATATCAACTTCAACAGTATGCTATGATCTCACCAAGTTGGTCAATTTGAAGAGGCCATCCAAAGATATCCACGAGAAACAAAACGATGTGTAACAAAGTGTATGCATGTTGGGCAAAAGCAACAAATAGGAACAATTGGTGATTCCTCTTTAATATCAAAACTAGGTGTCCACTTAAGAAGTCGCATTTGGCGGTTAAAACAAAATAAGAACGACGTGCAAAACTCTTGAATAATCCAAGTCATTTGATAATTGAATTAGCATTTTAGGATCGATCAATCCAGAAAAGGTGCCCGTAAGCTATGAAAAAAGAGCGAATATTTTCTAAGTTGATTAAAGGTGAATTTACCACCACGAGAATTCAAATGGCTTAGCAAGAATTTCCACATCAATCCAAACACATTGTGAGGCATACCAAATGTTAGACATTAGTTTTGAATAGGAGATTACAGAGAGCATCCTTGAAAGATTTAATGAAGCATTGATAAAGGATCGGCGTGCAGTGATTTTTTATGAGCAAGTTAAAAAATCATTTCTATAAAATCTATGGAGAAAAATTTCTAGAGATTTTCCTTTCAAATCTGTGGTGAGAAAAGAAAGAGGAGACTATAAAAATTTATCTTTTAGGAAGCCACGTAGATCCGCATATGTAATAATTCAGGTGATTGAGTATGTCATCAAGGAATAGTGTACTATCTCGAGAGATAGAAGTCACTACCCTTTAATAGACCTAATCACCTCAATAAGGACTCTTAAGGAGGATGAGTCTGCATATCTACCAGAGATTCTTCCCCTACTTTACATGGAAAAGCAAAGCAAAGTTTATTTTAAATCGGGTTCGTTAAGTTCCCTACAGGGGTAAGCCCACATAGTTAATTACACCCTAAGGAATGAGTATTCCTTAAAAAAACTCTAGATTAAGATAAATGATCATTGTCTTTGAAGATTTCAATAGGAAAGGACTAACAATCGATTGGTTTTATTTTGAAGATCAAATGGGATTAATCAAAGAGGGGGAGTTCTTATTGAAGCCAAAATGGAAGATAAGTAGGAGATGCCCATGATGCTAGGAAACCTAGCGAGCATTTCAAATTATCATATAATTGGGCTTTACATTTTTGAAATTGATTTAGTTTATTTAAGTTTCATTTCTCATTAGAAATTTAGGACTTATGATTCCTTAACACAGGATTAAGGAAATTCCTAAGAGGTGAGGAATTAATCTTAGGGCCCACAAAGGGCAGAAATAATCTCAAAACCTAAATTTAGAGCTTTGGCGAGGGCTGAAAGCATAAGTTAAATCTAAGAAGAAACTAGGTATTTGGTTTGTCTCTAAAAGAGAGGATAAACCACCTGATAGTTTGGACTTACAATCGCCTGGGGGTGGCCACCAACTAACTCCTCCTATGATTTTAAATACATATAGGCAAGTCTTTATGCTTATGCAAGATAACTAGGCTATTATTTATTTAGAAAGACACTAAATCCTTAAACTCACTCCCTAAAGAGACTAGATCATGTAAAGGGACATGCTTCAAATCACTTAAATCTAATGCAATTCAAATTTCATTTTATTTTCATTTCTGGATAGTTATTTTGACTTAGGCTAATAGGATTCATATGACTAATGCATGAGAAATCGAATTATCGGCCAAAATCAGCGAGAAGGGAGGAGGTGAGTTTCTACCATGGCTCTCAAAGGTCAAGCCAAGTTTCTCTGGCAAAGGTGGAAGCCCTCCAATCAAGAGTGAAACAAGATGCTTTTGTGCATGATATTACAAAAGAAATTCTCATCCAGTTGCGGGTTGCTAATTCTTTTATCTTGATTTTAAACCTAGGCTTCAGTTGAGATTATGAGTTCTTTATTTTGAATTTGAGTTTTTAACTTTGGTAAAAGATTTATTTTTTCCTAAAGAGCCTAATCCACATCCAGGCCATACATAAAGTAAGGAAGAAACTAGGAAAAGCATGCCACTAAATGCAAAAGCTAAATAAATCAATCAATTTATAAAGCTAATAGCAAAAAGAATAAAAAGTCATTGTGGTCGGGCACCACCACACAAGCCCGATAATATCAAATGTGGGTAGCCAAGTACTACCCTTATACAACCTAGATTACAAATGAATCAAATTATAATTAAACAAAGAATTCATTATTATGGGGGTCTTCAAGAATTATTTCTTCTTTCTTCCTTTCTTCTTTCTTCTTCTTTTCTTCTTTATTCTTTAGGTTCCTTCTTTTGGATGGTTTGAAGGTAGATGCTCCAAGGCTTCACGGTGCATAAGATAGGATCTTATGACTAATGCTTATTATAATCCCCATAACAATCATTCCAAAAGCCTAATTGCACAAATTTACATGAAAAGGAAAAGAATGGAAATCTAATGAACACCTGCAAAACAAAGGTTAGCTAAAACAAACCACACAAATGCCAAGCATGTATATTGGACTTATCACCTGGCCTATTGGATTGTGCTTAGGGGTATAAAGCACCTAAAAGCAAAAGCATTTATATTTTTATTTATGATAGCAACCCTTAAGCACAATCCCCTGCAGAAAAGAATTGTTGGACTAAGAGCATCCTACCATTCATTCTATGAGCATACACCCAAACATCCAGTCTAAAATATATATCACAAAAAAATAAAACAAAACATCAAACCATGCATTCACCTAACCTAAAGCTAGAAGTGGTGACTTAGGCTAATGTGTGTGCTTTGAAGGTTTGTGTGGTATGCTTAGCTATGACTTTAGGTTCAAATTATCTAAGTGTGTAAACATGTTTAACTTAGAGGAGGGTTTCATTTAAGTTGTTTAATTATTTTGGGTTGATTTTATTTCATGTTTTGATTAAGTTCAAGTGAATGCTATATTTGATTACTAAGTTATGAAGAGAGGGAAAGAGAAGAGAACTTCTCTTTCCTTCCCTAACCTAAGTAATTTTTGAAGTAGATTCACATTTTGTTTTTATTTAGGTGAATGTTTTGATTAAATCTTCTAATTAATCTTAAGTTTAGATGAACCCTAAACAAACCTATTCAAAAAGAAAGGCACTTTAAGATTAAATAAAATGAATCAAAATTAACATAACACACATTACTTCATTTCTTTCACAACATATATATAACATGCATATGGATGGACCCTAAGCATATCTATACATACAAATGAGAGTATTCAACATACTTTATGATGCATGCTAAGTAATCTATTTAAGAAAATTTGGAAGTTGAATATGTATAATTTTCTTAACTAGAAAGGGGTTTCCTTATCCAAATTTTCACATACACACATGAAAGTAAGAAAGGCATAAGTGAGTATAGCGCCATTGTTAACCAGAGGTGTAAGGTACAAGACCTACTTAGGGCTACTGAAAGCCTTGCAACCTCGGGGTTATCCAGGCAAATTTACCACTTTCCTTAAATACAAACATGTGTATAAAAGAAATGAAATGGAAAAGAAGAATGCAAAAGTTGTATTCATGAATTCATTTAGTTTATGCAATTTATGTATACATGTTTAGGTAGCCCTTCTTAGGTGATAGCATTGGGATGAATAGGGCATAGAACTAGGTGAGTATTAGGTCCTTTTCAAATGAACCATATATCTCACCAAATTCCTATTCAAAATTATACCAACATGAGAGTGAAAGGAAACCTATGCTAAGCATACCTTTATAATCTTCCACATGCAAGCTCATAATAAAAATATATGTAGCACACTTTTAGATTTGATATTTGATTTCTCTGTTTTGAAAATAATTTGGATTTAGTAGTGATAATAGACATTCATATTTCAACACATGCAAATTTGACATAAAGTAAACAATTTCATTTTTAAATTTGAATTTGAAAAATATGAATGCATGAAACCACATGACATACAAATTTAGCATGTTGGGGTAGATTCAAAGTAATGAAAGAATGTAAACACATTCACTTCACTTAAATCCTAAAGACATTATTATGGAATAAGAAAGTTTAAAATAAATCAAAGTGAATTCAATGTGATTTTTTTTAGTTTGAAGTTTGAATTAATTTTGGAAAGGTGAGTTGAGTTTGCTTTTCCTAACCCATTACCACATGTGTTTGATATTTTTGTTTAATTTTCAGATAATTAGATCCTTTTTAATATATTAATTATATTAAGGTGTGAATTAAGTAACTTAATTAACCCTTACCTACACCACCTTAGAATAATTAACCAAATAATTATGAGCCAATGAGATGACACAAAAACTCACAAGGAATTTAAATTTTAAATTCACCTAATAAGAAAAACTCCTAATGCAATTTGGCTCATAATTAATGGCTAATTAAGCTAAGGGGTTTAGCTTAGGTAATTTCAAAACACCCTTTCACAGATATGAATTGGGTTATGGTTTTCTTAATTGAACTTAGGCTATTAAACACCTAAGCATCTACCCAAATTAGATTAATTAAGTTCTTGAAGCTTTTAGAATTTTTAGAAATTAATTAATGGGATAATTAATGAATTAATCCTTAATTAATAGAAGATTAAGGAAAGGAAAAGGGGGTTTAATGAATAGCTTAGGGGAAATACCTCTAAATTATTCCATAAACCTCCTACTTATTGTATCTAACCTTAATCAACCCTAATCATGGATTAAAACCACTAATCATACCTTAATTATCCATAATTTCATAAGGAGGGTAATTTAGAAATCCATATATAATTCTTCTAATTAAGCCTTCAATAAATCCCAAGAAAATTAGGGGAGGCAAAAGTCATCCCCTAAAATGTACCCAAAAAGTTTGGGATTAATCAGAGGCTTAATTAAAAGGTAATTAGCAAAATTAAATTTCTAATTAAATCCAAAATCAGACAAAAATTATAATTCAAAACTCATTGAAATTAATTTTAAAATATTCTAAGTTGAATTATCTTTTCATAGAATTTTATTTCATTTTTTTTGAATTTATTGAGAGAGTTATGAATTTTAGAAGATTCATAGATTAATTAGAATTAATTAAAGAATTTTAACTAATCCTCCTACTCACAGTGCGACACGTGGTGGCGGCGGTCAGCACGCATTACATGCATCATGCTGTGTGCCACTCACTTAACTGTCAAATCCAAAAGGCGATGGCGGTGGTGCGGTTTGATCTCATGTCCAAAGATCGGATGACCCGATCTCCCATGGTTTTAAAAGGATAAAAATTCTAAACGTGGGAATTATCTGGTCGTCCATCCAATCATGGATGGATGGATCTCCCAAGTTCTTCCCTTGATCAATAGAGGTGTCCATGATCTAGGGAAGATCAAGCTCGATTGAGCTCAATTCCACACCATCTAAAGCCAAATAGCGGCACAACGGTGGGATTTGCCTTGAAAATTTCTTCACAAAGGACCATCACCTCCATGCTATGTGGTCAAAAATCCCATACCTCACTTAGGTGATCACAGATAATTCCCTTAGAGGAACTTCGGTTGAGGCAAACTTTGTTGGAAGAATGAGCTCTTGAGATTGTGAATTGCTCTATGGACCAACTCCCACTCCCCTTTCTTGCTTTGATCCAATTCAATCTCCTTGTGTGGAACTCCAATGGAAGCTTGGGTGCACTAGCTCCCAAATGAATTATGCAAAGGCAATTGAAGTGGATTTAAGTGAAGAGGAACTTTAGAAATGAGAGAATATTTTCTAAAGAAGAAAATCAAAAGCTTGAGTTCAACTCTAGGAAGCTTAGGAATGCTCTCGATGGCTCTAACACTCTAGGGTTTAGTCAAATGAGGAATCATCATTTTGAATTTAATTAGGGGAGTATATCTCCCCAAAAGGATCAGGCATGACTATTTCCATTTTTTATCCAATTGATCACAATGGGAGGGTTGTTTGATCAGTTATATGTGTGCACATGGTCAGTTTGAGGCCTTGAGTGGAATACCAACCTCCCATGTGCTTGAAATTGAGTGGGAGATGGATTTTGAATTAGCCATTTTGACTGGGGTGGTTTGGTCTTGGGGGTGACCCAAACCCATTGGATTGGGTGCACCACTTTTCATTAGGTCCCCTTGAGCTATTAGGAAAGCCGCAAGTGGATATGAAGAGGGTATGACCAAATTACCCATGGATTAAGCCAAAATTTGTTCTATGGCATAGGGGTAGAATGGTTATTTTGTGGATTTTTTTTTTATTTGGATATGTTGGGTATGTGGAGAAACTAGGTTTGGCCAAGTTTCATGAGATTTGGATTTCATTTGATTGGGTTTGTCTCTTGTTGGCCCATTTAGGTCAAAATGGGTCAACTTGGGTCAAGTTAACCAATTGGTCAAATTGAGTTAAACCAAGGGCTCGATCAAGTTTATATGACCATTTCAAATGTTTTGGTGGCTTTGGTATAGTTTTGAATTTGGCTCATATGACTTCATTTAGGTCAAATAGGTTAAGTTGACCTATTTGACCCATTTAACCTATTTGAGGTAGGTCAAGGGTAGGTTTAGGTTAGGTTAATCATATGGAGTGGATTGGTATCTTTGTTTCCAATCAATTTTGGTTATGTTCAAATTTGGCTCAACATGACCCCTTTAAGTCATGTTGGGTCTAAGGTCAATTAATAGTTAAATCTGGGCTTTGGTCAAGTCAAGTGATTTGGCATGAACTTGACCCATTGGTTCCAATCAATTTGGCTTAGATCAAGTTCTGACATATTTTGACTTTTTAGGTCAAGTTGGGTCAACTTGGGTCAAGTGGTCAATTGGGTTTGGTTAGGCTCAAATGTTGGCTTGGTCAAGTTCAAACATAGGTCATGAGTAAACTTAGATCAATGGTTTCAATCAATTTGGCCTATGGTGGAATTTGGCTATGTTAGGTTTCATTTTGGGCTAAGTGTTGACTTGGTCAACCCTTAGGTTTGACTTGGTTTGACCCAATTTGATTGATTGATCATCCCATGATGATTGTTAATCATGATGAGAGGCATCGATGAGTTTGGTTCAATCCAATTTGGTTAGGATTAGAATTTGGCTCATAAGGGTACTTTAGGTCAAGTGAGCCTAGGTGGATCAAATGGCTTGGTCAAAGCTTTATTTGAGTTTGATTGTAATGGACTTATGATTGAAATATAAATCCATTTACAAGTGGATTGAAGCCAAATGGGTTTTGATTCATTTAACAATTTCATTTTCAAAGGGTGAATATGAAAGGATTTAGGGTTTAATTTTTGAATTGGATTTTGATTGAGTGATTGAAGTTTATATTTATATTTGGACTCATGTTTGTAGGATTGATTGAATCATGGAGGAAAATCAAGAGTTTGGCTTGATTTGAAATTGATTTAGCTAAGTTCAAGATTTTGACTTGAAAGGCTTAGGTTGGATTTTGAGTGGATTTGAGTTTGATTTTTGGAATTGGTTTTGATTGTTTGAATTTATATTTCATTTATATATGTGAATATAAATGATCTTATAAATAGATCATGAGAAAATTTTAAGGATTTGAAGTGGTTTAAACATGATTTGGGCTAAGTCCATTAAGAAGGATTTAAAGGACTTAGGAAAATTTCATGAAGTTTGGAGTTTGAATTTTTGAATTTGTCTTGATTGATTTATATTTATATTTCATTTATATATGTAAATATAAATGAGAATATAAATGAGTTATGATAAAATCCCATGATTTTGAAATGGTTTGGTCAAGATTTTGGATAAGTCCTTTAATGGGAAATTAAGGGACTTAGGAAATTTTTAAATTGAAAATTTAATTTGAGAGTCTGATTTGATTGATTTATATTTATATTTGATTTATATATGTGAATATAAATGAGAATAGAAATGAGTTTTGAGAAAATCCCATGAGTTTGAATTAGTTTGATTAAGGTTTAGACTAAGTCCATTAATGGAAATTTAAGGGATTTAGGAAATTTTCATGAATTGATTTGGAGTTTTGAGTTTATTTTGATTGGTTTGAATTTATATTTCATTTATATATGTGAATATAAATGAGAATATAAATGATTTATGAGAAAATCTCAAAGATTTGACATGGTTTTGATCCTGGTTTTGGCTAAGTTCTTAAGAGAATATTAAGGACTTAGGCAAAATTTGGACTTAAGAATTTTTGATGGATTTTGATCATGGGTTTCAATCATGGACTTCAATCATGGATTTGATTTGGATTTGGAAAAAAATCAAATAAGATTGATTGGGAGTTTGACTTGAAAGAAGGAAAGTGAGGAATGGTTTAAGTTAAATGGTAGAAAATTTTCCTAATACCCATAAGGCATGACTTATTCCTATAACTAACTCTTCTAAGTCTTCTAGGGCTAAGTTGAGTGTCCACCTAATCACTAGATATGTCTTAAGACTAAGGAACTCTTAAAGCATAAGAGGAGTCCTATGTCCAAGATGGAGGGGTTGCGAGCTCATCCTAAAAATGAGGTCAACATAAGGCGTCCAATAGGTGTGGTGTGACTAATAAGAAATACCGCATGTATTGGTGTTGACCGAAATGATCAACAACACCGAAAGATCGCAAGCACCAAAAGAAACAATCTATCCCTAACCCAAGGTGTAGAAAAAATCAAGAGCTTAGTGCAATGTGGCTCTATTTATGTCCAATACATAAGAGAGAGGGAAGAATCCACTAAGGATAGAATGTGAACCTTCCACTAGGGAAGCAGGTTCAAGTCATCCACAAGGGGATGAGAGGTTTAATTTGATTTGAACCACCTGAGGAGAAATCTCCATTGGGGGAGAGGGTTGAATTTGTTTTGATTTTTTTAGGTTTAAATTTTTTAGATGAACCATGTTGGTTTGTGATGGACTGCACTAAATAGGAGCCATGGAGGATAAGACCTAACTCAGATTTTCCAATCCAAAGGGGTAGTCTAAGACTACCCAACCAAATGGATGTCTTTCGATATGCAGTAGCTGTAATATGGAAAGTGTAATAGACTTACATCCTCCAAAGTAGGGACCAGTTGCTGGGGTAATCTATTGGCAAGACAACAAATTGAACCCAACCTAGGTCTAACTATTGAGTGAATGTCATTAGGGGACTTAGATCAATGCAAAGATAGTCAAGATTAACTTCATTTTTAGATTTATTTATTTTGATAGATTCCATTGGTTTGCGATGGATCAAATTGAGAAGGAGCTTATATTAGCCTAGACCTATCTCAGATTTACTGAACCAAAGGGAGTAGCTTCTCGACCGATGGGAGAACTATCCGACCAAAGGAGTGCCTTTCAGTTTGCAATGATCAATTGAAGGAAAGAAAGCTTGGTGACTCACATCTTCCATTAGAAAGACCACTAAGGTGATCGGTTTCTTTGGGCAACAAATCGAACTCGACCTAGGGCTGCCCGTTAGTTTGTGATAAGCATGCTAGAAATAATGCGTCATAGTCTTATATCTTTCTTTCAAGAAATGACACGGGGTAACCTGTTATGGAAAATAGATTGAACTGACTTAGGTGACTTCTGAGGTGAGTACCAAGAGGATTTATCTAAACTCATGTGTGAGGGCAGCAATTCTATAGGGAGTTAAATTTGACACCTAAAGATAGGAAGTTTGCCCAGGAAAAGGGGCACTTTGGGGGCTTAAATTCCTAATCCATAAGCGAATTGATTTTATTTGTTTTGTTTGGTTTGATTTTAACGTGGACCCTATTACTTTACGAGGGATCAAATTTAGAAGAAGCTTATATCAGCCTAGACATATCTCAGATTTACTGAATCAATGAAAAATCTGTGCATCTGCTAAATAAATTCTCTAACCACAAGGGTGGTTACAAGGAAAGGAGGATTGTCCAATCCAAAAATAACCTAGGTAGTACCTAAATGGGGTCACAAAGGACTTGATCCAAATAGAGTGCCCACAGGGGATGGAGCCGCTAAGGGCTTAATCCAAAACCCTGAAGAAGATGACATGGCTACTCATATACCCAATAAGTATTCGGTGTCCATCTCAAGGAGAAAGCTCGGGGACTCATATCTACCAAGAGTGGTGTATCCATCGGGTGAGTCACTATCAGCATAGCAAACATCAACCAACCTAAGGTGCCTGTTGGTTTGCATTAATCAGCCTAAGAAGAAAGCTCATAAACTCACATCCTCTTATAACAGGATTCTTTGGGATAGTTTATTTCTCGGCGGATGTTGACTAGGGCAACTACTGAGTGAATGCCACTAGGGAACTTACATCAGCTCAAAAGTAGTCAAGAGGAAAAGAGCCTCTGGGGGAGTGACCCTAAACCTCAAATATTCCCGACCTAGTTAGAGCATGATGACTAGTTGAAGAAGAAAGCACGGGGACTCACATATTCTTAAATAAAGTTAGCACAAGGTAGCTTACTGGCTGGGCAGTGAAGACTACCATACTAATAAGGCGCTCATTAGATTACAATGATCAAGTTAGAAAGAAAGCTCGGGGACTCACATCCTCCAACAAATCATCACTAGGGTGACATACTAGCGAGGTAGCATGTAGACCCGACCTAGAGCAGCTAATGAGTGAGTGTCACAGGGGGCTTGCTCCCACATCAACATAGCTTGAGACAAAAGATTTATGTTTATTGTGTGCATGTGTTAAAAGGAATATGACGCCTTTGGGAGACTCTTACACCTACCTTAAACACACTATGGGTTTGATGAAATGGTGTCACAGATGGCAACAGGATTCCCACTAAGAAAAGATGTTGCTTGGGTTCTCTTACACCTATCTTAGTTATGCAAGTCAAAATAGAATGCCTCTCGGGCTCTCTTACTCCTATTCTAAAAGCATCAGAAGATTATTTTTGTGTTGTAAAAGAAGGATAGGATGCCACTGGGGGACTCTTATACCTACCCTAAACACGTCACAGCGGATTCACAAGACAAGCAAACAACACTTCGAAAGAAGCAAAGATTTGATGAATGGAATCAGATTTTCATTCTTTTTATTAATGATTATTTTTAAACATGATTTATTTCATGGGTAATATTTCTTTAGATAAAGCCCATTAATTGGGAGCATCGGGTGTTCCCCTTTACAATCAATAAGTTGATAAGATCCTCCTTGGTAGGCCTTCTCTATGACATAGGGGCCTTCCCAAGTGGGTTCAAACTTGCCTCTCATCTTTTGATAAGCAACAATTTGTCTCCTTAGGACTAACACAAGTTCTCCTACTCAAAAAGACCTAGAGCAGACCAGCTTGTAGTGAGCTTGAATCATTTTGGCCTTGTACAACTCGAGGTTCTGGCACTCCTGTAGGTGACTCTCTTTCAAACCTTCGAGCACTTCTAATCACAACTTTGTATTCTACTATGTAGTGATCTTATTACCCAATGCTATCCTTAGTGATGGGAGTTGAACTTCTAAAGGAAGAAGCTTGGACCCATACACTAAGGAAAATGGGGTAGACTGAGTTGGAGTTTGGTATGTGGTGCGGTAGGCCCACAAAACTTCAACCAACTGCTCGTTCCACTGGCATTTGTTGTCATCAAGAGTCTACTTTAGTATCTGGATGAGAGTTTTGTTGAATGCTTTCACTATACCATTTTCTCTAGTGTAGTAGATGGTGGAGTATCTATAATCTATATTGTGCCTTCTAGAAAAACTGTTAATCTTTGTACTTTTGAATGCAGTACCATTATCAGATATAATTCGTGGCACCCCGAACATATATACGATATGGCTCTAGGAAAACTAAAGCACATGGTGAGTTGCGACCTCTTTGAGTGAGATGGATTTCGCCTACTTGGAAAAGTAGTCGGTAGTAGTTAAGATGAACAGATGTCCCTTAGAAGAAGGAGGTTCAATTGGACCTACAATGTCGGTACCCCAACACTCAAATGGCCATGAAGCCAAAGTAGGGTTTAGAATGTTGGGTGGTTGGTAGAGGACCACAACACGATGGCATCTCTAGATATATCCATGTAATCAGATCATCGAAGGCCAGTATCCAAGTTTCTTTCTTCACCTTGACCAAATTGATGTGCTCATAGACACAGTGTACCTCTTATAATGCCATGGGCTTTTTTTTATAAATAATGTAACCACATTTGGTCAAGGGCCGTGGCAGGTGCCATCCAAGAGCATAGGAGAGAGCTCTCTATTTTACCTTATGGGCTTGTGACCTTTCCTGAGGTAGTTTGTCGGTGTTCAAGTAATCTATGAACGGTTGCCTCCAATCTAGCTCCTTGTCCATTTTGGCAATGGCAACCTCCCCTTCAAGAGAAAGTCTCTCGATGAGTTCATCAATAAGACTTGTCTATTTTGGACCCTTATTGAAATGGACTCATCTTCCATGCCCCAATTCTTTGGCAAATTTGGCCAAGGCATCACTTCTCGTGTTTTCTCAGAACCTTAGATGGTGACTTGAATTTGGCCCCACTTCATGGTATACTCATAGTAATGACAAGCTTGGGTTTGAGAACTTAGGACTCAATCAGTTGATGACCAATTGAGAATCCCTAAAGATGTTGATGCTCTTAACACTAATAGTGATGGCTAACACTAGACCGACAATTAAAGCCTCATACTCAGCTTTGTTTTTGGTGCAGTGGTTGAAAAGATAGTATGAGAATCTCATCACATAATGGTTTGGAGTTAGAAGAACTATTCTTACCCCTGCCTTTCCTGGGAGAATATATCGTGGTGCTTCCCCTTTAAGAAAAGAAGCAGCAACATCAAAATACATCTCCCATTGGTGATTGCTGGCCTCTCCTAAGTTCATCATTTGTTCATCAGGGAGATCATCACTAAGCAAAGAATCAGCAGGAAGTAGGATGTTGTTAAGAAATCTGCTAGTGCATGTCCTTTTATCACACAGAGGGGTACAAATGTGATATCAAACTGAGAGAATCATGGACCAATGAGCCAAACATTCAGAAAGCATTGGCCGTGTCATGAGATACTGCAATGGATTTGTTCGAGAGATTAAGTTCACTTTATGAGAAGGCATGTAGTGTCGTAGCTTTTGGCAAGCAAAGATAAAAGCTAGGCAATGTTTCTTAATAGGTGGATAGTTTGCTTCAGCATGGATCAGACGATGGTTGAGGTAGTAGAGAGCACTCACCATCCCTTCATCATTAGCTTGGGCTAATAGAGCACTGAGAGAATCATCCAATGTAGCATTGTAAAGGATGAGTGGCACGAGATAGGGTTGCTAGAAGCTGGCGACTTAGTACTCTTTGATGTCTTCAAAAGCATGTTGGCACTTATCATCCCACTTGAACTTACATCCTTTTGACAAGTCAGAAATCATCTCTCTAGATAGGTTTGAGATAAAGTATCTTAGATATGCCACCTTGAAAGGATCTGAGTTGAGTTAAACTCTTAGGAGGTGGCATTTCTAAGATAGCTTTAATTTTTTCAGGATCAATTTCTATTCACCGGTGTTGAACAATAAACCCAAGGAATTTTCCTGAAGCTACTCCAAATGCATACTTCAGGGGATTCATTTTGAGGTTATATTATGTTAACCATTCAAAAACTACTCTCAAGTTCTAAACTCTTGACTACTAGATCATCAACGTGGCACTCAACCTAATGATGGATGAGTTCATTGAAGATTTGTCATGTGGCATGGTATGGTATGTAGCATTTTTAAGGTCGAAAGGCATGACCCTATAACAGAAGATTTCGATCAGAGTTTGAAAAGTAGTGTTTCTTTCATCTTCAGGAGACATCTTGATTTGGTTATAGCTAGATGACCCATCCATGAAAGAGAAGACTATATGAGATGAGGCAATGTCCACCATTAACTCTAGTATAGGAAGAGGAAACTCATCCTTAGGACATGCCTTATTTAAGTCCTTAAAATCAATGTATGTGTGAATTTAATCATTCTTCCTCTTAATTAGGGCGACACTAGCTAACCAGGTAGGATCTTTTTCTTCCCTGATGAAACCAGCATCGATTAGTTTCTTGACTTTATAAATGACCTATTATTTAATTTCTAATCGCATGCATCTAGTAGCTTTCTTAATAGAGGTAACGCTAGGTTCTATTGTTAGCTTGTGGACTACTATAGTAGAAGATATTTTGGGCATTTCCTCATAACTCCATGCGAAGCAGTCTTTAAACTCAGTCAAAAACCTAACAAAGTCATTGGTTTATTCTTCATTCAATAACGAACTAATGTATGTCAGGCGTGGATTTTCTTCTATCCCGAGGTTGATTTTTTTAAATTTGTCGATTGTTGAATGAATATCTTCTTCACATTCTGATGGTGCCTCTTTGACTTGGAGATCATTTGGATCATCTGAAGTTTCTAAACATAGATCCTCATAAGAGTTGGGGGGTGTGAGAAGAAACTATCAAACTCCAAATGATTGGTAAGAACTAGGCAATAATCTTTGCCATCGATTGGACCCACTGTACTAAATCCTAGTCCTGCTCTTGATTGTGCTTCCCTGCCTGTATTGTTCCATAGCTTCTCGAAGTATTCTGACCTATGCTTGGACCATGTGTGAGGAACTAAACCTTTCTATATAAGATTTTGAATACAAGGCAAAAGTCAAAAGGTAATTCCATTAATTCTTTAAAAGTATCTTCCTCAAGCTCTACATCAACTTCAGGGCTTGAGGAGGATGATCCCAAAAAGAACTTATTTTGCTTCATGTCACTGAAAAACTTAGGGACTTCCTTAACTACTAAACCTTCAACTTTCTGAGAAGTAAGTGAGGTAAGAGCTAAGGTTCCTAATTAATGCCTAATAGTTTTACATAAAACTAGATTCAAATACTTTGCTTTGCTTGGAGGCCTAGTCTTCATCTCTGTCTCGATCAAAAGTCACCTCCAATGGAACCCACTGAGAGGGGTAGGCTAGTATACTAATCACATTAGACTCATCCTCCGAGCTAGATTCCAAGTCTATGTGAATAGTATGGGTACTCCTATGAACTAGAACACGACCTCTATTGGCTAAAGGCCAACTAGGGGTCTCCCACCTCTAGAACTACCTCTATTTCTACCTCTGCCTCTACCTAGTGGAGGTTGAACCATCTTACCCACATGTCCATATGATGGAATGAACTATGAGTGGAATGTAATATGCTGATCTATTTCTTCTTCAATTCCTCTTTCTTGTTCACTTGGACTTTTTATTTTCATTTCATTTTCTTTTATCTTTTCTCATTTTCTTTTTTTGCTTTTGTATTTTCACTTGAATTTTTTCCAAGTTCATGAGAAAGGATTTTTTGAGAAAGATAGTAGGTCACATCCTCATATATCTCAACCTCTTTAACTGAAAGTGGCTTTTCATCTCCGTTGACACGATATTCAATCCCATCTTTTTTGAACTTGATGCACTGATGAAGGGAGGATGGAATGATCTTGTTCTAATGTATCCAAGGCCTACCAAGCAAAGCAGTGAATGAAGTATTCAAATCAATGATGTAAAACTTGGCTTCAGTCATCCAGTCACCTTTCTCCAAAGGTAACACTATAAAACCTAAAGCTCGCTCACCTTGATCATTGAATCCTCTCAACATCATCCTGTCTCCTCGGAGTGTAGAGATGTCGATCGTCTAATAGGCAAGGGTCTTTAAACTCATAATATTCACCGATGCACCTGAATCCATGAGAACCCTGGTGAGTCTGAACCTGCCCATGTTGACTATGATGTAGAGGGGACGGTTGTGCTCCAAGTCTCCTAGAAGATGGTCTTCATCTGTGAAGGCGATCCCTTGGGCTTCTTTTGCATAATTTGCTTCCTCACCTATAGCAGTCAGCTGAGCTAAGCATATTTTAGGATCAAGGAGGGCCTTGATTAGCGATTTCCTCAGCTCTTTGGATAAGACAAGGACATCATATATGCTTAGCTTAGATGGTAATTTTCTTAGATGAGAAAGGACATTGTAGGGTTGATCTTCCACAAGCATATCCAAGGGTGGAGCACCAGTAGAAGGGCTTCTTAATCTTCAGAACCAATGACTTGTTTCCCTCTATCTAGAGGTGCTGCCCTAGGAGGTAGAACCTTGCCACTGAGGGACTTGACTGATCTCTTGAGGCAAGGTGGTGGAAGGTTCTACCTGCACTTTAGGCTCACCTATAGCTTCTCCTATGGGACCCTCAAAATTGGATGATTCCAAGTCTATCTCAAGAGGTGAACCCATAGTATTCAGAGTTGGAAAGTCCAACTCTAAATCAAAAAGAGGAAGATTGGAATTGTTATAGTTATTTAGACTTGAAGAGTTATCGTTAGGAATAGAAGAAGATAACCCATCAAAAGTGACACAGATGTAATTCAAACTAGCTTTATTCTTCAATTTTTTAAAATTATTTGGAGGTACAAAGTAGAAGTCAAGTAAAGTGAGTGGAGTAAGGGATTTGATATGTCGATACAAGAGTTCTACTAGTAGAAGAAATAGAAGAGCTAAATGAAATGGAAGAAATCATTGGTGTGGAAGGCAAGGCTAAAGGCGGACATGATTGGTCGAGCTAAAGGGCTATCAGGCGACACATCTTCTTCTTCGCTGAGCTCCCACTTTCCTAGAGTTAGCACTGGCAACTTGCAAACCTTCCTTAGTGTTGGACATTTGAGTTGACTCTGACACCTACAAGGAAAGATTTTTGATCTTCTGAATAATTTTCTTAAAGGTTTTAGATAAAGGAATATCCCAACCTTCTTTGCTTTTGGTAGGATCACATGTATCCCCAAATTTTACCCTAATGGAATTGGAAGGTTATTCCACAAGGTATTCCTTTGGGATAACTACAATACCAATCTTGAAATTTTGTTCAAGCCAATCCTTGAATGTGAAGCAATCCTCCAAAATGTGGCCAACATATGGTGGTAAGGGCAAAAGTTTGGATCATGACTTTTTTTACTTCTACTTCCTAGTCTCTAGGCTTGGGTAGCTGAAAATCAGGTTTCTTTAAGAGATTCTTAAAGATTTTCTTGATTACCTCCCTCTTAAAAGAATAAGGTTTGTTGAACTTATCTAAAAGAGTAGGTGGACCATGGCTACCTAGCGGTGGGTATGCATGCCGCTACTACTGGTGGTATGGCTGAGGCGGTGGCTGTGCTAGCCGTGGAGGCTACGGTGGAGGCTGGTAGGGCTGCCTCGATGGTTGCAAAGGAGGTGGAGACTACTGAGGTCATGGTCTCTCAGACTGATCTCTAGCTGATTGTTTCCCCTTATCAACCACTGCTACTGCTCTTGGCTTTTTCTTATAGACCTTTTGTGGATTTACTTTAGGCAACTGATCGTGAAAAGGCAACTGTTTGGCCTCTCCTTGTAGACTAGCTGCCATGTTGATTAGCTTCTAAAATTTCTTAATAGTAAAGCCCTTAAGCATAAAGGCGACTGGGCCATGGATAATCTTCAATAGAATCTCAATGGTATGTTGTTCAGACAGTTGTGGTTTATACTTCATACTCAGGTTGCGCCATCGAAGAATATAATCAACAAGGGACTCACTAGGGTGTTGTTGTGCTACAACGAGATCACCTATAGTAACCCTTTGCTGAGCTCTAGCAAATCTCTTGATGAAGAGCTGCTCTAACTCAGTAAATGTCTATACTGAACCATTGGGCAGTTCAGCATATCGATCAAAAGCAATACCTGCTAGGCTGCTAACACAAAGGCAGAAAAGTAAAGCATCGTTGTCACCTGTGTTGCAATAACTAGCCCTGAAATGTGCTATGTGTTGCCTTGGGTTTCCACTGCCATCAAAGCTTTTGAAGTAAGGAGGCATGAAACTCTTGGGATATTGGATAGCATCAAATTCCTCTGGGTAGGGTCTACTTTTTGGAACTGATGATCCTCCCCGGGCTTGAGCAAAAGCTTCCTTCACCTGCTGCTCAACCATGGATTTTATGCCCTTATATGGAGGTACTTTCCACTACCTTCCTATACAGGCTAGTGCTACCTTGCTCAACAGGAGGTAGAGTCTTGGTTGGGTCTAAGACATGCACTAACTCAGGCTGACTAATATCAACTGTAGTAGGATGAACTAAAGTGGCTTATTTCTAAAAAGCGACTTTGTTGCTAACAAGTCACATTATATGTCCTATTAATCTACTCATCATTCTGCCTCAACTAATGTCAGAGGTGCTGGGTTGATTCTGTGTTATCTCCCTGATCAACCTCATCACCTTCCATAGCTTGTTATTCTCCTGCCTCAACTAATGTCAGAGGGCGACTCCAGTTGAGTATCCCAGCAAGTCATCTTCGATGGGATAGAAGCTGACTTTCTCTTCATCTGACCACCGTACCATAAGAACTCCTTCTTCTCCATGAAATAATGTGTAAAAAGATTTTTTTATAGACTGAATCTGGTCATTTCGCTTTCTAGTACCTTAATCCTTCCAGCTACACTTTATTCCTATGCACGTATTTTTACTCTGGGGATTTTCCCCCGATAATTACCAAATCTTAGAAAAGCTCACAACAGAGAACAAGACAGCAAACGACTATCTCATCTAAATAATAATCCATCTCAGTAGGTACAAACAGTTTAGGCTGACCGGTGTGATCACTATATTATACTAAGAGGCATCGAACCTCGCCTGTCACTAGAGAGTCAATCCTGTGTGGACTGTACTCACTGGATGAATGACACTCCTGATTACTATTAGCTATAAGAGGGGTAGCAATCCTAAGATGTTCTACTACCACTAGTATAGCTAGACTATCATCTAGAATATCTGAAATCACTATCACCATCACCCCATCCGGCTATATGGGCAGAGTTGGTGAAGGGACGACCACGATGCCGGGCCACTCCTTTGCACCACTAGGTGAAGGTGGAGCTCGCACAATGGGTGGTGTAGGAGGGGTAGGTTCCCTTGTCCATAGCTGGATCACCAATGGGGTGCACTTTTCCCTAGATGCGGTCTTCATGGCCTTAGATGGAATAGAAGATGTTGTAACTAACTAGTGATGATGGCGGATGAGGGATAGAGCGGTGGGGTGGAGACACCACTGACTATCTATGTGTAGGGACTTCCCTCCTATGGTGGCTAGTCCCAGTGAGAATGATATTGTCAGTATGGTCGACGTGGGTAGCATGCCGATTTGGAAAATCAATCAAAGTTGAAGCGATAGACTGATAGCTGAACCTCCATCGCTCCCTGCTAGTAACATGTGTTGTATGGGCCTCACGGGCCCTCTCCTGGAAAATCTGCTTCCCCGCACTGTGGAAGATAATAGATTGAAGATCAAATTAAGTGCCAGACTATGAGCGTATGTATGCTCCACCTACCTGGCATAAGATAGATCGAAGGCCGGCGTATGACCTCCTGATCCTGGAAACTACTGGCTGAAAATGCACCACTGGAGGAGGTGATGAATGGATCCTCTTAACATCCTCTCTATCTGATCCAGAGAGAGGATGGAATTGGTTTTTTGTTACTAGTGGTGAAGTGACAATAGGGAACTCATCCATAGTCGATCGAGCTGCTGCCTCTAGCTCCCTAGTGATCCTAGTGTGATAGCGCTTGATCATGCGGTTCTTATTCCTATGTTGTGTACGGGTAGGATGGGAGGAGTGTGAGCTAGACCCATACTCAAATGTAAGGGAGGCAAGCCCTGATACTAGGGGAGCCTAACCCTTAGAGGGTACATATGGTAGGGTACTAGCCCGTACTGGGAAAACATGAGCAACTTTAGGGCACACTACAATCAAAGGCAGTGCTAGCGCCGGCACTATGGTGAAGCTTATGTGCTCATAGCTTTCCTCTTTGAGGAGACATCGGTCGGAAAGGTAAGTCAATCGATGGACTGCGCGGTCACCTTGGTCCTACTAACTGTAGTGAGGGGAGTGCCCTCATAAGTAATCTTGGCTCCCTCAAATCCCCGACCAAAGTGAATCAGATGAGTATGGTCTGACAGGGAGTCGATCCAAAGCGGATCCATACTATGGGGAGGTAAAACAAACTTCGAGCACCATTTCAAAATATATGACAAGCTAGCTCTTGCCTAAAGATCTAGAAATGAATTCGTATTAGATTTCTGTCTTTATAGATTTTTGAATTTTGAATTTGAAAATTTGAACCCATATCCAACAACTTGGAAGTGTTAAGTGGGGTTCAAATGGACTTGAGAAGATTGATTGAAAGAGAAATTTGAATATGAATCCAAATTCAACAAATTTAAGTATGTTGAAATATGGATTCAAAATTTTTGGTAAGGATGCTTCCATAGGTTCATGTTTGTTTGAATTTGAATTTTTGATTTGATGACCCTTTCCTTTAACAAATTTGGGTATGTTAAAGTAAGGGTCAAATGATTTTGTTTTTTTTTATTATTTTGGAATTTTACTTACTTAGCAAATTTAGGTATGCTAAGTGAAGTGTTTGAAGAAACTAATTGTTTCTTTTTGTAAACTTTGTTTTGATTTTATAAAATTCAAAATTCTCACTTAGCAAATTTAGGTATGTTTGAAGAATCTAAGTGTGTTATTTGATTTTGAAAATAGATCCTTAGCAAATTAAAGTATGCTAAGGAAATCCTAAGTGATTCATTTATTTTGATGTTTTGATTTTTGAAAAGGTAGGATCCTTAGCAAATTTAGGTATGCTAAGGGAGTCCTAAGGTGCTTCATTTATTTTGATTTGATTGAAAGTGGAGACTTTACTTTAGCAAATTTTGTATGCCAAAGATGAAGTCCCACTTAGTTTTGTGAAATAAAAATTTCACCAAGCAAATTTGAGTATGCTTAATGAAACTCCAAATGGTGTAATCAAAATTTTATATTTGTTTTGGTTTTGAAAATGAAAACTTCTCCTTAGAAAATTTAAGTATGCTGAGAAAAGAAGTTCCAAAGGTGTTTGAGAATTTTGGTTTTAGATTTGGAGATTTCACTTAACAAATTTGGGTATATTAAGGAAGAAGTTCCTAAATATGTTTCAAAATTTTAAAATATGATTGTTGATTTTTGATTTTGGATTTGGAAACTTTACTTAGCAAATTTGAGTATGCTAAATGAAGTTTCAAAATATGTTTTTTTAAATTTTTGATTTTGAATTTGGAGACTTCACTTAACAAATTTGGGTATGTTAAGTGAGGTTCCAAATGTATTTAAAAATTTTGAATTTTGGATTTGGAGATTTCACTTAACAAATTTAGGTATGTTAAATGAGGTTCCAAATGTGTTTGAAAATTTTAATATATGATTATTGATTCTAGATTTTGGGTTTGGGAACTTGACTTAGCAAATTTGAGTATATTAAATGAAGTTCCAAAATATGTTTAGAAAACTTTGGTTTTGGATTTGGAGATTTCACTTAACAAATTTGGGTATGTTAAATGAAGTTCCAAATGTGTCTAGAAAAAATTTTGAATTTTGAATTTGAAGACTTCACTTAATAAATTTGGGTATGTTAAATGAAGTTCGAAATGTGTTTAGAAAAATTTTGGATTTTGAATTTGGAGACTTAACAAATTTTTGGTATGTTAAATGAAGTTCCAAATGTGTTTTAGCATTTTGAAAATATGATTGTTTAAGTTTTAATTTTTGAAAGAGAGGACTTCCATTCAACACATTTGGGTATGTAGAATGGAAATCAATCTTATTTTTTAAATGTGAAATTTTTAATTTGTGTGTGATTTTTGCTTTTTTGAAAGAGAGGAATTCAAACTTGAAACATATGTGAAATATGTTTAAGTGGGATTTCCTAAATGATATTTATTTTTTAGTTGGGAATGTAATCTTCATTTACTAAATTTGAGTATATTAAATGAAGATATTCGTATGTGCTTTTTGGAAAATTTAATTTTTTGGAAATGGACCTTCCATTCAATAAGTGTGAGTGTATTAAATAGAAAGATCCATGTGTGCTTTTTGAAAGCTTTATGATTACAATTTTTATTTTTGGAAAGATGATTGTTTATTTTATTTTGAAAATGAAATCTTCATCAAAGTGAATTCAAAGAAGATGTTCATTTGTGCTTTTGGAAAATGTTGTTTAGTTTTATTCATGAAAATTCCTACATGTAACAATTATGGGAATTTTTAAATGAGGGTGATAAAATTTTGTGGAAAATATTTTATTAAGTGTATTTTTTGAAAAGGTGTTTTTTGAAAAGCAAAGTTCTTATGGAAGATTTATTTTCATCTTTATTATTTTAGAATGAACCTTTCCTTATCAAAAAAAAAATGAGGAGTCTTTAAGATGTTTTCTTTTTAATTAGATCTTTTCATTTTTTACCCATTGGAGAACCCAACGGGGGTTTTAAGACCAACAAGGAATGCGATCCTAAAACCTAAAGATGTTGGTTAACTCAACTTAAGAATGAAATAAGCTAAGTGCCAACAAAAAAAGGATAGTCTTGGATTCATACCAAAGTACAAACCCACTATCGATACTCAAAGACAATAATCATTTACCAAAGATGGAGAGATGAACCATCCCCAACGGAGTCGCCAAAAAAATCTATAGAGATAAATTTTTATAAAGTCGCCTTTCAAATCTGTGGTGAGAAAAGAAAGAGGAGACTATAAAAATTCATCTTGTTAGGAAGCCACGTAGATCCATAGATGTACTTATTCATGTGATCGAGTATGTCATTAAGGAATAGTGTACTATCTCGAGAGATGAAAGTCACTACCCTTTAATGGACCTAATTACCTCAATAAGGACTCCTAAGGACGATGGGTCAGTATATCTAATAGAGATTTTTCCCCTACTTTACATGGAAAAGTAAAGTAAGGTTTATTTTAAACTGGGTTCGTTAAGTTCCCTACAGGGGAAGCCCCCATAGTTAATTGCATCCTAAGGAATGGGAATTCCTTAGGAAAACTCTCGATTAAGGTAACTGATAGGTATTTTTTATTTTAATAGGAAAGGACTATCAATCGATTGGTTTTATTTTGAAGATCAAATAGGATTGATCAAAGAGTGGGAGTTATTATCGAAGCCAAAATGGAAGATAAGTAGGAGATGCCCATGATGCTAGGAAACCTAGCGAGCATTTCAAACTATTCTATAATTGGGTTTTACATTTTTCAAATTGATTTAGTTTGTTTAAGTTGCATTTTCATTAGAAATTTAGGACTTATGATTCCTTAACACAAGATTAAGGAAATGCCTAAGAGGTAAGGAATTAAGCTTAGGGCTCACAAAGGGGAGAAACAACCTCAAAACCTAAATCTAGGGAGCTTTAGCGAGGGCTGAAAGCACAACCTAAATCTTAGCCAAAAATGGGTAATTGGTTTGTCTCCCAAAAAGAGGACAAACCACCTGATAGTTTGGACTTACAACCACCTGGGGGTGGCCGCCAACAAACTCCTCCTACGATTTTAAATACATATAGGCAAGTCTTTATGTTTATGCAAGATAACTAGGCTGTTATTTATTTAGAAAGAGACTAAGTCCTTAAACTCACTCCCTAAAAAGACTAGATCATGTAAAGGGACAAGCTTCAAATGAGCTAAATCTAATGCAATTCAAATTTCATTTTATTTTCAATTTTGGATAATTATTTTAACTCAAGCTAATAGGATTCATTTGACTAATGCATGAGAAATAGAATTATTGGCAAAATCAATGAGAAGGGAGGAGGTGAGTTTCCACCATGGCTCTCAAAGGTCAATCCAAGTTTCTCTGGCAAAGGTGGAAGCCCTCCAATCAAGAGTGAAATAAAATATTATTGTGCATGATATTACAAAAGAATTGTTCATCCATCTAAGGGGTTTCTAGTTCTTTTATCTTGATTTTAAGCTTAGGCTTTAGGTGAGGTTATGAGTTCTTTATTTTTAATTTGAGTTATTAACTCTGGTAAAAGATTTATTTTTTCCTAAAGAGCTTAATCCACATCCAGGTCATACATAAAGCAAGAAAGAAACTAAGAAAAGCATGCCACTTAATGCAAAAGCTAAATAAATCATCAATCAGTTTATAAAGCTAATCACAAAAAGAATAAAAGGCCGTTGTGGTTGGGCACCACCGCACAAACTCAAAAATATTAAATATGGGTATTTGAGCTCTACCCTTATACAACCCAGATTACAAATGAATCAAATTACAATTAAGCAAGGAATTCATTTTTATGGGGGGTCTTCAGGCATTATTTATTCTTTCTTCCTTTCTTATGTAGGTTCCTTCTTTTGGATGGTTGGAAGGTATATGCTCCAAGGCTTCCACGGTGCATAAGATAGGATCTTATGACCAATTCTCATCATAATACCCATAACAATCATTCCAAAATCCTAATTGCACAAATTTACATGAAAAGGAAAAGAATAGAAATCTAACTAATACCTGCAAAATAAACGTTAGCTAAAATAAACCACACAAATCCCAAGCATGTATATTGGACTTATTAGCCCACACAATGGTGACTAAGTCCACCTGGCCTATTGGATTATGCTTAGGGATATAAAGCACCTACAAGCAAAAGCATTTATATTTTTATTTATGATAGCACCCCTTAAGCACAATCCCCTGCAGAAAAGAATAGTTAGACTAAGAGAGTCCTACCATTCATTCTACGACTATATACCTAAACATCTAGTCTAAAACATATATCATAAAATAAATAAAACATCAAACCATGCACCAACCTAACCTAATGCTAGAAGTGGTGACTTAGGCTAATGTGTGTGCTTTGAAAGTTTGTGTGGTATTCTTAGCTATGGCTTTAGGTTCAAATTTTCTAAGTGTGAAAACATGTTCAGCTTAGAGGAGGACTTCATTTAAGTTGTTTAATTATTTTGGGTTGATTTTATTTCATGTTTTGATTAAGTTCAAGTGAATCTTATAATTAATTACTAAGTTATAAAGAGAGGGAAAGAGAAGAGAACTTCTCTTTCCTTCTCTAACCTAAGTAATTTTTGAAGTAGATTCACACATTTTGGTTTTGTTTAGGTGAATGTTCTGATTAAATCTTTTAATTAATCTTAAGTTTAGATGAACCCTAAACAAACCTATTCAAAAAGAAAGGTACTTTAAGATTAAATTAAATGAATCAAAATTAACATAACACACATGACTTCATTTCTTTCCCAACATATATATAACATGCATATGGATAGACCCTAAGCATATCTATACATACAAATGAGAGTATTCAACATACTTTATGATGCATGCTAAGTAATCTATTTTAGGAAATTTGGAAGTTGAATATGCCTGATTTCCTTAAGTAGAATGGGGTTTCCTTATCCAAATTTTCACATACACACATGAAAGTAAGAAAGGCATAAGTGAGTACAGCGCCATTGTTAACCCCAAGGTGTAAGGTACAAGACCAACTTAGGGCTACTTAAAGCCTCGCAATCTCGAGGTTTTCCAGACTAATATACCACTTTCCTTAAATACAAATATGTGTATAAAAGAAATGAAATGGAAAAGAAGAATGCAAAAGTTGTATTCATGAATTCATTTAGTTTATGCAATTTATGTATGCAAGTATAGGTAGCCCTTCTTAGGTGATAGGATAGGGATGAATAGGGTATAGAAGTAGGTGAGTATTAGGTCCTTTTCAAATGAACCATATATCTCACCAAATTACTATTCAAAACTATACCAACATAAGAAAAAAAAGCATACCTTTATTATCTTCCATATGCAAACTCATAATTAAAGTATAAGTAGCACACTTTTTAGATTTGATATTTGATTTATATGTTTTGAAAATAATTTCGATTTAGTAGTGATATTAGCCATTCATATTTCTACTTTAGCCAACACATGCAAATTTGACATAAAGTAAACAATTTAATTTTTAAATTTGAATTTGAAAAATATGAATGCATGAAACCACATTACATATAAATTTAACAAGTTGGGGAAAGATTCAAAGTAATGAAAGCATATAAACACATTCACTTCACTTAAATCCTAAAGACATTCTTATGGAATAAGAAAGTTTAAAATAAATCAAAGTAAATTCAATGTGATTTTTTTGTTTAGTTTGAAGTTTGATTTAATTTTGGAAAGGTGAGTTGAGTTTGTTGTTCCTAACCCAATCCCACATGTGTTTGATATTTTATCTAATTTTTAGATAATTAGATCCATTTTTATATTAATTAGATTAAAGTCTGAATTAAGTAACTTAATTAACACTTACCTGCACCACCTTAGAATAATTAACCAAATAATTATGAGCCAATGAGATGACATAAAAAATCAGAAGGTATTTAAATTTGTAATACACCTAATAAAAAAAGGTCTAATGCAATTTGGCTCACAATTAATGGTTAATTAAGCTATGGGGTTTAGCTTAAGTAATTTCAAAACACTATTTCACACATATGAATTGGATTTTGATTTCCTTAATTGAACTTAGGCTATTAAAAACCTAAGCATCTACCCAAAGTAGATTAATTAAGTTCTAAAAGTTTTTATAATTTTAGAAATTAATTAAGGGGATAATTAATGAATTAATCCTTAATTAAGAAGATTAAGGAAAGGAAAGAAAAGGGGTTTAGGGAATAGCTTAGGGAAAAAACTTAAAAATTATTCATAAACCTCTTACGGTTATGACCTTAATCAACCCTAATCATGGACTAAAATTGCAAATCAAGCCTTAATTATCCTTAAATACATAATGAGGGTAATTAAGAAATCCATATGCAATTCTTCTAATTAAGCCTTCAATAAATCTCAAGAAAATTAGAGGAGGTAGAAATCATCCCCTAAAACATACCCAAGAAGTTTGGGATTAATCAAAGGCCTAATTAAAAGGTAATTAGCAAAATGAAATTTCCAATAAATCCCAAAATCAGAAAAAAATTATCATTCAAATTTCATTGAAATTAATTTTAAAATATTTTAGGTTGGATTATCTTTCTATAGAATTTTATTTCATATTTTTCTAAATTTTATCGATAGAGTTATGAATTTTAGAAGATCCCCAGTTAATTAGAATTAATTAAAGCATTTTAACTAATCCTCCTGCTCACAGCACAATGCGTGGTAGCAGTAGTCAGTGTACTTTACACGCGTCGCATAGTGAGCCACTCACTTAAGTGTCAAATCCAAAAGGCGGCTTGATGGTGGACGTGCTTTGATCTCTGTCGTTCGATCTTAGAGATCTCCCCACAGTTTTAAAATGGATGAAGGAAATTCTAAATGTGGGAATTATCTCAGCCATCCATCCAAAATACGTGGATGGACAATTGAGATTTCCCAAGTTCTTCCCCCCTTGATCAACAAAGGCTGTCCATGATCTAGGGGAAGATCCAAGCTCGATTGATCTCGGATTTAAACAAGACTTAACCCACACCATCTAAAGCCAAAGAGTGGCACATCCAATGATGGGATTTAGTTGAATTAAAAATTCTCATCATAAAGGACCAACACCTTCTATGCTAGGTGGTCAGAAAATCCATACCTCACCGGCGGTGATCACCGATGCTCGATTCCTTTGGAGGAGCTTCGTTTGGTTGAGATGAAGCTGTGTTGGAAGAATGAGCTCTTGAGATTATGTGAATTGCTCTATGGACCAACTCCCCTTGCTCCCCTTTGCAGCTTTGATCCAATTCAACTTCTCCTTGTAGTGGGAAATTTAATTAAAGCTTGGGTGCACTTGACTTAGCTCCCTCATGAAGTATGCAAAGGCAATTGAAATGGATTTGAGTGAAGAGGAACTTTAGAAATGAGAGGGCTCCCATGTTTTCTAAAGAAGAAAACTGAGAAAGCTTGATTTCAATTCCTTCCTATGAAGCTTAGGAATGCTCTCTAATGGCTCCTAACACTCTTTAGGGCTTAGTCGAAATGAGGAATCATCATTTTTAATTCAATTAGTGGGAGTATATCCCCCCATTGAAGGATCAAATGGCCACAAACCATTTTGTCATTTTGATCCAATTGATCACAATGGGAGGATTTTTTGATTCGTTATATGTGTTCACATGGTCAGTTTGAGGCCTTGAGTGGAATTCCAACCTCACATGTGCTTGAAATTGAGTGGGAAATGGATTTTTAATTAGCCATTTTGACCCATGGGGTCGAGTTTGGTCTTGGGGCCAATTGGACTGACCCAAACCCATTGGGTTGGGTGCATCACTCTTCATTAGGTCCCTTTGAGCTATTAGGAAAGCCTCAAGTGGATACGGAGAGGGTATGATCAAATTACCCATGGATTAAGCCAAAATTTGTTCTATGGCCTAGGGGTCGAATGATCATTTTGCTGACTATCCAATTTACATCTGTTGGGTATGTGGAGAAACTAGGTTTAGCCAAGTTTCACGAGATTTGGAATTTATTTGATAGGGTTTGGCTCATATTGATCCATTTAGGTCAAAATGGGTCAACTCGGTCAAGTTTACCAATTGGTCAAATTGGGTTAAACCAAGGGTTGGGTCAAGTTTATATGACCATTTAAAATATTTTGGTTTCTTTGGTTTGGTTCAATTTGGTATAGTTTTGAATTTGGCTCATAAGACTTCATTTAGGTCAAATGGGTCAAGTTGACCTATTTGACCCATTTGACCTATTTGAGGTAGGCCAAGGGTATGTTTAGGTTAGGTTAGTCATCTGGAGTGGATTGGTGTCTTTGTTTCCAATCAATTTTGGTTATGTTCAAATTTGGCTCAACATGACCCCTTTAGGTCATGTTGGGTCTAAGGCTAGGTTAGGTCTAGTTTTGAGGCTTTGGTCAAGTTTCACAAGTGATTTGGTATGAACTTGACCCATTGGTTCAATCAATTTGGCTTAGATCAAGTTTTGACACATTTTGACTTTTTAGGTTAAGTTGGGTCAACTTGGGACAAGTGGCCAATTGGGTTAAGTTAGGCTCAAATGTTGGCTTGGTCAAGTTCAAACATAGGTCATGAGTGAACTTAGATCAATGGTTTCAATTAATTTGGCCTATGGTGGAATTTGGCTATGTTAGGTTTCATTTTGGGCTAAGTGTTGACTTGGTCAACCCTTAGGTTTGACTTGGTTTGACCCAATTTGATTGATTGATCATCCCATGATGATTGTTAATCATGATGGGAGGCATAGATGAGTTTGGTTCAATCCAATTTGGTTAGGGTTAGAATTTGGCTCATGAGGGTACTTTAGGTCACTTTGGGTCAAGTGAGCCTAACTGGATCAAATGGCTTGGTCAAAGCTTGATTTGAGTTTGATTGAACCTGTTTATGGACTTATGATTGAAATATATATCCATTTACAAGTGGATTGAAGTCAGATGGATTTTGATTCATTTGACAATTTCATATTCAAAGGTGAATATGAAAGATTTAGGTTTGATTTTAAATTGGATTTTGATTGAGTGATTGAAGTTTGTATTTATATTTGGACTCATGATTGTAGGATTGATTGAATCATGAAGGAAAATCAAGAGTTTGGCTTGATTTGAAGTTGATTTGGCTAAGTTCAAGATTTTGACTTGAAAGGCTTAGGTTGGATTTTGAGTGGATTTGAGTTTGATTTTTGGAATTGGTTTTGATTATTTGAATTTATATTTCGATTATATATGTGAATATAAATGAGAATATAAATGGATCATGAGAAAATTTCAAGTATTTGAAGTGGTTTAAACATGATTTGTGCTAAGTCCATTAAGAAGGATTTAAAGGACTTAGGAGAATTTCATGAAGTTTGGAGTTTGAATTTTTGAATTTGGCTTGATTGATTTATATTTATATTTCATTTATATATGTGAATATAAATGAAAATATAAATGAGTTATGAGAAAATCTCATGACTTTGAAATGGTTTGATCAAGATTTTGGATATCCTTTAATGGGAAATTAAGGGAGTTAGGAAATTTTTAAATTGAGGGTTTAATTTGAGGGTTTGATTTGATTGATTTATATTTATATTTCATTTATATATGTGAATATAAATGAAAATATAAATGATTTTTGAGAAAATCCCATGAGTTTGAATTAGTTTGATTAAGGTTTAGACTAAGTCCATTAATAAAAAATTAAGGGATTTAGGAAATTTTCATGCATTGATTTGGAGTTTTGAGTTTAGTTTCATTAGTTTGAATTTATATTTCATTTATATATGTGAATATAAATGATAATACAAATGATTTATGAGAAAATCTCAAATATTTGACATGGTTTTGATCATGGTTTTGGCTAAGTTCTTGGAGAAGATTAAGGACTTAGGCAAAATTTGGACTTATGAATTTTTGATGGATTTTGATCATGGGTTTCAATCATGAACTTCAATCATGGATTTGATTTGAATTTGGAGAAAATCAAATAAGATTGATTTGAGTTTGACTTGAAAGAAGGAAAGTGAGGAATGATTTAAGCTAAAGGGTAGGAAATTTTCCTAATACCCCTAAGGAATGACATATTCCTATGACTAACTCTTCAAGTCTTCTAGGGCTAGGTTGAGTGCCCGCCTAATCACTAGATGTATCTTAAGACTAAGAAACTCTTAAATTTTAAGAGGAGCCCTATGTCTAAGATGGAGGGGTTGAGAGCTCACCCTAAAAATGAGGTCAACAGAAACTTTCTAAGATGAGAAAGGACATTGTAGTCCACCTTCGGCTAGTTTTCCACAAGCATATCCAAGGGTGAAGCATCCTGTGGAAGGGCTTCTTGATCTTCAGTACCAATGACTTGTTTCCCTCTATCTTGAGGTGCTTCCCTAGGAGGTAGAATCTTGCCACTATGGAGGTCGACTTCAGTGATCTCTTGAGAAAAATGGTGGAAGGTTCTACCTACACATCAGGCTCACCTACAACTTCTACTATGGGACCCTCAGAATCAAATGATTCCAAGTCTATCTCAAGAGGCGAACCAGTAGTATTCAAAGTAGGAAAGTTCAACTCTGAATAAGAAAGAGGAAGATCAGAATTGTTATAATTATTTTGACTTGAAGAGTTATCATTAGGAATAGAAGAACACAACCCATCAGAAGTGACACAGATGTAATTCAAACTATTATTCTTCAATTTCTTAGAATTGTTTGGAGGTACAAAGTAGAAATCAAGTAAAGTGAGTGGGGTAAGGGATTTGATGCCCTTATCCTCCGATATAAGAGTTCTATTAGCAGAAGAAATAGAAGAGCTAGCTGAAATGGAAGAAGTCACTAGTGTGAAACGCTATATAGAGGCTAGAGGTTGGTGGCTGGCTAAAGGGCTATCAGGATAACACATCTTTCTAATGCTCTTGAGCTCCCCTTTCCTTGAGTTTGGCGGCAACTTGCAATTTCTTGGTGTTGGAGGTTTGAGCACCGGCAGAAAAGCTTCTTAATCTTCTGGATTATTTTCTTAGAGATTTTGGATAGAGAAATATCCAAGCCTTCTTTGGTTTTGGTAGGATCACATGTATCCCCAAGGATTACCCTAATGGAACTAGAAGGTTATTCCACAAGGTATTCCTTTGGGATAACTACAACACCAGTCTTGAAACTATGTTCAAGTCAGGCCTTGAATGTGAAGTAATCCTCCAAAATATGGCCTAGCATACGGTGATAAGGGCAAAAGTTTGGATCATGACTTTTGCCTACTTCTTCCGGTCTCCTAGGCTTGGGTAGCTAAAAATCAAGTTTTGTTAAGAGATTCTTAAAGATTTTCTTAATTACCTCCATCTTAAAATAATAAAGTTTGTTTAACTTATCTAAAAGAGTAGGTGGACCATAGCTACGGGTATGAGTGCTATCTTTGGTATGGTGGTGATGGTGCTAGCCGTGGAGGCTCTGTGGAGGGGAGTAGTCCTCGGTGGTGGCAAGGAGGTGGAGGCTCTTGAGATCATTGTCTCTCGATCTCTAGCTTCCCTTGTCAATTATTTACTCGGGTTTCTTCTCATAGACCTTCTGCGGCTTCTACGGTGATCTTGAAAAGGTGGCCTCTCCTTATAGACTAGCCACCTTGTTGATTAGCTTCTCAAATGTATTGATAATGAAGCCCTTAAGCATGAAGGCAATCGAGCCATGGATATTCTTCAAAAGAATCTCAATGGCATGTTGTTCAGATAACTATGGTTCTCACTTCATACTCAAGTTACACCATCGGAGAATATAATCAACAAGGGACTCACCAGAGTGTTGTTGTGCTACAACGAGATCTAGTAGCCCTTTGCTGAGCTCCAATAAACCTCATGATGAAGAGTTGCTCTAACTCAGCAAATATCTTTACTGAACTATTGAAAAGTTCAGCATACCTATCAAAAGCAATACCCGCTAGGCTACTAAGGAAAAGCAGAAAAGAAAAAACATCCCTACCACCTGTGTTGTAATAACTGGCATTGAAATGTGCTATGTGTTGCCTTGGGTTTCCACTGCCATCAAAACTTTTGAAAGAAGGAGACACAAAACCCTTGGGATATTGGATAGCATCAAATTCCTTTAGGTAGGGTCTACCCTTTGAAACCAATGATCCTCCCCAGGCTTGATCCAATGCTTCCTTCACTTGCTGCTCAACTAAGGATTTTATCTTTTTCTTGTATGGAGGTATTTTCCACTACCTTCCTATACATGCTAGTGCTACCTTGCTCAATGGGAGGTAAAGTCTTGATTGGATCCAAGACATGCACTAACTCAAGCTGATTGATGTCGACTATAGTAGGATGAACTAATGGGGCTTATTTATGAAGCACTAAAAATGCTGCTAACAAGTCCTCCAACTATCGTGTAATCCTATCTATCTACTCATCCTTCTGCCTCAACTAATGTCAGAAGCTTTGGGCTGATGTTGGGGTGTCTTCCTGATCAACCTCATCACCTTCCATGGCTTGTTACTCCCTGAGAAGAGATCCTCTAATGTCTACCATGTAGACTCTAGCTGAGTCTCCCAACAAGTCATCTTCATTGGCATCGAAGTTGACTTTCTCTTCATCTGACCAATCATACCCTAAGATCTCCTTCTTCTCCATGAAATAATGTGTCACTATCTCATTTAAAGAATGATCCATCTAAGCAGGTACAAATAATCTAGGCTAACTGGTGTGATCACTATCGTGCACTAAGAGGCACCAGACCTCGCCTATCACTAGATAGTCAATCCTATGTGGAATGTACTCGCTAGATGAGTGACACTCTTGACTGCCACTAGCTATGAGAGGGGTGACATCATTAAGAGTTTCCACTATCACTAGCTAGACTACCATCTGTAATATCTGAAATAACAATCACCATCTCCACATCCTACTGTACTGGCGGAGTTGGTGAAGGGACGACCATGATGCTTCGGGGTTGCCACTCCTTCCGTACCACCACTGGGGTAGAAGGTCAAGCATGAGAGCTCAACCTTGCCATAATGGGTGGTGTAGAAGGGGTATGATCCCTTGGCCATAGCCGGATCACCAACAGGGAGTGCTTCTCCCAAGATATGGCCTTCATGGCCTTTGATGGAACTAGAGACACTGTGAACTGGACTGGTGATGGCGAACGAGGGGTAGAGCGGTGGGGTGGAGAGACCACCGACCCTCTATGCATAGGAGCTGTCCTCCTATGATGACTGGTCCCAATCAATAAAATGTTGTTAGTATGGTCGGTGTGGGTATCGTGTTGAGCTGGAAAATTGATGAGTGCGGAAGCTGCTGACTGGCGATTGAACCTCTGTCTCTCCCTATTGGTAATATGTGTTGTATGGGCATCTTGGGCCCTCTCCTAGAGAATATGTTCCCCCACAGTGTGGGGGATGATGGATCGGAGATCAAACTAAGCTCTGGACTTTGAACGTCCATAAGCTCCACCTACTTGGCAAGATAGATTGGAGGCCAGTGTACGACCTCCTGCTCCTAGTAACAACTGGTTGATGATGCACCATTGGAGGAGGTGATGAACGAATCCTCCCAACATCCTCCCTATCTAACCCAGAGAGAGGATGGAACTGGTTTGTTGTAACTAGTGGTGAAGTAATAACGTGGAACTCATCAACAGTTGAATGAGCTGCTACCTCTATCTCCTTAGCAATCCTAGTGTGGTACCACTTGATCATGCGATTATATTCCTTTGTTGTGTCCTGGTAGGATGGGAGGAGTGAGAGCTAGACCCATACTCAAAAGTAGGGGAGGCAATCCTTGAAAATAAGGGAGCCTTACCCTTAGGGGGTACAGATGAGAGGGTGCTAGCCTTCACTAGGGAAGCCTAAGAAACCACGAGGCATACTGAAACTGATACTTTCACAACTGAAGCTTGTGCGACTACCACTACTTTCCTCTTCAGTGAGGAGATGTCAGAATCGAAGAGTAAGTCAATCCATATGACCGACTTCTGCCCGGTCACCGTGGTCCTACTGAGTGTAGTGAGGGGACTGCCCTCACATGTAATCCTCGCTCCCTCGAATCCCCTACCAAAGTGGATCAGATGTATATGATCCAGTCGGGGGAAATTGGCTTGGTCCAAAGCCAAATCCATACCATGGGGGAAGGTGAAAATAAACTTTTATGAACCGACCATTTCAGAACAACTTCTAAAAGACTGAAAACTGAACTGTCACTTTACTACAACTGACTGTAAGAATCTGCAATAAGAAATGAGTTTGTATCAAATTTCTATCTTTATAAATTTTTGAATTTTGAATTCAAAATTTGAACCCACATCCAACAACTTGGAAGTGTTAAGTGGGGTTCAAATAGATTTTAGAATGAAAGAGAAATTCAACAAATTTGGGTATGTTGAAAGATGGATTCAAATATTTTGATAAGGATGCTTCCATAAATTCATGTTTGTTTGAATTTAGAGATTTTGATTTGGAGGACCCTTTCCTTTAATAAATTTGGGTATGTTAAAGTAAGGGTCAAATTGATTTTTCTTTTGTTTGGTGATTTTGGCATTTTACTTACTTAGCAAATTTGGGTATGCTAAGTGAAGTGTTTTGAAAGTGATTGTTTCTTTCTTTGTTGAATTTGTTGTTTGATTTTTTTGGAAATTTAAAATTCCCACTTAGCAAATTTTGGTATGCTAAGTGAAGAACCCAAGTGTGTTTTTTTTATTTTTGAAAATAGGTTTAATCATGCTAAGAAAATCCCAAGTGTTTCATTTATTTGTTGGATGTTTTGATTTTTGAAGGAGTAGGATCCTTAGCAAATTTGGTATGCTAAAGAAATCCAAGGTGTTTCATTTTTGTTTTGATTTGTTTGAAAGTGGAGACTTTACTTTAAAAAATATGGTATGCTAAAGATGAAGTCCCACTTAGTTTTTTGAAATGGAAATTTCACTTAGAATATTTGACTATGCTAAATGAAATTCCAAAAGATGCATTCAAAATTTTTGATTTTTTTTTGTTTTGAAAATGGAAACTTCTCCTTAACAAATTTGGTATGCTAAGGAAAGAAGTTCCAAAAGGTGCTTAAGGATTTTTTTTTTTTTGTTTTGGATTTGGAGACTTCACTTTAAAAAATTTGAGTATGTTAAATGAATTTCCAAAATGTGTTTGAAAATTTGGGATTTTAAATTTGGAGACTTCACTTAGCAAATTTGAGTATGCTAAATGAAGTTCCAATGTGTTTTAGAAAAAAATTTGATTTTAGGTTTGGAGACTTCACTTAGCAAATTTTGAGTATGCTAAATGAAGTTCCAAAATGTGTTTGGAAATTTTGGATTTTAGATTTGGACACTTCACTTAGCAAATTTGAGTATGCTAAAAAAAGTTCCAAAATGTGTTTGAAAATTTTTGGTGTTTTGGATTTGGAAAATTCACTTAGCAAATTCGAGTATGCTAAATGAAGTTCCAATGTGTTTTAGAATTTTTTTTATTTTTTTTATTTGGAAACTTTACTTAGAAAATTTGAGTATGCTAAGTGAAGTTCCAAAATGTGTTTAAAAATTTTTGATTTTGGATTTGGAAACTTCACTTAGCAAATTTGAGTATGCTAAAAGGGGTGCCAAAGTTTGTTTGAAATTTTTTGATTTTGGATTTGGAAACTTCACTTAGTAAATTTGAGTATGCTAAATGGAGTTCCAAAGTGTGTTTAAAAAAAATTGGATTTTAGATTTGGAGACTTCACTTAGCAAATTTGAGTATGCTAAATGAAGTTCCAAAGTGTGTTTAAAAAATTTTGGATTTTAGATTTGGAGACTTCACTTAGCAAATTTGAGTATGCTAAATGAAGTTCCAAAATGTGTTTGAAAATTTTGTAAATATGATTGTTAAGTTTCAATTTTTGAAAAGAGGACTTCCATTCAACAAATTTGGGAATGCAGGAATGGAGGTCAATCATATTTTTGCAAATGTGAAGATTTTTATTTTTTGTGTGATTATTGCTTTTTTGAAAGAGAGGAATTCCAACTTAATCATATGAGAGATATGTTTAAGTGGGATTTCCAAATTGATGTTATCTTTAGTTAGGAATGAAATCTTCATTTAATAAATTTGAGTATATTAAATGAAGATGTTCACATGTGCTTTTGAAAATTTTAATTTTATTTGAAAATAAAATTTCCATTCAATATGTGTGAGTGTATTGAATGGAAAGGCTTATGTGTGCTTTTTGAAAACTTTATTTTTGATTTTGACTTTTTGGAAAGATGATTGTTCATTTTATTTTGAAAAATAAAATCTTCATCAAAGTGAATTGAAAGAAGATGTTCTTTTGTACTTTTTGGAAAATTTAAATTTATTTGAAAATGAAACTTTCACTCAATAGGTGTGAATATATTGAATGGAAAGATTCATATATGCTTTTTGAAAACTTTATCTTTGATTTTTTATTTTTGAAAGATGATTATTCATTTTATTTTGAAAATGAAATCTTCATCAAAGTGAATTGAAGGAAGATGTTCATTTGTGCTTTTGAAAAATTTTATAAATTTTATTTTTTAAAATTCTTACATGTAATAATTATGAGAATTGTTAAATGAGGGTGATGAAATTTTGTGAAAAATATTTTATTATGTGCATTCTTGAAAGAGTGCTTTTGAAAAGCAAAGTTTTTATAAAAAATTTATTTTATCTTTATTATTTCAGGATGAACCTTTCCTTATCATAAAAATGATAATGAGGAAGTCTTTAAATGTTTACTTTTTTATTTAGATCTTATTAATTTTACCCATTGGAGAACCCAATGGGGGTTTTAAGACCAACATGGTGTGAGGTCCTAAAACCTAAAGATGTTGGCTAACTCAACTTAAGAATGAAATAAGCTAACTACCAATAGAAAGAAAGATAGTCTCAGATTCATACCAAAGTACAAACCCACTATCGATACTCAAAGGCAATGATCATTTACCAAAGATGGAGAGAGGAACCATCCCCAGTGGAGTGGCCAGAAAAATATGTGGAGAAAATTTTCTATATAGTTGCCTTCAAATCTATGGGTGAAAAAAGATAGGGCGAGAATATAAAAATTTGCCTTTTTAGGATGCCACGCAGATCCGCAGATGTGCTTATTCAGGTGATCGAGTATGTCATCAAAGAATAGTATACTATCTCGAGAGATAGAAGACACCACCCTTCAATGGACTTGATCACCTCAACAAGGACTCCTAAGGACGATAAATCTGCATATGTACTAAAGATTCTTCCCCTACTTTACATGAAAAAGTAAAGCAGGTTTTATTTTAAATCAGGTTTACTAAGTTCCTACAGGGGCAAGACCCCATAGTTAATTACATCCTAAGGGACAGGATCCCTTAGGAATACTCTCGATTAAGGTGAATGATCATTGTCTTCAAAGAGTTCAATAGGAAATGACTATCAATCAATTGGTTTATTTTTGAAAGATCAAATGGGATTGATCAAAGAGAGGGAGTTATTATTAAAGTCAAAAGAAAGATAAGTAGGAGATGCCCACGATGCTAGGAAACCAACGAAGATCTCAAATTATCCTATGGTTAGGCTTTACATTTTTGAAATTGATTTAGTTTGTTTGGGTTGTATTTTTTGGTTAGAAATTTAGGACTTATGATTCCTTAACACAAGATTAAGGAAATTCCTAAGAGGTGAGAAATTATTCTTATGGCCCACAAAGGGGAGAAGTAACCTCAGAACCTAAATCTAGAGAGCTTTGACAAGGGTTGAAAGCACAACCTAAATCTAAGGTAAAAAAAATGAGTATTTGGTTTGCCTCCACAAGAGAGGACAAACAACCCGACTGCTTGGACTTAAAAATGCCTAGGGGTGGCCGCCAACTAACTCCTATGATTTTAAATATATGTAAGCAAGTCATATGCTTATGCAAGATAGCTAGGCTGTTATTTATTTAGAAAAAGACTAAGTCTTTAAACTCACTCCCTAAAGAGACTAGATCATGTAAAGACATGCATTAAATGTCCTAAATCTAATGCAATTAAAATTTCATTTTATTTTATTTTTGGATAATTATTTTGACTTAGGTTAATAGGATTCATATGCCTGATGCATGAGAAATCAAGTTCTTGACCAAAATTAGGAGGTGTGTTTCCACCATGACTCTCAAAGGTCAAGCCAAGTTTCTCTAGAAAAGGTGGAAGCCCTCCAATCAAGAGTGAAATAAGATGCATTTATGCATAATATTGTAAAAGAAATACTCATCCAGCTAAGGGGTTTCTAATTCTTTTATTTGATTTTAAACCTAAGCTTTAGGTGATGTTATGAGTTCTTTATTTTTAGTTTGAGTTGTTAAGTTTGGTAAAAATTTATTTTTTTCCTAAGAGCCTAATCTACATCCAGGCCAGACATAAAGCATGGAAGAAACTAGGAAAAGATGCCACTTAATACAAAAGCTAAACAAATCATCAATCAATTTATAAAAGTAATCACAAAAATAATAAAAGGCCGTTGTGGTCGGGCACCACTGCACAAACCTGAAAAGATAAATATGGGTAGCCTAGCTCTACCCTTATATAACATGGATTACAAATAAATTAAATTACAATTAAGCAAGGAATTCATTATTATGGGGGTCTTCAAGCTTCATTTCTTCTTTCTTCTTTTCTTCTTTCTTCTTCTTCTTTTCTTCTTCTTTGGTTTCTTCTTTTGGATGGTTGGAAGGTGGATGCTCCATGGCTTCACATGATGTATAAGATGAAATCTTATGACCAATGCTCATCCTAATCCCCATAACAATCATTTCAAAATCCTAATTATAAAATTTACATGAAAAGAAAAAGAATGAAAATCTAACTAACACCTGCAAAATAGAGATTAGCTAAAACAAATCACACAAATCCCAAGCATGTATATTGAACTTATAACCTCACACGTGGGTGACTAAGTCCACCTGGCCTATTAGATTATTCTTAGGGGTATAAAGCACCAGCGATCAAAAGCATTTATATTTTTATTACAATGCCCCTTAAGCACAATCCCTTGCAGAAAAAAAATGGTTAGACTAAGATTGTCCTACTATTCATTCTACGAGCATACATCCTAGCATCCAGTCTAAAATATATATCATAAAATAAAATAAACATCAAACCATACACCGCCCTAACCTAAAGCTAGAAGTTGTGACTTAGGTGAATGTGTGTGCTTTGAAGGTTTGTGTGGTATGCTTAGCTATGCTTTAAGGTTGAAGTTTTCCAAGTATGAAAATCATCAACTTAGAAGGTGGTTGTAGAGAGAAAAGAGGAAAAGAGAAGAGAACTTCTCTTTTCTCCCTACCTTAAGTAATTTCTAAGGTGGGTTCATACTTGATTTTTATTTAATGAATATTTTATTATGTGTTTTAATTAATCCTAAGTTTAGATTTTTCTCTAAACAAGCCTATCCAAAAAAGAAAGGCATTTTAAGATTAAGTAAAATGAAATACTATCACAAAACACACAACATTTCATTTCTTTCCCAACATGTATAACATGCATATGGATGAATCCTAAGCATATCTATACATACAAATGAGGATGTTTAGCACACTTTCATGATGAATGCTAAGTGATATTACTTAAGAAAATTTGGATGCTTTATGATGCATGATTTTCATTAAGTAGAAAAGGGTTTCTTATCCAATTTTCACATACACATATGAAAGTAAGAAAGGCATAAGTGAGTATAGCGCCATTATTAACCAGATATTTAAAGTTTAAGACCTACTTAGGGCTACTTAAAACCTCACAACATCGGGGTTGTCAAGACTAATATATCATTTTCCTTAAATACAAACATATGTACAAAAGAAATGAAATGGAAAGAGAGAATGCAAAAGTTGTATTAATAAATTCATTTTGTTTATGCAATTTATGTGTGTAGGCATAGGTAACCTTCTCAAGCAATATCATAGGAATGAATAGAATATGGAATTAGGCGAGTGTTGGGTTCTTTTCAAATGAATCATACATCTTACCAAATCCTATTCAAAAATATACTACAAGAGAAGAGAAAGAAACTTATACTAAGCACACTCTTATATCTTACTCACATGCAAGCTTATAATTAAAGTATAAGTAACACACTTTTAGTTTTAGGCATTTGATTTATATATTTTTGAAAATAATTTGAATTTAGTAGTGATAATAGCCATTCATATTTCTGTTTTAGCCAACACATGCAAATTTGACATAAAGTAAACAATTTCATTTTGAATTTGAATTTTGAAAAATATGAATGTATGAAATCATATGACATACAAATTAACAAGTTAGGGAAAGAATCAAAGTAATGAAAGCATGTAAACACATTCACTTTAAATAAATCCTAAAGACAATCTTATGAAATAAGAAAGTTTAAAATAAATCAAAGTTTATTCAATGTGATTTTTGTTTGACTTAGAATTTGATTTAATTTTGAAAATGTGGATTGAGTTTACTATTCCTAACCCATATCCACATGTGTTTGATATTTTTGTTTAATTTTTAGATTATTAGATTCATTTTAATATTTTAATTAGATAAAGGTATGAATTAAGCAAATTAATTAACCCTCACCTACACCACCTTAGCACAGCTAACCAAGTAATTATGAGCCAATGAAATGACATAAAAACTCATAAGGAATTTAAATTTGCAATACACCTAGGAAGAAAAGGGCATGTAATTTTGCTCATGATTAATGGTTAATTAAGCTAAGGGGTTTAACTTAAGTAATTTCAAAACACCCCTTCATACATATGAATTGGGTTTTGATTTCCTTAATTGAACTTAGGATCTTAAACACCCTAAGCATCTACCCAAAGTAGATTAATTAAGTTCTAGAAGATTTTAGAATTTTTTAGAAATTAATTAAGGGGATAATAATGAATTAACTTTTAAGAGAGGATTAAGGGAGTTTAGGGAATAGCTTAGGGGAAATACCCAAAATTTATTCCCTAAGGCTCCTATTCATTGGATCAAACCTTAATAAATCTTAATAATAGATTAAAACACTAAACCAACCTTAATTATCCTTAATTAAGTTAACAGAGTAATTAGGAAACACATTTGCAATTCGCCCAATTAAGCCTTAAATAAATCCCAAGAAAATTAGGGGAGGCAGAGGTCATCCCCTAAAAATACCCCAAGAAGTTTAGGATTAATCAGAGGTTTAATTAAGAGGTAATTAACAAAACAAGCTTTTCATCAAAACCCAAAATCAAAGAAATGTATAATTCAAAATCTATTGAAATCATTTTTAAAATATTCTAGGTTGAATTATCTTTCCATAGAAATTTATCTCATATTTTTTTTAATTTTAATAAAGAAGATATGAATTTTTGAAGGTTAAGAGATTAATTAAATTTAATTAAATCCCTAATTAATCCCTCACTCCACAGACATGGCGATGGCGCATCTTTACAATTGCAGTAAGGGCTCACTTAAACATCACGTTAGTGTGGCGGCGTGACGGTGGGACACGGTTTGATCCTATCGTTTGATCAAGGATCGAACGTCCAGGGATCACCCCACGGTTTCTAAAGGGATAAATTGATTCTAAAATGTGGGATTAACCGGTCATCCATCCAAAACACGGATGGACGATCAAAGTTCTTCCCCGAGAATCACGATGATCTAAGGGAAGATCCGACCTCGATTGAGCTCAGATTGGAATGAGACTTTACCCATACCATCTAAAGCTAATGAAAAGTCTATCCAATGGTGGACTTCTCATGACATAAAAATTGCTTTAACAAAAGACCAACACCCCCTAAAGCTAAGTGGTGTTCATACCTGGAGGTGATCAAACTCAAGCTCGATGAGGTAGCTTTGTCTAGTGGAGATGAAGCCCTGTTGAAAGTTTCAAGCCTTGGGGTTGAGTGGATCTCTCTATGGACCAACACCACTTCACCTTGCTTGCAGCTTTGATCCAATTCCACCTCTCCTTGCTTTGGGAACTCAAATGCGAGCTTGGGTGCACTCGACTTGATCCCCTGAGGGAGTGTGCTAGAGGAATTGAAGTGGATTTGAGTATAGAAGAACATGGGAATTGAGATGAGCTCCCCTATTTTCTCTTGAAGAAAATTAAGAAAGCTAAGATTCAAATCCCTCTTAGAAAGCTTAGGATGGCTCTTTGATGTTTCCTAACACTCACTAGGCTTCAATCGAATGTGGGAATCCTAAATTCAAATTGAATTAGGGGGTATATCTCCCCATGGCAGCAGTCAAACATTGTCATTTTGATCCAATTGACCATATGTGAGGGGTTATTTGATCTATTTGGAGTTGTCACATAGTTGGTTTGAGGTCTTGGTGGATTGGTAACCTCCCATGTGCTTCAAATTGGGTGAAGGGAGGATTTTTGGCCAATTTGAGCTGGGGTTGGGTTTGGCCTTGGGTCCATTTGGGCCAAACTCATTGGGTTGGATGCACCACTCTCCATTGGGTCCACTTGAGCTATTAGGAAGGCATCAAGTTGATATGAAGAGGGCTTGACCAAATTACCCATGGATTAGTCTATAATTTGTTCTATGGCCTAGGGGTAGAATGGTCATTTTCCTAATTTTATATTGGGTATGTGGAGAAATTAGGTTTGGCTAAGTTTCATGAGATTTGGAATTCATTTGATATGGTTTGGCTCATGTTGACCCATTTAGGTCAAAATGGTTCAACTTGGGTCAAGTTGACTAATTGGTAAAACCACGGGTTAGGTCAAGTTCATATGACCATTTAAAATGTTTTGGTGGCTTTGATTTTGTTCAATTTTGTTTAGTTTTGAATTTGTCTCATATGACTTCATTTAGGTCAAATAGGTCAAGTTAACCTAATTTACCTATTTGACATATTTGGGCTAGGTCATGGGTAGGTTTAGGTTTGGTTAGTCATATAGAGTGGATTGGTATCTTTGTTTCCAATCAATTTGGGTTATGTTTGAATTTGGCTCAACATGACCCATTTAGGTCAAGTTAGTCTAAGGTCAATTGGCGGGTTGGGTCAATCAATTGAGGCTTTGGTCAAGTTCAACAAGTGATTTGGATTGAACTTGACCCATTGGTTTCAATCAATTTGGCTTAAATCAAGTTTGAACACATTTTAACTTTTTAGGTCAAGTTGGGTCAACTTAGGTCAAGTCACCAATTGGGCTGGGTTAGCTCAAATGTTGAAGTCAAGTTCAACATAATGTAATTTGGCCTATGGATTTTGGCTATGTTAGTTTCATTTTAAAGTGGACTTGGTCAATAGGTTTGACTTGGTTTGACCCAATTTGGTTGATTGATCATCCCATGATGATTGTTGATCATAATGAGAGGCATAAGTGAGTTTGATTCAATCCAATTTGGTTAGGATTAGAATTTGGCTCATAAGGGTACTTTAGGTCACTTTGGGTCAAGTGAGCCTAAGTGGGTCAAATGGCTTGGTCAAAGCTTGATTTGAGTTTGATTGAACTTTTATATGGACTTATGATTGAAATATAAATCCATTTGAGAGTGGTTTGAAGTCAAATGGGTTTTGATTCATTAGACAATTTCATATTCAAAGGAAGAATATGAATAGATTTTGGCTTTGATTTTTGAATTGGATTTTGATTTGGTGATTGAAGTTTATGTTTCAATTCATGATTGTAATATTGAATCATGAAGGAAAATCAAGAGTTTGGCTTGATTTGAAGTTGATTTGTCCAAGTTCAAGATTTTGACTTGAAAGGCTTAGGTTGGATTTTGAGTAGATTTGAGTTTGATTTTGGAATTGGTTTTGATTGTTTTAAATTTATTTATATATGTGAACATAAATGAGAATATAAGTTGATCATAAGAAAATTTCATGGATTTGAAGTGAGTTCATCATGATTTTGGCTAAGTCCATTAAGAGGGAATTTAAAGGACTAAAAAAAATTTTTAGAGTTTTAAGCTTGAAATTTTTGAATTTGGTTTGATTGATTTATATTTATACTTCATTTATATATGTGAATATAAATGAGGATATAAATGTGTTATGAGAAAGTCCCATGAATTTAAATTGATTTGATCATGATTTAGGCTAAGCCTTTAAGGGAGGAATTAAGGACTTAAAGAAGAATTTTAGGTTTGGAATTTAATTTTTGGATTTGATTTGATTGATTTATATTTATATTTCATTTATATATGTGAACATAAATGAGAATATAAATGTGTTTTAAGAAAATATCATGAGTTTGAATTGATTTAGATTTGAATTTGGCTAAGTCCATTAAAAGGAAATTTAAAGGACTTAGGAGTTTTTTTGAATTGAATTTGAATTTTGGATTTAGTTTGATTGGCTTGAATTTATATTTAATTTATATATGTGAATATAAATGAGGATATAAATGAATTATGAGAAAATCTCAAGTATTTGATTTGGTTTAGATCATGATTTTAGGCTAAGTCATTAAGAGAAGATTAATGAACTTAGGAAATTTTTGGACTTAGGAATTTCATTCATGGCTTTCAATCATAGATTTCAATCATGGATTTCAATTATGGATTTCAATCATGGATTTCAATTTATGAATTTCAATCACTTGGAGTTGATTAGAATTTGGAGAAAATCAAATAAGATTGATTTGGATTTTGACCTAAAGGAAGGAATGTGAGGAATGGTTCAAGCTAAGGGTAGGCAAATTTTCCTAACACCCCTAAGGCATGACCTATTCTTATGGCTAACTCTTCTAAGTCTCTATGGGTGTCCACCTAATCATTAGATGTGTCTTAAGACTAAGGAACTCTTAAAGTCTAAGAGGAGTCCTATGTCTAAGATGGAGAGGTTGAGGGCTCATTCTAAAAATGAGGTCACCATGTCCATGACCTAATGATCTAGTGTGTGAAGAAGATAGACTTGTGTAACAAGACTTTGCTAGGCCTCTTTAGTTTAAGTTTCAGTTTTGAGTTTGAATTTTTTTTTTGAATTTTACCTTTGGGTGGTTTCAATTCAAATGATTTAGTGATTTAATTTCCATTTTATTTCACTTTATTTGGTTAAAGTGACATTTAGGTTTTAAAGAATGAAGAGTAGAATGAATTCCATTTTTGGATGGAACTCACCCTATTCTACATCTTAACTCTTAATGAAATGAAATCTTCATCCTAAGATGAAGATCCATCCCAAAAGTATAACTAAGATCCTTAAGTATATTAATTAATCATTTTAATTTCATTTAGTTTGTTTGAATTTGAATTGATTCTTTTTTAAAAAAAATTTGATTTCCATTTCATTTCTTTTTGATTTGATTTATCTTTCATTCTTGATTTAGTTTGTTCTTTTGGTTTGGTTTGAATTATTTTATTTAATTTTATTTGAATTGGTTCATTTGATTTGGTGTTTTGACTTTGATTTGTTTCATTTGATTTGGATTAATGTTTTGGATTAAGTTATGTTGGTTTCATTTAGTTTGACTCATGTTAACTTTGAGTATTTAGGTTAAGGTTTTATTTCATTTGATTTAATTCAGATTGTTTAATTATGAATTTATTAACTTAAGGTCTAATTACTCTTAATATGATTTATTCATTTCATTAATCCCTAAGTATGAAATTGATTAAGTTCTTTGATTTAGGATGTTTGGAGAACCTTCCTAAGTATTTTTTATGTTTGATTGAGATTAGTTCAAGTTGTTTCATGATTTAATGAATTAAGGAATTTTTCTTTATTCATTATTTGATTAATATTGGCTTAGCAATTTGGAAATTCAACAATTCCCAATCCAAAGATCAATTGTGTTTAAAAATTTTATGGCAAGTGGAATTACATGCCAATTTTATATTTCCAAAATTTTTTCTTTATTAGATTTATAATTAGAATGTATTAAAGTTTTAATCATTTCAGTAAAATCCAAATTAACCCTAATATAATGAAGTACATTTAGGGATTTCATTTTTCATTGATTCCTCTATGAAAGATATTTCCGTAGAGGGTTCATTTATAATTTTTGGACATGTGGTTGATTTATTATGATTTAATAAATTCTAGTTAATTATTTGAATTATTTAATTCAATTAATTGCTTAATTAACCCAATTTGTGATTATTAAGTTTGGATGAGTTTCATTAGTGTTTTGATGTTCATTAAGGTTCATTAAGTTTATTTAAGGATGTTTAAATCATTTTCTTTAATTAATTTATTTAATAGAAATTAAGGTTTAAAATTTGAAATTTCATTTCTCAAAAATAAATTGCATTAATTCATGAAAAAATTTTCTAAGGTGTGTTTTAACACCAATTTTAATTCCCCAAAGGTTCATTTCAATTTGATTTATGGTTTGAATTTAATTAAGGTTTTATGGATTTCAATTAAACCCAAATTAAGGCTTAATGACACAAAATTAATTAGGTACTTTAAATGTAATGGATTCCTCTTATCAAGATGAATCCATAGAGCCCAAATTTATAAATTTTGGATTTATATTTACTTTTCTATGAATTGTTGATTTTTTTTTGGATTTTTAATTAAATTTTAAAGCAGATTAGCCATTTGGTAATGGAAGGCTGACATGGCAGACCCCGTGGCACCGTCGCCACATGGCACTATGCGAGTGGGCGTATGGATCCTCTGTGGCATCTGCGTCAAAAGCGGCACCACGCTGGATGATCTTGGACTGTTCGATTGAAGATTAGACAGTCTGAATCACGTCCACGGTTCCTTAAGGATTTAAATCAAACCATCCACCTAGATCAAGACCATCCATTCCTAATAGAAGGATCGGACGGTCAGGATTTAATCTCGCATCTCGCCGGTGAGAGATGGATATCATCCTTTTTTTTTGCCTAATCGCCAGTGATCACCGGAGAATTGGACCGTAATTTTGATCCCAAATCGTTCAGTGAGCAATTTAGGACCTATCCTATGGCTAGATCCAAGTGTGGATGAAATTTTCTTCAAAAAGTTCTAAAATCGACAACCTAGAGAATTGGAGAGGGTGCATACCTGGATTCTGGTGATCACCGGCAGTGAGATCAACTCCATTAGCTTCGCCTCGACCTAATGAATGTATGGATGAAGTTTGGTGGCTTGCCTCCCCGTGGATTGCTCCCTAGACCAACATAGGCTCAGTTTTGTGCAACGTTAGTTATTTTCAAACTTGTCAGTGGCGAGGGTTCGGTGTGGTGATTTGTTTGAGCTTGCCATGATCTCTAGAACATGTTGGTAGATTCAATTTGATGAGAGAAGCTCTCCTTTGGATTTCGCCATTAAAGGGGGCTCCGTTTCATTCGTTCATCGAAGTGTCGGCGGGGAGATGCTAGGGGAAGGGTCTGGATCTTCATTTCTTTCCTTAGGGGACGTTTTGGAATGAAAAAGGGGATGGAATAGGCTCCCCCTACCCTCTTTCCATGGATGGCTGAGAGCCTTCATTTTAAGATTTTTTGGTGGCCGAAATCCGGCCACCAGAGACAGCAAGGTCGGCCAAGAGGTGGATTCAATCCTCCTTGGCTTTATTAACATGTTTGGATGTTCACATGGGAGAGAGGAAGACTTTGTGCTTATTTTCATTCTTGGTTGATCCTCTTCCCCCTTCTTCCTCTTCTTTTTTCTTTTTCTTCTTCTTGGCAAGAAGCAAAATCCCCTTTTTATTTAGCTTGGTGGCCTTCAATTGAAGGTGGTCATCTTCTATAAGAGGTGGGATGGCATGAGATAGGAAGAGGGGAATTGGAATTTCCCTTCTTCCTATTTTCTTTTTTTATGAATTTTTAAATTCTCCTTTTGAATTCCTTTTTTTTATTTTAGTAGTTTATGGCATCATCATCAAAATCTTTGGATTGATGTATGGCTACCCAAATTAATCTCAAATGAATTTTGAGATCAAGTTTGAATCCAATTGGTTATTAATCTTGGCATTGGAATTAGTTTTACAAATGCTTTAATCACCATTAATTGATTTTAAATTTTGATTTGGATCAACCTTAATTGTCCATTGGATGATTTGATTTGGTTCGATTTAATTAATTCATTTAATTTTGAATTAATTTTTAATTTCATTTTAACCCATTTAGTCTAAATGGGTTAAATTTGGTTCCAATTGAGTTCAAATGACCAATTTGACTTACCTAGGGGTTTGGACTCCAATCATGCTTGATCACATGTGTGATATGATTTGGAGTAATTGATTTCATTTAATTTTAATTGGATTTTAATTTAAACACATTTGACCGAAAGTGGGCTTAATGGGTTAAGCTTGGGTTTCCTTTGGGTCAAACGACCAATTTGACCAAATTAGACCCAATGGTGGGTTGGATTATGTTTTATTATCATTTCCAAATGATTTTTAGCAATTAAATTAAGTTGATTTCAATTTGATTTAGGTTTGAACCCAATAGGACCCATTTAGGATTATTTTAGACTAAGTGGTCTAATAAACACAATTAAGGACTAAATGAATTTGAATTTCTTTAGATTTGTGATTAATCATATTTATTTGATCGTTTGAAATATTTGGAATGATTTAATTTGGTCAAATTCTTGGTGGGTCAGCCATTGACTTGGTGGGACCCACCTTAGTCAACTTTTGGTCAAATGGCCTGATTGACCACTTTGAACTTCTTGTGAATTTATTTTTTTATTTATTTATGTTTATGCATTGATTCTATGCTTTTGGTTCATTTAATTTAGTTTAATTTTGATTTTATTTGATTTTATTTGGACTTAGGTGATTTTGAGCCTAAACGGGTTAATTGAGTTAATCAACCTAATTACCTCAACCCAAGATTAATTGAATTTTGATTTTAATTCAAATATGCATGATTTAGATTTATATTGACTTTCATTAAATTTGGATTTAACCTGGGTTCATTTGATCCTATTGGATTAGGACAGATCCTAAAAGGATCCATCAAGATGGCCTAGCCTTTCACTTTAGCATAATGAGTTTGATTTTGATTTCAAGTTTTGATTTTAATTTCAAGTTTTAAAGTTTGATTTGATTTGTTATTTTATTCTGATTTGTTCACTTAGCCACTAAGCATAGTTTCCTAAGTTCCTAATTAGGGTACTCCTAATATAAGATTAGGGGACCTAATTATTAAGATTAGGAATGATATTAATCCCATCCAAAAATGAGGTCAACATTCACATTCACTACACTTAGCTTGTTCACCTTATTTAGTGTAATGAGTGATAGTTTAATTTTTATACATTGAGTCTTCCACTTTGACACTAATACATTCATATCGTATCTCATTGTTTGCATGGTCTCCTCATCATATAGGGTATTTCATGTCATTTTCATATAGAGGTTAATCTTTCATTGATCTTAGAGTCGCTTTAAATTTCATTTTGTAACACATGTTATTTTATATTAGTCATCTTCTTATTATTGGTTCATGTTTATCCTATATCTGATTGAACAATTGGAGAAGTTTCATCTTAATCTAATCATTTAATCTTTTATATTAATTAGAACGCATTAGCACTTGTAGTCACGAGTTAGTACATAAATAGGTTAATGAGAAAGTTATTAAACTTAGGGTTTAATTTATGATTATGACATATTAATTTTATTATTAGTGAATAACTTTGCTAAATAATAATAAATAATGTCATAATCGAATCTCATATGATTGTGTTAACAATTTAAATAGCTTATGATATGTCAATCTTAAATATTTAGATCATATATAAGGTCACCTTTTAAATGATATTTTTCATTTTACAAAATTGATATGTATGCTTAACTAATTTCAAATATATTTTAAATTTATAAAACACATATCATAGTCTAATTGAATTTTTAGGATAAGATCAGATTTAGTGATCTTACTAAGATCATATGAGAATTCCTCAATCACATTGACTTATACAAAAAAGGTGATGTGATAGACATACCTATAGATGTTTATTTAGTCTAGGATAAAGTGCAGTTAGGATTTTACATTGTATGACTATTGTGATGTTGCTTTGTCTGTGTTGGTCGTGTATTTTATGTATGCATTTTATATAATATTTCTTGGATGAGATGTGCATACTACATTGGAAATATATACGATCTTAGGAGACCATGTCCAAAAAGTAGTATAATACTTACGTTTATAATAACACTTTTTACGTGCTTGCTAGTTTACCCTCCACGGGTATGATCATGTTGAATGTTATATTTGTGAACATTAATTTTTGTCTTCTCTTATGGAAAATGGAGTTTGTAATTTTACAATTTTCTTATGTACTTTTTAGAGTTTAGGAAGAAATGTATTGAAGCTAAGGTATGAGCATGAGTCATTGAAGATCGAGTTAGGATCATGTGTAGGCAAAGATCAAGAGCAGCTTGCTCATGGCTCATATTTTATGTACAAGTTTTTTTTTTTTTTTGTATAGCTTTAGGATCGAGTATGTATATATATGGTAAACCCGACTGCTTCTTTTTCTTTTTACTAGGTTGCATTGTAGAACTCAACTGTAACATGTCTTTCATATTTATTCGTTTATTTGATGTGTTTACTTTACGTGCACATATATGATGATTTATCTACTTTTTCTTGTATTGTGACTATCTAAGTTTACATTTGTGCTAGGCTCTTAGGATAAAACTTTTTCTATAAATCATGTTGGGTAGTCCAACACTAGCACTTGGGATACTCCTTTCTCTCTTTCCATAGGCATCTTTTTCACTTCCAGGAGTATAAGTCCTTTTTTTGCCTTTTTATTTGGATAGAGTGATAGAATGCTAGGTTAGTCTCTTTCTTTGGCTTTGAGTCTATGAAATTTCCTTAGACAATGCAATCCATGGATTGCTAACACAAAATTTCTAGCCATGTTGGGCTGATTACTTTCATGACTAAAAAGACTTAAGGTCTGATAATCCAAGATAACCGATTCATGAAATCTTGAATGTGTTATATTTACCAATCTGAGAAATTCCTTACCTATCCTTTGAAACTCCCCTTTGAGCATATTCTATTCCTTGATAATTCATGTAGCAGATCATACATAGTGGGATAAAGGTTGGTTGTTGTTGTTTAAAATTAATTAATTATTAATGATATATTAATAAAGCATTAAAAGTACTTAATTAAAATTAACTTAAAATAGCATATAATTATTAATGAATTAATCATTAATTAAGAGGAAATTTGACAACAAGTAAGATTTAATTTAAATAAAATTTATTAAATTAATTAATCAGTTATTCACTAGACTAATTAGCCATTAAATAATTTTTTACTAAATAAATTAAATATTAATCAATATTTTAATTTTTATTGATTTATTATAAATTATTTAAGTATCAAATTTAAAACAATTGTAATTAAATTTATTGTATTATAATTAATTTAAAATAAAATATTAATTAATCATTATTTAATAATCAATTAAGTTAAATTAAATTAAAAAAACTTTAATTTAATAATATCATCCATAATCTATACCTAATAAAAACATATAATTAATTAAAATTAAAAAAAATGATTACATAAATCAAAATGGAAATAATATTTATTCAACATAATATTTTAATTAATTGTTAATTAAAACATAACAATAATATGATATTTTAATTACCTATGAAATATTATATAATTAAATTGAATCATTATTGATTTAAAGAATTTTATATCTTTTTAATTAATACTAATTCCTCCTCTTCGCCGACTTTTACCTGAATACCTCAAAAATCAACAGCAAAGGCATCTACGGGATTTTAGAGCTTGAAATTCTTATCTTTCTGCCCTGCTACCCCCTTCTTACCCGATGCCAGTGAAGAAGAGAAGTGATATACTACAGAGGTAACCCTTGTCTTTCTTCTCCCAACAGGATTTACTAAATAAAAGATTCACGAGATTTAATTGAGATTCAACTTGGAAACAATTTATAAAATTAAAAGAAATTATAAGAAATTTATAATATATATATATATATATATATATATATATATATATATATTAATCATTTTTTTCTATTTTCTGAACTATCTCATTCATATATCTACATATGCCACCATCAAATTATTAAAAATTTTATAAAAATAAAAAATATGAGTTGAGTTTTTATTATGAATTTTAATATTTTAAAATTAATTTGAAAAATTAATTTTAAAAATGATTAATTTATAAATATAGAAGAATAAATGACTGTAGGTAAAAATCTCAAAAATTAAACTTTTTGGAACAATCATGCAAATGAAAAAAGCTCGTTGTTTATGAAAGCTCGTGTTGTCGATATTTAGCTTCGTATTACTGTTAGTTAAGTAAATGAGTACGAACAAATATTTCGACGATTTATTAAACCTAACAATCATTTGTTGATGGTGTTATTTCGATTTAGCTTCGAAATAAATAAATAATTTATATTAAATTTTATTTAAAATATAATTTATGTCATTAAATATTTTAAAATTGATATTTAATTTAATTATAAAATTAGTTAAAAAATTTTAAATAAAATAAGCTAAAATATATTAGTAATTATTATTATAGGTTTTTTTATAATTATGCATTTATGCTTACTTCTTGTTTAGGTTTTAGGTTAGTATTAGTTAATCCCACCAGGAATTTATATTAACTGGGATTTAAAATAAGACGAAACGAGCAGCGATATCGATATTGCCCATCTCTCTCAACTCGTTCCTCGCAGCCTCTCGACTCTTTCTCTCGACTTTCTGCTCTCGACTTTTACCCTGTAAGTCCCTGACTTCTCTCGTCTCGGTGTTTTGGTAATTTCTACTCTTCTTAGCAAAAGTCTCTTACGGTTGTGAGTTTTTTGCGAGTTAAAATTGCAATGGTAATATCTATAAGCACCTCACGGATGCGATCTGGATTTCTGGGTTTGACCACCATTATTTTCTTGTTTTATGAAGCTTTTACTTGGGACTCGACTTTGCATGTCTGTATCATTTGTTTTCTTCTTTTATCAAGCTTCTACTTGGTTTCATGTTAAAAGGAAATGCTCTTAAGCTTTTACAATTTGTGACTCGATTTTTATTTGTAGACTTGAGTCACTTGATATCTGTCTTTATGTTGTTGTCTCTAGTATTGAAATGCTTGAAGTGCTTATTCGGTTTATACCATGTATACGATATTCTACATCTTATGCATGTATGCTTGTTGTGGATGATTCGGTTATTCTTTGTAGGTTATTAAAATGCACAAGTGCTTTTCGGTTTGTCTGTCCTCCATTATTCTTGTCTGTTATTTGGGAGCTATATATTGCTGTCTCTATTTGATTTCTCATTTTCTTTTACTCTTCTCAGTTCTCATTCTAATTTGTCATGTCCGGCCATTACTCTGCTGTCTCGGTTTGTCTTGTTCGGCCATTATTCTGCTTTCTCTATTATTTTGGAAATATATGTTGCAGGCTCTGTTTGATTTTTCAGTTTCTGTTGGCATGGATAGTTGGATACTATTTATTTTGGTTCGGCCATTACTTTGTTGTCTCTGTTGGCATGGATACTATTTATTTGTTGGCCATTATTTTGTTTAGTCTGGCATCAATGGCATGGATACTATTTATTATGATTTCTTTGACTGATAGTAGATTAGCTTAATTATGTATATCTTGGAGTTGCAATTTTTTTGAGTGATTAAATGAGAAAGAGAATATTGAATATGGAGTTTAGTATGGAGATTGGAGAGTGTATGTGTATGTGATCCTAACTCATATTTTCTTTTTTTATTTAGTGTACAATCATGTCCATGTGGATCATTCTCGATGCATCATGTGGTGATGATTTAGTTGTAGGTAATGATATACCAAGTACTTCACAACAAGTTGAATCAGGAGCATACACTTGAGAATACTAGTCGATGTCAACCCTAAGAGATAGGAAGAGTATCTTGGTGTGGGGTATTTTATAGAAACCACTTACGTATTTAAGGGGAGAGTATACCCTCTTTACAATGCATATATTGTCAGAAATTTCATAAATCAAAAGCGGCACAACTTCACAACTTTTTGCGGCATGTGAAAGAATGTGAAAAATCAAGGCCAAGAATAAGCGTTGTTGAATTGGCGGACAAAAAGGCAAAAAATTAAATTTTATGCCTTTTGATGTCAACTCAAATTGAGATTCCATTATTCCATGACCCAAATTATGATCATCTTGATTAGGAGATAATTGCAAAGATGATTATTGTGCATGAGTATCCATTTAGGATGGTTGAGCATATGTGGTTTAATATTCTTTTGAAGGTATTGAATCCCAATTATGAGAAGGTATCTAGAAACATAATTAGAAGTGATTGCATGAAAGTTTATGAAAAGGAAAAAGAGAGATTGAAAACTTTTCTTAAGAGCATTCATAGAGTTTCTTTGACTTGATTGTTGGACATCAAATCAACAAGGTGCTTAACAATTTACTTTATTGATGATTCTTGGCAGTTGCATAAGAGAATCATCAACTTTATTGAGCTTGATCCTCCACCACTTTTATTTGTGATGCTATATGTGATTGTTTGCTAGATTGGAATTTGCGGGTACAAGGTATCCTGGATAATGCTAATAATGATGTTCTTTGCAAATGCTTTAAAAATAATTTTTTGTCAAGAGGAAGTTACATTTTGGTCATTTCTTTCATGTTAGATGTTGTGCTCACATCTTGAATATACTGGTTCAAGATAGTTTGAAAGAGGTGCAACAAATAACAATTAAAATAAGGGAGACAGTAAAATAGCTCAAAAAATCTCCTTCTCGTTTACATAAGTTTGTTGAAGTGGCGAAACAGTTAGGGGTCCCTACTTCAAAGGGATTGTGTATTGATGTTCCTACAAGGTGGAACTCCACTTTCTTAATGCTTGAGTCTGCTTTTATTTACCGCATGTGTTCATTCATTATCGAGATTCTAACTACAAGTGGTTACCTTCGAGATTGAATGGCATAGCTATGGCGATTAGAAGGTTTCTTTCTATTTTCCATAATGTGACAAAAATGGTTTCAGGTTCTTCTTATCCAACTACCAATTTGTTTCTTCCTACATGCATGTTAAGAAATTGCTTAACGAAGAGTGTGTCAAGCAAATGGCCACTACTATGAAAATTAAATTTGATAAATATTGGGAGAATGCAATACTCATGGTTGGTTGCGATCCTTGATCCCACTCAAAATGAAATTCATTACTTTTACATTTCTAAAATATACTCTAGTTTTGAGGTAGAGAAGATAAAGAGCGTTGAGGATGTTATTTGGGAGATATATAATCAATATTTAGTAGATAATAGTGCTTCAAGCTCTTCAGCAGTTAGTGGATCATCACAAGCAATAGTTGATGTGCCCTTTTCATCAAACTTTGACTGTATGTTAGGATTTGCTAATTTTGTTGTTGCCAGTTCTATTCATCATCAAAATCGATTTGCAAATATATTTGGAGGAAGGATTATTTTTGAGCAATAATGATTCTTTTGATGTTCTTGAGTGGTGGAAGATGAATACTCTCAAGTATTTTATTTTGTCCAAGATGGGATGTTTTAACAATTCCCATCACCACCGTTGCATCCGAATCGCATTTAGTCTGGTGAGTTCTTGATGATTATAGGAGCTCTTTATCACCAAAAATAGTCAATGCACTTGTATAGTTGGATTAGAGGCACTCAACATTAAAGATCATTTGGTACTTTTCAAACTAAATTTAGTCTATTTAATAAATTTGATAAACTTCATTCTATAATGTCATTATCTACTTTTATTTCGAAGAGTTAATGGAGGAGGAGAACCTTTATGTTAAACTACCGTAAAATATTTAGCTTTGGAGAAGGATACAACCATATCAAGCGGTTCAAAGATATTACTTGGAGCATCTTACCTATGTTGTTTTCATTATATTAGTGTTCATTATCTTTGGTTGCAATACTTATTTTGATGATTTACTGTTTGGTTGTTGGATTTTAGCTGATAATGACTGATGGCTGGCTTTTGACATGCTGCTTGTCTCATCTATTAGTTCTTGGGCTGCTGCTGATATTCACTTTAACTTTATCTTTGAGCTGACATTTTTCTTTTATTTCTGGGAGTTATCTTTTATTTTATTTTTCAGCATGAAGAGGCTTTTTGGCATTTTTGCTGACATTTTCTGATTCAGCAGGGTCCCTTTGGTGGGATCTTATTGTGGGAGGCTTTCTTCTTTTCTTCCACCTACGAAGGTTGTTTTTTGTAGGCTTTCTTACAGGCTAAACAGGAATGAATTTTTTGGTAAATTTTATCTAGCCTAACTAAGCATGTGCCCTTACAATTTTCAGGTTTTGCTCAATAAAATTTTACTTGCCAGTTTTAGTTTTACGTGCAAGTTATTTATTGTGATTCTTTTGAGTGCAATCAAGTGCTTGATTTTGTTCAAAATGACTTTATGGCAATTCAATTACAATTCTTGGTAATTTTACATAGTTGAAATTTCTTATCATATATATATATATATATATATATATATATATATATATATATATATATATATATATATATATATATATATATATTGTATTCATCTCTTCTCGAGTATTCATCTCATAGACTTAATTCTGTGGTAATTTAGGGGTATCTTTGTCTTCTTTACAATGCTAGTTTAACTTCGACAAGGAGGTTTCTTTTCTAGTTCTTTGTTTTTCTTTGGTTTTGCTCTTTCTGCATTACACATTTGTTGGCTGGTTTTGTTCTTTGCATCCTTATTGGGCTATGATAAGATCTTTTGATGCTACACTTGGTCAATTTAGAACAGATGTTACACTATTAATGTGTAATATCACTTGTGATATTACACATTAATGGGTGATGAAAACTATAAATAGATGTATGAGATGCAACTTAGCTTGAGTTTGTATGTATTTTCTAACATTTAATTTAATTTTTTGTGATTACATTTTGTCAATTTTCTGAATGTCTATCATTTAATCAATGATAGTTAGCTTAATAGTTTGGATTTTTGGAGTTTGGATGTGTTGGTATGCCAGCCTTTGATTCTTGCTTAGGCCCTTGTAATGGCTATTTGGGCCTATGCTTGTGACTATTGGTTGGGTGTTTGTTGGCCACGGTGTTGGTAACTTTTGGAGACTAGAGCTCTTTCTCTCTCTCTCTCTTTCTCCCTCTTTCACACACTCTCTTTTCCTTGTTCCTTAGATCCATAACCTTCAATCGAGATGTTTCTTTTGTGCCTTGTTTGTGCCTCGATTCATTTGTGAAGCCTTTATTAGCCATTATTTTATGCTCTTATTAACCCTTGTTTGGGTATATATTCTTTGGTGGTTTTGTTCTTTGCATCCTTATTGCTATGATAAGATCTTTGATGCTACACTTGGTCAATTTAGAATTTAGGAATCTTTCTGTATTAATGTAATATCACTTGTGATATTACACATTAATGAAAAAACTATAAATGTATGAGATGCAACTTAGCTTGATATTTGTATGTATTTTCAAACATTTAATTTAATTTTGTGATTACATTTTGTCAATTTTAATGTCATCATTTAATCAATGATAAGCTTAATAGTTTGGATTTTTTGGAACACATGCTGCACTTATTTTTAATTTTTTTTGTGATTTCATTATCATTTTTTTGAGATTTCATTTTTGTCAATTTGGAACAAATGCTACACTTATTTTCATTTTTTTTACAGATCCTAGTCTTATTAATATTAATCTTTCATTTTATCATCTTTTGTGATTTTATTGTCATTTTTTTGTGATTTCATTTTGTCAATTTGGAACAAATGCTACACTTATTTTCATTTTTTTTATAGATCCTAGTCTTATTAATATTAATCTTTCATTTTATCATCTTTTTGAATGTCTAATATTCATTGAGCTATTAAGCTATTGACGGCATCAATGATTATTTATTTTAGTTTCTGAACCCACTCATAATATTTATTTTATAATTTTTTGTTATTTTTGTTAACATAAAGTGCATATTACGAAAGATTCAAGATTGGTTGGATTTTGAAGATATGAAAGCTTGAAGAAGACTATAAAGCTTTGATTAGAAATTGATATTTGGAAATTATAATTTCATTATTTTATTTTTATTTTTTGAAATTGTAAGTTGTAAATTATATAAGTTTGAATTTGTAAATATATGCATATATGATATATGATCTTGTAAATTTTGTTAGGTTATAAATTAATATTTGAAGTTGTGTTCAATTAAAAAAAATAATTTTGAATCTCTTATTGAAAATCATTTAATTTAATAAAATAAATTTTAACTGTATATAATTTTGATTTTTAAATCTTTGAATGAATCTCTAAATTTTTTTGTGTAACAAAGTTTTTTTTAGTGTAAAATAATAATTATGATTGTATATAATTATTTTGTATAATTGTATATTTTTTTGCTTTAATTCTTGTCAAAAGTATTTCAGTTTTTCACTACATAAGATTTTAATAATTATTTTTTAATTAAAAATAAAAAAATAAAAATTATTAAAATATAAAATCGAGCTAATTTCGAGCCAAACACGAGCCTAAAACGAACATGAATATTTTTTCGAGCCGAACACGAATGACTATAAACGAGCTATTTCGAACACGAGCCAATTTCGAACAAAAAAAATAATAAATGAGCCGAATACAAACAACAGCTCGGCTCGTTCGAGTTCGGCTCGTTTACACCCCTACATGCAACTTGAGCGGGGAAGAAGAAAAAAAAATCAAGAAAAGAAAAACAAGAAAATAGGACAGAATCCTTGGAAGGTTACGATAGTGCGATACCCTAGCGGATCCTTTGGAGCCATTCTACTTGATAAATTCCATAACCCAAACAATTGAAAAGTTGCATATCAGCTTGAAGCTAGAAAAACCAGACTGTAAGGCTAGTTTCTCGAACTCTTTCTCAGTCCTCTCTTTCCCACTGGGGCTCTGGAGCAGCATGATCAAATCCAAACGGAAGATGCTTTGCGCTACATCAGTGGTTTCAAGAGTCTCGGAGATGATGGAATCCACCACAATAACCTTGCCATTCTTTGGCAGGGCCTTCCAGCAGTTCTTCAATATCTTAACGTTGTCCTCGTCGCACCAGTCATGAAGAATCCACTATGCATTTAATTACATGAGTTCAGACATAGTTTACATTAATATAGGAATTGATTAATTTCTGAATCAATTAGTCTCATCCATCTAGACTTGTAATTTAAGTGCATACATACCTTCATGAAAATGGCATCTCCACTCGGGATGGAAGCAAACGCATCCCCACCGACGTGCTCAACCCCTGCAGCACAAATTAATTTAGGATTCTGAATCATCAATCTCATATTTTCTTTGTGAAATTGTCCTACTCATATCATGACTATCACCACCTCGGATGAAATTTTGATTTAAGTCTGATTAATTCATAGGCACTGACCAGGCAAAGCAGGAGCTTGTGTTATGACATGAGGAAGATCGAAATTGATCCCCTTGATGTGAGGGTACTTGGTGGTGATCATGCTGAGTGCCCCTCCAGTGCCGCCGCCGACATCCACCAGCATTTGAATGCCGTCAAAGCCCCGGTAAAGGTCGAGGAAGTTTTTCATGATGATGATGGAGTAGCTCCTCATCCCCTCGTTGAACACCTTGCTGAACCTTGGATCCGACTTCTGGTACTCGAACACCATCATGCTGTCATGCGCCATATTGAAAGGTACGCCCCCGTGCAAAACTGCGTCCTTCAAATAGTACCAGCTGGCCATGGTGACCCGGTCATTGGTCAGAAGGGATAGAGAGGCCATGGAAACGCCATCCTCGCTGGTAGTCAGGTACTTGCACACGGGGGCAGCACTATAGCGGTGGATGACGCGGCCGTCGGTTTGGGTTTCGGCGGAGCATTTGAAGACGGAGTAGCTGGCGAGGAGGCGTAGGATGCGCTCTACCATAGAGGGTGCGTGGGGGTTGGTGGCGCCGATGCGGGCTGCGAGCTGTTCTGCAGTGAGCTCCGCGCCTGGGCCAGCCGCGGCGATATGCTCCAAGAGACCGAGTTCAATGGCAGCGGAGAGGGTCATGGGGACAACTGAGGAGCTCGATAGTTTGCTGGCGTAGTTGCACGCCATCCTGTCGTCGTCGGCCTCCATAAAGGGCTTCTCGGTCATAGGCGTTGAACCCATTGATTTGTGCTTCCAGCATATCCCCTTAGCCTGCAAACTTATATCCTATGCAGGAAGGCCCGCAGGCTAACAAATGGCAACAGCGATGCTGTGAGAAGAATTCCCGTATATCGGTAATATAATGGATATCTCCGTCTGTCCGATAACATTTTTTTATGTTGATAGAGTTCAAGCTACAGCCATAATGTAAGAAATAAATAAATAAAATTATGACATATTGATTTTTTTAAACATATATTTTAAGAAACTTTTGATCCTTTTTTTATCGCATCCATTGTAATGTTTTCTTCGTTAGTATTATAATGTGTCTAGAAAATCCTCATAGATGGAAAACAATCAAGTATTAGCTCATAGAAATATTAAGCATACTCACAGATATCAAATAACATATTTTTTATGTTCAAAATCTTATTAAAAATTCACGAGATATTGGCTAGTGAATACAATCTATTATATAATTAAAAAATTTCGGTTCTGCTCTTCTCTTTTATTGGAGAAGGAAAGATTATAACTTAGAGATTCAGATAAAAACAACTTTAAAAATTAAATACACTACAATAATATTTCATTGAGTGGTGGTAGATGTCAGAGGTTATCGGATTCCATCAAATGATCTATATCAATTTCTTTGATCATAAATCTTTCTTTCATCATTTAAGTATTATAACGATCTCAAAATTCAGTGAACTTGAACCTATTGGATTTCACTCGCCGAGTCATTCGATATGATTATAAGCATGCTAGTTTTGAAGATCATTTTATTATTCAAATAATACTTCAAAGCATCTAATTATAATTTTGAGGTTCAATTTGAACTCGTTTGTATTCAAATAGATTCACTCTTGATATCAATGAATTTGTCGTGTAAAGACATTAAATTCGATTAAAATTTTATTAAATCAGCGTTCAATGATCTCAAATTTAATTTTGGAGTATTTCAACACATATATCACCTTAAGATTTGGGTTTGATCTTTAAGAACTTTATCATATGCTTTCTTTAAATCAATAAATATTATATGTATATCCTCTTTATTCTCTTTATATTTCTCCAACAATTCTCTGAACAAATGTATAACATTCATAGTAAGCCTAACTTGCATGAAACCAAATTGCTCTTGAGAAACTTTTATATCACATTGTAACATATGCCCAATTACTTATTCCATAATTTTAATGTATGACGCCTTAATTTAATTCTTCTATAATTTACACACTCTTATACATAACCATTATTCTTAAAAATAAGAACCAACAAAATTCTTTCTCCACTAATTTGACACTTTTTAATCTTTAAAATAATATGATGTATGAGAAGGTTCCCTCTAAGATCATAAAATAATAAGAGACTTGTTTTAAAATGGTAATCTCTTTACTTATTAGAATTTATTTTTATCTGAAGGAAAAAAAATTATTTTTATTTAACAAGGTTAGTCATATCTTCTAATTTATCCAATATCTAATTTAATGTGCATGTGCAAAATATATCAAATATCTAATCTAATCTGCATGTACACCATTACCCTAGCGATTTATATTCAACTTATTAATGATTTGATAGTTACTCCCACTTAGCTAACTTAGAGAATTTACAACATTTAAGAGAGTTCGAGATAAAATAAAAAAGACTTAAAATGTAAAGAATGATTCCAAGAATGTTTTTAGCTTTTTGTTTGAGATAGGATATTTTTCATTATAAATGATCAAGTAGGATTAACCATCTTCTCAAATATAATAAACCCAAACATTATATATTTTAATGTTACAAAATTATTGCATAATTTTTGAGAAATTATTTGATTTGCACAAGCTAAAAGTGTTGACCTCCATATATGTGTCATAAGTCAAGTCGAGCTCACAAGGTGAATTTGACAAGCTTGAGCGCACAAATCGGAGCTGAAATGCCCTCGATGGTGCCGAAAATCAGTCGAAACGACCTCTGATTGATGAACGGACTCCGCCATCGCGTTCAAAATGTTGAAATTGATCAGAATATAGATATTGGACCATTCAACGGTCTATCAATCAAGAAGGGGGGTTGTCGAAGCTCCTACACACATATCGAGTCGGGAAGCTGCGACGATGCCCAAAGGACCTCCGTTCACGAAATTGATTGTGTCATTAGTGTTGAAATGCTAAAACCTATTAAATGAGACTGTCCACGCTCAATTCAAATGAGTCGGCGTAAACATCGAGCAGTCGGAAGCAATGATGCGCATTTTTGAACCGAAAGTGACTCAATTCGATGCCGACTTGAACGAAACGGCCTCCGATTGCGAAACTGACTGCGTCATTTCATCCAGAACATCAAAATTACCTATAATAGATATCCAATTTAACTAAAGTTATCTCACTTAAAATTTTATTGAAATTAGTACACATTTCGAGATAAATCTATTTAATTATCTCATAATTGTGACCAGTCGTCGCCTTGAAAATGGCAACCGCCAACACCCATACTTCCACCTCCAATTCGACCAATTATAGACCGCCACATCATCTCTTCCATACCACCCCATGTGAAGTAGCCGAGCCCGTCTATTTCTGGTCCATTATGTCCGTCTCGTCCAAGGGGGAAAATATTGCCCGAGTCGCGACGTAGCTTTACGCGCGGACTACACCATTACGACGCTGCAGCGTTAATGCGCAAAAAATGACGTCAGAAGGGAAACGGGCGCTATTTTTCGCAAGCGCCCACCACTGGGAATGAGTATATGCACGGGAGAAATTTAAAAGACCTAAATATCTTCATTTGGGGCGTCGTATTTTATTTGCGATCGAAATAGAGCATTATGAAAGAGCTATGAAGAAGGAGAATGAATCTGGAAATGGAGGCGTTGAGGAAAAGCATTACGAAAGAGCTATGAAGAAGGAGAATGAATCTGGAAATGGAGGCGTTGAGGAAATAGCTGATGATGTCATAAATAAAAATGGATCGGTAATCTTTTTAAGGAGTTGTAATCCTTCGCCTGTATTCATATTTATTTTTCATGATTTTTTTCTGTCGAGAAAACATATTCAATGTAATCCTTCGTGAGGAAATTGGTGGCCGTTTGATTAATTTTTTAGTGCTTATTTACATATGTACTCTCAGTAGTGTCTTCAGTATAGCGATTTTTTTCCGCTTTGTTTCACTTTCAGTAGCTCTGGTTGTTGGATCATGGTAACTAAATCCCAATCAAGCAATGATGTGGTCTTACGATTTTAGAGATTTCGCACCTCTCATTCAGTACCTCTGCACTTCATCTCCTCAGTACTCTGCACTGCACTCTCCTCGTATCTCTCAGACTGCTCTCCTCATCACTATACCTTCTATACCTCTATACCTCTACTGCCATACCTCTATACCTGTACCCTATACCTCTATACCTCTACACCTTCTCGTATACCTATACCTCTAATTGCACTCTCAGACTGCATCTCCTGCAATTTGGGTCGCTCAATAATTTTGGGTATTTTTTGTGTTTGTACTCTCGGACTAACTGTACATCTATGCTCTCAGATTTCTCTGTTTCATCTCAGTACTCTATTATCTGTGAACTATCCGGACTCTATGTTTTCTGATGAATGTGGTGAATGAGCAATGATGATGAAGTTGTTTTATCTAATGACCCAAATTTGGGGTACCTGGTATAATGAAACCGCTTATACTATGATTATGCACATCAAACTGGCTTCAGTGTTAGAAAAGACCATACAAGTTATTGGCCAAACTCTAAGAAATTGAAATCGAAAGATTTTTTGTACGAAAAAAGTAAAAAAACGTCAATCCAAAACCATATAACAAAATTCAAGAAAAGCGTCGGGGACCGGTTGTCCGATGATGATGTGGATTTGGAGGGGAATTGGTGCTAAAAAATATATAGAGAGCCATAATCATTCATAGAGACTCGGTGATGCATCTTCTCGACGCACGATGCACATCGATGAGAAGGCATCGCTTTGAAGACGATGAGGCCGCAGACAAGTAACCGACGCTGTCATATCTAACCGAGGAAGTTGGTGGGTAGAGAATATTGGATTCACAAAAGAGATTCTTTAATTTCATCGAAAGAGTAAAGGTCACGGATTGCAAGTGGTGATAGCAACGAATTAATATAGCTGTTCAAGGAAAGACAAGCAGTGGACGAGATGTTTGCATGGGATGTTCAGGTTGATGCGTCTGATTGCTTGGTGAGTTTTTTTTGGAGCAATGGTATGTCTAGGGTTGAATTTGATTATTTTGGGATGTGATAATTTTTTATATCTACCAATAAATATAATCTTGTGCCCCACTCGTTGGAGTGAATCATCATTGGCAAAACGTCTTATTCGAGTAGCCTTTTTGTCGGAAGAGACCATCGAGTCATTCACATGGTTATTCCAGACATTTCTTCGGTTGATGGGTGGCAGGCATCCTATAATGATATTTACTGATCAAGATCAGGCTATGGCGAGAGCTATTGAGAATGTACTATCGATAGCCACATAGGTTGTGCCAATGGCATATCTAAAAGAAAGCCCCCTCCAAGGTCCATTGCTTTAGTAGTAACAAGAGAGTTCAAGGGCTATTCTATGCATGCATGAGCAAATGTGACACAGAGGATGAATTTGAGGATGCTTGGTCTGCCATGCTAGAGGAGGGCAATTTGCATGATCATGCTTGGCTATCTGAACTTTACAAAATTTGGCGAAATGGTCCACCGTGATTCAACAAAGATAAATTTTGTATGGGTATCTTGTCCCAGAAGGAGGCCACAAATAAGTGTCATGGTATTTGAAGCCAACAAGTTCACGACATGATTGTTTCTTGGGATTGGAGAAGGTGATGGAAACATGGAAATGAACATGATGAGGACTTCAAGTGTATCCGAATTGTTCTTGTTAGAGTAGTCCAATTCTTAAGCAAGTTACTTTGTTTTATAGCTTTACTCATGTTCAAGAAGAATTTGCATGGAGTTGGGGATTATCATCGTGTCGATGATAGGCCCATGGAGTACTTGGTGAGGAACTTAGAGAAGAAGAATGCATCCAAAACCCGGATTGTCCACTTTGATGTGTCTACTATGGATATTTCTTGTAGTTGCGAAATTTGAAATGATGGGCATACTTTGTACTGCTTATTAGAGTTCTTAGCTAGAATGATGTGCACATTCGGATAAGTACCTCCTCTACCGTGAGCAAAAGAGGGACATCTACATCGATGGTTCATACGTAAGGTTAGTACATGTGGAGAGGAGATGGAACGCATAATTTTTAGGAACCATATAAGTCGATATGCATATTAAATTAGCTCCCGAGCACAGGGTAATAAGATTGCTGAGGATTACATGCTTGCATCTCTTAAGCAACTATCTAATGAAGTGGACTCGTAATGTGGGAATTCTCCACCGCTTGACATCGTTAAGAGGAAGAAGGCGACCACATCATCGCCTAAGGATAAGGACGGTTTGAAGGATCCAATCAAGAGACGTCCAAAGGGTGTTTCCAACGCAAGGCTCAAGGCTTATTGGGAGAAATCCAAAAAATCCACAAGTACTTATCCTACTTGCCCGATGTTGCTATTACTTATAGGTTCTGTAAATATTTAATTCATTATATTTTCTTGTCTTAGAAACAAAAGTGAAGTCCGAGAGCCGTAGAACGATGCCACCGCAGCCACTTATGCCCTGCTTTTCAGGTAAGCCTAGAATATTTCACATTGACGCCCAAACATTCATCCATTACTAAGATGTTGTACCATTACTAATGTTGTACTGAATTCGCCGAATTCATCAATCAACCAACATGTCAAGGGTACACTCGATGATGGATTATTGGATTAAGATTTTTTGATGCATGATATTATCCAAGAAGGCATTTTTTAATTTTATTTTGCTTTTAGTCATAATGCTTGTTTTTTTTTCTGTTCATTTCAAAACTTTAGTAAAGTCTTCTTTTCCTTTTAATCTTACCATTTTTTGCAAGTGAACCACAATTTTTTCCTTGATGTCTTCTCAAATTTTTTGTTGTTTTTAGTCTAGAGTCATTATTTGGTGAAGAATTGTTTAACTCTATAGCCTATGAGGTCTAATATTTGATTGTTTTGTAGGTCTAGTTGTTCATGCCTCCTTTTCTTCTCTAGAATGATTTTATGGTTGCTTTGTTCTCTTAAATTGGTATTATTTTCTTAAAGTTAAATAACAAACCTATATGTCATTTTTCTTGAAGGATGTGTCCAAATTTGTGTTATTATATGAAATAAGTCATGATCTCCAAAAAAAAAAAAGAGAGAAAAAATTGAGATTGTTCCAAGTTAATTTATGAATCTTAGCTGTTTGATTCAATCAATCACAATGATTTAGATTTAATTAATCGCAATGATTTATGATCTTCTTTAAACCACTTCCTTTTATTTCAATTTTTTTGCAGAGTTTAATGAGAAGTTGCTATCATCTTCCAACTATGTTACAGCTAGACAAGCTCTCAAGGTTGTGCTTATATCTCCTACATTTGTTTTTTATGTTGCATATTGGTAGATTCTAAATTATTTTAATCCCTTCTTATTAGATAAGCTTAACTATACAGCATTGTAATGATTCAGCTTTTGGATTGTATTGTATGTATGTAGTATTTAGATATAATTCAGAACTTTGATTTTTTATTTTTTAAACATATTTTCTCAGAAACTGATGAATTTAGTTGCAATTGAGATTTCGTATGTGATATAAACTTTGATTTTTTATGTGATATAAACCTTGGCATTGTCACAGTGATGAGCACAATATTCAATTCGATATGTATTCAATAAGTCTATTGTCGAGCTCAAAATGCTGGCATATAAGGCTCTGCAATTAAACCATAAAATTAATAAATATTTATTAAAAACATTTCCTATGGTTGGATCTAGTTTTATCCCTATTTTTGCAATTTTATTTATTTTTAAAGAGATTTACATACTTAACACATAATTAACATGCAGTTTTATCCCTATTTACATACTTAACTAAATTTTAATTTTTACATATATAATATTTACTATCATCAATATTGACTTTTTAAAAATAAAATATACTATTTTTAAATATAAGAAAGTATTGGATAAATAAATCTTTAATTTGCATAAAAATTGTCTATATAAATTTTCTTTTTTTTTTGACAAAAAAATACACACAATTAATGAATTTTGTTGTAATTAGTGGTATTTTAAATTATGGATTTACATTACTTTTATATGATCTGGCACGTGGAGCATCTTCTTTTCTTTTTAATCTTACCATTTTTTTTGTGGAGCATATTCTATTTATTATTAGTATTTTGTTTTATTTATGTTTTGATTTGAAAAAATATATTTTATAGTGATAATTATTTTTAAAAATATTAAAAAAAATATAGAGGTACAGAGGTACAGAGGTACAGAGAGATACAGATACCGAAATCTCTAAAATTCATCGTACCCACCTCATTGCCTCTAGGGATTTAGTTACCATGATCAACAACCGCTACATGAGTGAAACAAAACCCGAGACAAATACCAAGAATCTCCTAAAATTGGCCGTAATAACCTTATTGCTTTGGTTGGGATTTAGTTACCATGATCTGAACAACCAGGCTACAGAAAGTGAAAAAAAAATAACAACAACAACAACAACAAGCCTTAATCCCACTAGGTGGGGTCGGCTACATGAATCCTTCGTCTCCATTGTGTCCTATTATGTGTCAAATTCTCATCTAATTCAAGTATACTAAGATCATTATTTATACATCTTAACCAAGTCTTTTAGGTCTACCTCTACCTTTCTTAACATAAGGCAAATCTAATGCATCTACTCTCCTAATCGTCATCTGACTACCGACGCTTTATGTGGCCAAACCATCTAAGCACTCTCCCTAATCTTATCTACCACCTGGAGCTACTCCAACTTTTTTCCAACATACTCATTTTGCATTCTATCTTTAAGAGTAAAGCCACTCATCCACCTAAGCATCCTCATCTCGTAACACTTAACTTAGTCTTATGCTTTCTTTATTGGCCAACATTCGCACCATAAGTCATTGTGTCTTATCACCATCTTATAAAATTTTCCTTAAGTTTAAGTGGAACTTTTCTATCACATAATAGGCCGATGCATTCCTCCACTTCAACCATCCAACTTGAATTCTACTAATAACATCTCCATCTATTTCACCATCATTTTGGACAATAGAGCCTAAATATCTCAATCGCCGCTCTTATTAATGACTTGATCACCTAAAGCCACAACACTATCACTAAAACTTCTACAACTAAAATTACACTCCATATATTCGCTTTTAGATCTACTTAAACTAAAACCTTAGACTCTAAAGTTGACCTCCATAATTCAAGTTTCTGGACTCTCTAGTCTTATCAACAAGAAGAATGTCATCAAAAAAGCATACACCAAGGTACATCTTCTTGTAAATGCCTCGTAAGAACATCCATAACTAAAGTAAAAAAGATAAGGGCTTAATGTTGATCCTGATGTAATCCAACCGAAATAGGAAAATATTTTGTCAATCCTCCTTGTGTTTGGACACAAGTAATGCTCTAGTATACATATCCTTAATGACTTGAATATAACCAATATTAACTCTTTTCTCGCTCTAGAACTCTCCAAAGAACATCTCTTGAGACTTTATCATAAGCTTTCTAAATCAATAAATATCATATGTAGATCCTTCTTACTTTCTATGCTTCTATCAAACCTCTTAACAAATGTATAGCATCCATAGTAGATCTACCCGCATGAAACCAAACCGATTGTCGAAACTTCAGATCACATCGTAACCTATGCTCACTTTCTCCATAATTTTAATGTATGGCACATTAACTTAATTCCTCTATAATTTGCACACTCTTGTGCATCACCTTTATTCTTAAATAGAACCAATGGGGACTCTTTCTCCACTCATCATCTTTTAGTCTTTAAAATAATATTAAAAGATTTGTAAGCCAAGAAATTCCTTGATCTCTAAACATTTCCACACATCTATTGGAATATTATCCGGTCCTGACTTTTCCACATTTCATTTTTTTTAAAGCTTCACTAACTTCGATTTTACTAATCTGACGATAGAAATGAAATTCTCTATTATTGTTTAGGGTATTAAGGTTGCTAAAATCAATCGTACTTTCAGATCCTTCATTGAAAAGTTTATCAAAATATCTCATCCACCTATTTTCAATATCTTTTCTAAGAAAAGCACTTTATTATTTTCATCCATAACACTTTGACTATGTCTTTTCTTCTCCTATCTCTTTTAATTTACTTATATACATCTTTCACCTTCTTTGGTATCTAATCTATTGTATAAATCACTAAAAGCTAAATTTTTTTGCAACATATATTGCTTTCTTAGAATCTCTCTCACTTTATATCTTTCCCAATTCTCAGTTACATCTAAACCAAGTTTTATAACAATGCTTCTTATTTTTTATCTTTTCTTGCACTCGACTCCACCACCAACTATTCTTATTAAAAGAAGCTTTTCCTTTTGATTCTCCAAGCACATCTTTAGCAACTTGCTTAATTTCACTTGATATTTTTTCCCACATAACGTTAGCATCTTTATGAACACCCCAAATTCTAATATCTTGTAGCTTGCTCTTAAAATATTTTTATTTGTGTTCTTTAAGTGTCCCCATCTAATCTAGGACAATAATTTAGTTTATTTTTCTCTTACAACCTTTCATCTTAAAATCTAAAACTAATAATTGATGTTGGGTACTTAAAATTTCACTTGGTATGACCTTACAATCTTTACAATTTAAACGATCTATTTTTCTTATCAGAAAATAATCAATCTGTGTTTTACTAGATCCATTTTTATAAGTAATAATATGTTCATCTCTTTTCTTAAAAAAAGTATTAGCAACTACAAAATCATAAGCTAAAGCAAAATCTAATATAGTCTTACCTTCTTCATTAGTAACTCCAAATCCATAACCACTATGAATACTTTTAAAATCTTCTACTACTACCAACATGTCCATTTAAATCTCCTCCAATAAATACTTTTCTTCAAGAGGTATCGTTGTATTAATCCTCTAATTCATTCCAAAATTTTTTTTTTTACACTTACCTCACTCTTGAGGAGCATAGACACTTATAACATTGATAATCTTAGTATCAACAATCTTTAAAGCTATAATTCTATCTCCACATCTATTAATACTTATAACATTATCCTTTAAACTTTTATCTATAATCACCTACACCATTTCTAGTTCGACTTTTACCTGAATACCAAAGTTTAAAACTTAAACTATCAATCTCCTTGGCCTTCTCACCAACCCATTTAGTTTCTTGAACACATAAAATATTTATCTTTCTATGAACCATAATATCTATTAATTCCATTAATTTACTTGTAGAGTACCTATATTCCAAGATCCTAACCTAATTCTAGTTTCATGGACTAACTTCTTTGCCCATCCGTCAAAATGTGGAACCCTTGCATATTTAACATCGGGTACGATCGACTCTCATTTTCATCGTATTCAAACCATACGTGGCTTGGGGCCTTCTAGCATTCAATGATTTAAAGGATTCATGTCATGATTTTTTTAGACAAATTTTACTGGTTGTCGACTACCTAACGCAACCCTCCACTTTTGCATCGGTTGGAAAAAATCATCTATAGCTTCAAAATGCAAATGAACATGCAGAATGTCGACTGAAGAACTATCCCTACATAAACCCGAAATAATGAATGAATTATCCCTACCTAAATGTGTCGAGAACAACTCAAGCATCCAAATTTTATTTAAGTGTTTTTTGAGGCCAAGCAAAAAATCACATAAACAAAGTCGGCCCTAAATCTATTCATTTTTTTTGTCCCAGTCCTGGTTCAAAGCCCAGTTAATTGTGGGTTTCTCGATAGCTGCCTCCATGTATTTGCAAATGAACATGCGCCGACCTGTTAGCTGGGGTAGCAACCACTCGTTTCAAGCGGCCATTTCTTGGGTTCTTTGTCAAAATAATAATATATCCGAGCGAATTTAATCGCAGAAGATGGATAAGGTATTAGTTAGATCCCGGAGAACCAGAAGAGTGCATACCATTTGCAGAATGGCTTTATGTGTCGGTTCTGGCAATGAGTCGTAAAATGATCACACGCCAAGCTTGATATTACCGACAAAAGTGTCCAGTCGATTATGGATAAGCGGGAGTAAGAGCGGCTGACTGATGCACTATCTGCAGTGACATGCTGGATATACATCTTACTTTCTTTTAGCAAACCATATTGTGCATAATTCTGCAGGGATGCAAGATAGCATCTATAAGTCACAGCAGACATACAGGAATATCAAGAATGAATTGCAGAACCAATAATTTTGGAGGAGTAACTCACCCAATGTAAGCATGAAATGTAAAGGAATGGGACATACAATCCACAGCGAGTACTTCTCGGCAGATATGCGAATCAATCGGCGTGTGCATCGGCCTCTTGATATCGATCGTCGTCAATCTGCCCTCACGAAATAATAATATTTCCAGCTGCGAGCACTGTATCTCCCCTGCATTATCAGAAATAGTTGTTTTTGTAATTTATTGAGCAGAGAAATTAATAGAAGTAGTTAGAATGATATGACATTTGAATCTGTGTGAAAAGGAGGAAGATGCCGGGTGACTTACTTGTCCTGGAATCGAGCACACGTATGAGTTGGAGCATCGGCTCGGGCATGCCATCTCACGGATGGGAAGTCCATGAGCTTTGCCTCGTAGTAATATAATTATTTAGTGAAATTAATTGGTAAAAGCTATATCCATTGTCATCTAAAGCTCGAATCGAATTTCGCTTACCTGGGGTGCTCCTCCACAACTCGATAGCCTTTGATGGCTCATTAGAAATCGACTTCATGACGCCACCTGGTGAAGGGTGAAAGAATAGCGGTCATCTATTGTATCACATTATTCATGAAATTAATGAAATACGCAGTGCTCGTGGGGTGGAGGCGGTCGACGACCACTCTCTTGGCAGTAGGCGCATAGTGGTGAGCGGAGAGAACATAACTTTCCTCTTCCTCGTCTGGGCCTTCACCCGGCACGTACGCCAATGAAGGGGATGATAGCGGTTGTATGCTCTGGGAGCCTCCCGCCCGACTCGGCCAGACTTCTCACAAGACTCCACCGAGGGGCTTCCACTATAAAGGTCTCGAGAAGATACCCGGTGGTCTCCTCAGTGCACTTCCACCCGGCGGGGATGGAAGCACTCTTCAGCAGGGTACCCTCATTAGTAACGTGCATGAATGCCATCCACCTCTCATCACTGCGCATGGTAGGATGCCACAACTTCCTCAACTCCCTCAAACCCGCAAATAACCTATCTATTGCGGATCCTTCGATTGGGGTAGTAGCGGAGGGCAAGCTAGACACCGCTTGGGGAATATCTCAGAGAGAGATATCTGAATTAGTAGAGCAATGGTGCATGGGATGGGGGGTGATGTCGAGAGCTCTGCTAGGGAAGTTTCATGGGGATGAGAGGATGATTCAATGAGCCAGGTCTCCTCTTCTGATAAGTCCTCGAGTGTAAAGCGGACCCATGTTAAGCCAGAGATAGATATGATGATAAACAACATAGGTAAATGCATTACTACACCGAAATGAACAAACATAACTAATGTCACTTACTGGTCTCCTCCCAAATTAGAAGCGTCGCAAACTTTATTTTTTAGCGCAACGTCATTGGTATCTGCGAAATGGCGGCTAATGCTAATAATGTGCTCAGCCGCCCAGATCTACAACAAAAATTTATACTGAGTTAACTTGCTCACATCAAGTAAAACATAAGCGGAAGAGATACCATAAGAAGAGGGACAAAGCCACTCATGTAGCCAGCTTCTTGTGTCTATATCTTTCTTGTAATGCCATTGAATTGTGACACTAAGAAGGCCCAAATGGCCCAATTGTACTCAGCAAATTTTTCAATATTATCGGCGTAGGCAATTAAACTAGAAGCTACTCTATAGTTGTGGTATGCAAAGAACAAATTTGAAATAAGAAAACGTATGTACAACTGTACAAAGCGCGGCAACGAGCTATCCGATTGCTCGAGCTTATTCTTATAATCAATTTTATCTTGTGATAATGGGGATTTGCCATAAAACTTTCTCCCCTTTGTTTGGCATCCCGACATCCTACTTCATCGGTGAAAGAAATGCCGCCACCAAAGAAAAGGCTTCGATGTCCCAGCAAGATAGGATAGAGGTTATGGCAACCGAGTCTTGCTGCAGTCCAGGCAATCTGACGAATTGGTTCAGGTGAAGCCGCTTCAATATTTCAGTCACTTCACTAGTGAAGCGAGCTGTAATATTATCAAATAATGCTCTGATGGCACTCGGCCTGCATCTAGACGTTATCCTTTTTGCAGACATGCTGAACTTCAAAATAAAGTTAAGATAATCAGAATATTAACAGCATAATGGATTGCAAGCACCTTAATATCGAGGAGTACGGTACAAAGTGCAGTGCAGTGCAGAAGGATGCAATTCAATTTCTCCCAGAACACATCCAAAGCGGCAAAATCTCAAGAAAGTATAGAGGTGCAGGTAGAGGATTGAAGAGTACATTTGCAAACAAGCATCAAAATTAGCTTCAAACAACCTCTAAACTACTTCCACAAGAAAGCGTAAACATTGTCTCAAAACCGGACCAACAATCAAGAAAAATAGCCCAAAATGTCTCTAATATCGGGGAGGTATAGAGTGCAGAGGTCAGAGGTATGGAGTGCAATTCATTTTCTCCACGAACACACCCAAAGCCCGACAAAACACAACTTCCCGTTATTCATAGCATTCTAGCCATAGTATGCCCTCCAAACGGGAAAAATGGGTGAAAAAAATGCAAAATCTCAAGAAAGTATAGAGTGCAGGAGGTGAGTGGTTGGAGTACATTTACAAACAAGCATCAAAATTAGCTTCCAAACAACCTCTAAACTGCTTCCACAGTAAAGCAGTAAACATTATCTCAGAAACCAGACCGAACAATCAAGAAAAATAGCCCAAAATCATCTCGATGTCGAGGGACAGGTGCAGGAGAGGTATAGAGGTATAGAGGTATGTACAGAGTGCAGAGTGCAGAGTACAGATTTATTTTCTACAGAACACACCCAAACCCAAAACACAACTTCCCATTTATTCATAGCAGTTCTAGCCATAGTATGCCCTCAAGCAGAAAAATGGGTGAAAAAATGCCAAATCTCAAGAAAGTATAGAATGCGAGGTGTAGAGGGTTGGAGGTACATTTGCAAACAAGCATCAAAATTAGCTTCCAAACAACCTCTAAACTACTTCCACACTAAAGCAGTAAACATTGTCTCAAAACCAGACCGAACAATCAAGAAAAAAGCCCAAAATGGTCTCTAATATCGGGAGATGCAGGAGTGCAGTGCAGAGGAGTGCAGTTCATTTTCTCCATAGAACACACCCAAACCGACAAAACACAACTTCCCAGTTATTCATAGCGATTCTAGCCATAGTATGCCCTCAAGCGGAAAAATGGGTGAAAAAATGCAAAATCTCAAGAAAGTATAGAGTGCAGTGCAGAGGGGTTCGGAGAGTACATTTACAAACAAGCATCAAAATTAGCTTCCAAACAACCTCTAATCTACTTCCACAAAGCAGTTAACATTATCTCAAAACCGGAACAATCAAGAAAAAGCGACCCAAAATCGTCTAATTTGGGGGTGCAGAGGCCTGAGGAGGTACAGAGGTGATGCAGTGCAGAGGAAAAAGAGGTATAGAGGTATAGAGGTACAGGAGTATAGATTCATTTTCTCCACAGAATACACCCAAACCGGCAAAACACAACTTCCGTTATTCATAGCAGTTCTAGCCATAGTATGCCCTCAAGCGGGAAAAAATGGGTGAAAAAATGCAAAATCTCAAGAAAGTATAGAAGTGCTTGTTGGGTTTGAGAAGTCAGGGAGTCAGGCAATCAATAAAATAGCCCAAAATGCGTCTCTAATATCGGAGAAGGTGTCTGAGAGATGCAGAGGATGAGGTACAAAGGGTAGCCATATACTGAAAAAAATGCCATAAAGAAACCTAGAAACACTTACTGATGGATTGTAATGGACAAAGATAGAGAAAACCCTAAAATCTTTTAAGTTCAGCAATGCATGTGGAAATACCTCATGTAACCAACATACCTCAATTTGAAATTATTTAGAAGCCTAAGCGTGATCGAGCAGCGGAGGTGGGCCGGCCAAATGGGGAGCTCGGAAATTCTCTTAAATTATAGAGTATTACGAAAGAATCTTAGAGCAGCCATGAATGTTTGTTCCCAGAAGTTTCGGGTCGGTCGGGCGCGTGAAAAAACACCATTTTCATCTTACGGTGTCATTTTTTGGCAGTTAAATGCACGCAGAATCGATTGGAGTCCACGTAGTTATGGACTCGACGTAATATTTTCCCTCCAAGAGGCGCTCCCTCTCGGTTCCAGAATTACTTGAATCCTCTCTCCCTCTTTCTCTCTCGACTAGAGGCCTCTCTGTGGCAGGCGGTAGTGGACGACCCAAGCCCTAGCTCCCATCGACCGACAATCTTCCCCATCACTTAGCTTCTCCTCCCAATGGTCCAGTTCTCCCCAGTTCTCCTCTTCTTTGTTCTTCTTTGGATGCACGTGAGGCTGTCCTGTTACTCCCCTTGAAGGCACTTGGCTCTATTCCCTCTTCTCCCAACCCCGTTCTCCCATCCTCAACATAGCCTCCAAGATATCTACTATCCCCCCCTCTTCCTCCATTTCCAACTTGAAGGGAAGTCACAAAGGTTCTTTTGTGAGGTGGTGTAAAATTCATCGTCATGAGAAAGTTCTTTCTAGGCGCTTTCGCAAATAAAACTTAGCTAAGAAGGAGCCTCAAAATCCAAATACTATGATGGAAGAAGCCGGTTGATTTAAAACACGCCCGGACAATAGGGGAGGGATCTTGCCTGACAAGCAATTGAGGCGTCAAGAAGTTCAAGTTGATTTCGGCATGAGTTGATGTCACAAAGGAGAGATTCTCACACCTCTGTTCAATTTGTTTCACGGTGGACTAATGTTGTTGGGTTGAATATGAGAGTTGGCTCATTCATTCGAAGCACCCTCATATTTTGAAGTTTATACTCATCCGTAAAATGAATCTTTGATGTCGAATAAGACAAGAGATGTTAGACTTGATTGTAGAGGAAGCCATGGTTATTAGGGAATTATAAATAGTTATTGCACAGAATTTGAAGTAACTTCTTATGATGTCCAAGAGTTGCAGGGTAAATGCCCATGCATTATGGCTTGTCAGAAAAGAATTTGGGCTACCTTACAATTTAAGGGCTTCTATTATCAGCAAGTATCTTGAAACCTTCAGATGAGTGCACCCAAATATGGTAGAATTAGTTCATAAAGATGATAGTTTGACTACTACAGAGATTGAGAAATTGAGGGAGAATGAGTACTAAGAAAAAAAATGGCTCAATGAATATGAAGCCAAGTATGCTTTCCCAATTTAGTTACCAACAAGCTTTAAGATTGAGAAAGGCTACAGAGAAAAGCTTAAAACTTGGCAAAGACTGCCTTACATTAAGCCTTATGATCAAAATGAAGTCAATTGTATTTGCACTAGTGGTGGCATTGAGCGCTTTGAGAAACATGTCATTGGCTTTCTTCATGAATTTTTGAGCTTGACTATAGAGAAGATGGTTGATATTGAAAGATTGTCTCACTTCATAATGGATTTCAATATGGTTGTCAATGTAAGAGAACTTCTTCTCAAACATTCAGATTTACCAACCGAGAGCAGCCTTTGAGGGAGCTTAGCTTGTGATTATTAGACAAATGTTTGAAGACCCCGTTATGCTTAATAGAGCTAACGGGTAGAATACCACGTAGTAATGTAGACACCATTAGCTCGAGAGCTAAGGAAGGTCAAATAAATGATATCAGGGATGGCGTCGAGGTCAAATTTTGAACCGACGGGAGACTTAAACTAGAACAAATTAAAGTGTTTACGAGCTTAAATTAAACTTATTTTAAAATGATAAATTAAAAAATAAACTTATATATATGCTCTTTTTATGCAAGTGTTTGAACCCTATTATGCTCAATAGAGCTGGCAGGTTATAAGACCACGGTCATAGTGTCGCAAGACACTAATCGTTATGCTCGAGAAAGGCGGACAGGTCAAACAACCCCGATGCATATCTGGGACGATGCCGAGGGCGTCAATTTGGTGTCGGGGATTTAAACTAGATCAAATTAAAGTGTTGATGAGTTTAAATTGAACTTATTTGAGTATGATAAATCAAAGAATAAACCTACATATAAAATTCTAAAAGTCTTTAAATAAGAATCATCTCGACAACTTGTTGATGATCATAAATAAGACTTTGAACGAACTTGAGAATTTATCTCCTAACAAGAATAAAATTCAGATAAAGCTTCTGATTATCTTGATTGTTGCCTACGAGCACAAACAAAACTTATTGTGGATTTGAAAGCTTATTTTTCAATCTGAATGAGGAAAAAAATGAAATTTTCAAAGAACTTATAAATAATTCGACAATTACCTACAACTTAAAGGGGATATAATGACTCACTTATGATTAAGAATAAGCATTTAATGCACCTCATAAGGTTTGAAAGTTATGAGCATAAATCATATTTCTTATTGAGCAGGTTAAATTATATTATGATTTATACTAAACAAGTGGGTTGAGCTATATACCACATTAAAATCATTCAGAGCAAAAAAGCATTTGAATGAGATTTGTGATGAGCCTATGAGCTTCTCAGCGATCATGAACTAAGTTTCATTGAAACTTAGAGAACTCAATGAGCTATGAACTAAATGCAAACAAATGAATATTAATATAAATAATTGAATAAGATTTAAAAAAGTTCTTACGCCACCGGATTCGTAACACATCGTACAAGCGAATAGAAGGTGTTAATTAAGGATTCAATTAAACTCTTGCACACATTATAAAGCATGATTAAAACTCAAGTTTAATACCTCAAAAGTGTGCAAGCATTCTTAAATACACCATGAGATATGAATTCTTAAACTTAGTGTATAGAATCTTCTGGTTGATTCGGTTGGGTCTACGAGTGCAGGTTAACAAACTTAATGATGTTGTTATAGCTTTCTCCTGAGAAAATCTCGTGAAGCTAATTCTATCATTTGGGAGTATAACGTATCTCCCTCCCAATGATAGTTGATTGAAAATATCAACTAGAGGGATAACTATTATCAAAATATTTAAGATATTATATTCAATATTCTCAAATTCAAAATCCTCAAAATATAAATCTATGTCTGATCTTTTATTATTAAATTGATAGAGTCATCAAGATCTAAAATAATAAATTAAATAATTTAAACACTCACATGGGACCCGATACTATGCTGAATGCTTAAACTTAGTGTTTGAGAATGCTGCGCGGGATGATTCCCAGGTTGGGTCTTAGGACCTGGTCCAGGTTAACAAAACCTAAAAATCTAATGATATTATTATAATATTGTGGGCTCCAAAATTGCCACCAACCTCTTCGATAAAAAGAGTAGTTTTAAATGTTGGTGAAATTTTTAGAAGGCAGGTGGAATAGTAGATAAAACACTACCTAGAGATTTTGTCCTCATTTGGTGAGGACTTTAGATCTGTTTCAGTTTCTATAAGCAAACCCTATAATTAATTACCTCTCAAGAAGTGAGAGAGAACTTTGGTTAAGAGTCATTAGATCACTTAATGTATTGGCGGATGTAGAGTTTTAGAATTTAAGATATGAAATTCATCATTTTAGCTTAAAGCGAATGGTTGGGGAATGATGATGTGCATCTAGATCCCATGGTTCCATCATCCCGGTCATGGTCCTAGTATACTTAGTCGAGGAGGTAGTCGACCCAACCGATGAAGGATCCTCATCGAACACATGGGTTAGGTCGTCAAGAAATCCTTGTCACTGGGTGGTGTTTGTCTAAAGAGATAGCTTAAGTCTACCTTAGGCGATAGGGTTGTTTGCCCTATCAAGTATACCTATGATTCACAACTCAAAGGCGAGCCATGAGCATACGGGCTACGATCGTGATCGTAATAGATCTAGATTGGCCAAACCATGAGGATTTTGGTCGCTTCATTTGTGGAGCCTCTTGGCCAAAACGCAATTAGAGGATACAAGCACATCCTTACTTGGCGTGACGATTGAGAGTGAACATACGAACACTTGATTTGATATTGGCTCTATGAGCTAGAGTTTTCTTAATTTGTCACCCCACAAATAGTTTGAAGGTGGGGTTTGATGATTTAAGTTTAATTAGAATATGTTTGAGAGCTTTAGATCCTGTCAACTCCATTTAGCCGCTAATAGAGGATTAGATCTACTGTCACTTGACAGAATCAGTTTCTCAGATATTTCACTGATTTGAAACTCTTATTATAGGTTTTTAGATTTTGTTAACCCATCCTGACTAAACCAGAAACACATCCTCAAATTTAAGCATTCAAAGATAGTCTGGACACATATATTTAGGAAGTTTTATTTATGAGTTATGATTGGTTTTGCATTGCTTTAATTTGATTTTAAAAAATTGATTAATTTGAATATGTTTAAGAGTTTTAGATCCTGTCAATTCAATTTAGCTGCTAATAGAGTATTAGATCTACTATCACCTGACAGAATCAGTTTCTCAGATATTTCACTGATTTAAAACTCTTATTATTGGTTTTTTTTAGGTTTTGTTAACTCGGACCCAGTCCTAAGACTAAACTGGGAAGCAACCTACGCATCATCCTCAAACACTTAAATTTAAGCATTCAGTATACTATCGGGGCCCATGCAGGTGTATAGTAATTTTAGGTAATTTTATGTTTGAATTATGATATTGATTTCAGATTTTCATATAATTCCAACTTTAGCCTGCGCAGCCTTTTCAGACATTAAAATTTGCACTTGAAATCTTTATGTTCGAGCACATGCAGGTGTTTATATCTTAGCTAATTTCATCTAATTAATGAAATCATTGATCTTGAAATTTATAATTAGGTTGAAATTCCTTAATTTTTGATCAAAGGAAGCCATATGATTTTTGTAGAATTGGATTTAGTATCGCCTTCTGTCTACTTGTACAAAGAGTTACAGATTCGGTGGAAAACAAGACATTTTGATTTAGATTGTAGTTTAACACACTACTGACATTTAGTTTACTTATTGAGTTTTTGTAATTTTCCAACTTGATTATGCTCAATTTACATCAGTTTTGATAAGTTATGCCGATTTCAGTGTTTGTTGCTTTAGCCCTACTCATGCTTATTAATTAGCATAGTAATCACCTTCATATTTGTATAAGAGTTATTAAACCCAATTTGGATTCATCCTTAGATTTTGAGTTTATTGCAAGTTTGTTATGAGTTTGGTATTAGTTCCCCCCAAATTTCAATTAAAGCTTGCTTAATTTTGAGGAATTTACAAGAAAAGATAACTCACTTTGACGCTTCAATTTAAGCCATAGAGGATTACAATTAGAGGTTGTGAGTTTAATATTAGTCTCTCCCAAAATTTTTGAGTTTAATATTAGCCTCTCCCAAATTTCTCTTAGATTTTAAATGAATATTCTATTCTTTTCAAAATTTGCTTTAAAGGCTCCCCCCTCTTTTTTGGTTCCCGCTTTTTAGTATAAAATTAGCTGCGAGTTTTCCTATTTAGTGCTCTTAAGTTAGCTTATTTCACTATCCTATTTTTTTATGTCAAAAGATTTGATTTAAATTTACACCTTAGGCGTCATCAGTCATGTGCTACATCGGGGTGTTTTACTCGGTACTGTTGAGCGTGAGTGGTGTCTTACATGGTTTTCATCTTGTTGCCTTAGTCGACGAGGTCTTTAAACCTAAAAGAAGACATACAATGCAATATATATTCATTCCCCCCACCCTCTTATTCTAAGTCTAGAATTTAGACAAAATTTTGGCAGCCTCCCGGCGTCATCCCCATAGGGGCATCGAGGGTATTTTTACTGGCCTCGTAGCGGCGGTGTCTTCTGACACCACCTCATCTCGTCATTCTTGAACGAGGTCTTTAAATCTAGAGGACATATAATCCAATATATATTCATCCCCTTTTTTCTAAGTGCGGAAATTAGATAAAATTTTGGGCATTTCATGGGAGTGACATCTAACAAGTGGTGACTTACCCGCTGGCATACGAGGCGTGACTATTTTTTCATCTCATTTTTAAACACTAAACACAAACCGCAAAGAAACACAAGCATATATATACATTCATAAATCCCATATGTTCTAACGCATTTTTCAGGATCGAAGGTTGGGTGATTTAAGATGTAAGGTAAGGAGTGCGACGTCAAAAATTGAAAGAAGAATTCGCCTGTTGATGATATTCTTCCTCGATTTGTGGCACAATGAAAACGGGACGGCTAAAGCGAGGGGTGCGACGCCAAAAATCAAAGAAAGAATTCGCCTGCTGACAATGTTCTTCTCCGATTTAGGCGGGATGGCTAGAGAGTGAGGTGCGATGCCGAAGGAAGAATTTGCTCATGATGTTCTTCCCGATGGTGCATAAAGCGAGAGGTACAATCGAAAGAAGAATTCACCCACGATGATGTTCCTCGATTTGCGATCTAAAATGGGATAAAAGTGCGACACCCAAGGAAGAATTACGCGACGATGTTCTTTCGATTCTGAAAATGGAGAAATTTGAATGGGGTTGCGAGCGTGCAGGAAGGATTGGGGGTTTGTGGGCGATTAAATGAACGAGGGTGGCGTGTATAGGAAGTCGGCAGGCAGGGAACGGGTTGGTCAGAAAGTGGCTGCCTCGGAATAATTTGGAGGGTTAGAAAAATTCAAAAAAGCGTGGACTTATTTTGAACGGCGAAATTGAGACGAACAGCGGATTCAGCTGGCGGAAACAGTGCGAAAGGCATGGCGATTGCAAATGAAATTTGTGCCGAATGAGTGTGCGTCATGGTAGGATCATCGCCGGCGGGTGGACCGTCATGGAGTTCTCAGAGTCCGCGTGGCGAAGCAGGAAAGGCAGCCGGAGGTGGCGGTCTCAGCTGGAAGCGCCGGTCTCGAATGGTGGGTCGTTCGCGTCGGATCAGCTGGAGCAGGGTTCGCTGCGCGGCATGGTTCGTCGACAACGGACCATGCTCGTGCCTGGGCGTCGGGCGCTGCTGGCCGTGGAGACTGCGCGCACAGATGGAAGCGAGCATGGTCGGCTTGGGGAGGCAAGACCGCAGGAGGGAAGCTGAGAATGGAGAGAGAATGAGAGAAAAATGAGAGAGAAGCCATGGAAAAGCGCAAATGGGAGAATGAGGAGGAATGGGGAGTGGTTTTCTTTTCAATTTTAATTGTTTTTTAAAATTGAAAATAGGGGGAACAGTTCTTGAGGGGTATAATATATTTTATATATATATTTTATTATATATATATATATATATATATATATATGATAAATATATATATATATATATATATAATGTGCATCAGCTTTTGACCACTGATTTTATATATTGTCCTAAATATAATAGTCTCACTTGATAGATTTCGACATTTCAAAGCCAATGGCATGATCAATTTCATGAACGAAGATCGTTTGACTTGCGTTGCGCCTCGATATCCTGTGAGAAGCGCGTTGGCCTCAAGCTTGATCGGTTGCTCATCAAGTCATGCAATATTTATATTCTAACCAATTTCAACATTCTGAACATGATGGCAAAGTATGTTCATCGATCGGAGGTCATTTGAGTTGATTTTAGTGACGTTCAATGTGCTTTAGTCTTGATTTGCGCAATACCACTTCAAATCATTCGACATTGTACAAACTCGTTTGAATTAAGCGTGAACAGTCTCATTTGAAAGTTTTCGATATTTCGAAGCTAATGACATAATTAATTTCATGAACGGAGGTCATTTAACTCACATCATAGCTTCCAGACTCTGATATGCGCATCGACACATTAATAGCTAGAGCGCTTAATCAATTGTTCGTTAAATTTTGCAATGTCTATATTTTGATCAATTTTGACATTCTAAATGTGATGGCGAAGTCCGTTCGTTGATCAGCGGTCATTTCGACCATTTTCAGGGACGTCTAGTGCATTTTGATCCTCAATTTGTGCACTATCACCTCCAAAGCCCGTCGAATTTGATTTGTAAGCTTGTCTTGGTTTATGACAGATATGTGCAAGTCAGCAAATATCTTCAAGCTAATAAAATATCTGAGAAGCTAATTCTGTCATATGACAGTAGATCTGATCCTCTATTATTAAATTAATGAAGTCGACAGGATCTGAAACTGAAATAATAAACCACCCCGATGATGGCCATGTTAAATAAAAATTTTAACCGGAGGGGATATTTTAATTAAAATATGATCATAATTTCAAAACAAATTGACTTAGATTGAATATTAATCTAAATGCAGAATTTAAAATATCATTAAGCTATACATGTATAAATGAAATTCAATCTAAAAGCTTAAAGCAAACTCCATTCAATCCACCTTCCACAATAGTTTATCGGAGGTGATAAATTAAGAAAACCCTAGCTCACAAAAGAGCCAAAGTCAAATCAAGTGTTCCACCTTGTTCACTCTCAATCAATCTCATGCCAGTAATGACGTGGCCCGTGTCCTCGCATGGCTTAACCAGTAGGCTCCACATGATGCAATTATGATTAGAGTCCTCTGACCGGGTGATTATCGCCAAATGACCCCACAATATCATGGTCACCACTGTAGCTCGTATGCTCTCCAATGGCTCTGCCCTTTGAGTTGTGAACCATAGGGTATACTTGATTGGGCAAAAAGCTCTTTGTTAGCTAAGGCAGACTTAAGCTTATCTCCTTAGACAAACACCACCCCATGTCTACAAGGATTTCTTGGATGATGTAACCCATGTGTTGCTGATAAGGATCCTTCGATCAGGTTGGGTCGACTACCTCTTCTGACTAAGTAGATTAGGGACCATGACAGCCCGGGATGATGGAACCATAGAATCTAGATCGGGCATCATCATTCCCCCAACCATCAACTTTAAGTTAAATATAATGAATTTCACAAATCTAAATTCCAAAACTCACACATCTTTATTATCACGTATTCATGGCGAGCCTTAACGATGAAGTTCTCTCTCAAATGTTGAGAGGGGTAGTGCTTACTAGGTGTCTTGCGTCTATGGAAACTTGGGAACGAGATCTAAAGTCCTCACAAAATGAGGGGTGAAATCTCGTAGTCTCTTATCTACTATTCCATCTACCTTCTGAAAATTTCACCGACACTTTAAATCACTCTCGAGGTATGGTGAATTTTGGAGACCACGACGGCAACTCCACTGGGGATAAATTTCACTTTCCATCTTTGGCTAGTCGAATTTGAGCTATAGTAGTTATGGAGCATGATAAAAATTGAAATTTAAAATTAATTATCAATGAAATTAAATTTAAATCAGCCATATTCTTATGACTAACTTATTTGTTCTCTATATCAGTTCGCTCTATTGTATATCTGCATTATGAAAGTGTGGGGTGATACATCAACTATTGATTATTAATCCCCATCTTTCATTTACAAAATTGGATCTTTAGAGCACACCGTTCATTATACAGCTAGATCGTAAAGCCAACATCCATTTGGTTGATGGTATAATCAATACTAGGGATGTTGGAGCTACCATTCAATTTGGTAGTATAGACTTTCCAGCCATCGTTACTACAAATAATCCTCTACCGGAAGTACCTGCATATTGTACACACCAACTTATGCAAGGGAGGAGGATAACTGGAATGACCACTACTAGTATTGAGGTTCCTCGAAAGAGAATATTTGTATTCAAAAGATTGGGTCATTCTGAGGCGTCAGTCATGAAAAGAACTATCACTGGCCAGAAAGTTTCATTCATACCAGTGAATGCGACCACTTTGCGAGTTGAACCTTTTGCACTAAGAAGACATGATGCTGAAGTCTCTTCTTCTAGAGAAAAACTAACTGGAAGGTAGAGGAGAAGAATGAATGCTGAGTTGTGAGCTAATCAACTCTCACATGGGCCATCTATTACACAAGCAGCCTTATAACCAGAAGCGAGTATTCTTATCCCACAATAAATTTGAAAATTTTGAGATGGATTAAAAGGAATAGCTCTACTAGTGATGTTAAACAATATTTTTGGGTTCAACAACAGTCAGCTCCAACCCTTCAAAAGAAATAATCTGAAACTCTATCTGCTCGAGTACATAGAGTCCTAAAGGTTGTAAAAGAAAAGATCTTATGAATAAAAGATATCAAAAGCCAATTACTAGAGAAGCTGAGAATGCTTAACTAGATAAGCTACTATTAGTGGTAATAAGAGTTCGATACTGTCCTAAGCAATTCCTGTATGGTAAACATCTGGGCATGACACCTGAACCGCATTTTCAGGAATCCGCTACCGAAAGGTCCCGACAAAAAGGAAAATAAATATGGAGGCAGAAACATCGAGAAAAAGTAGCAACACAAAAGCTTTTTCATCTAGAAGCGAGCTAACCTAGAGATAGCAGAGAAAGAGAAATGTTGAACTACATGCTCAACAGTCATTATTTAAGCAGAAAATTATACAACCATCTGTGGAGCCAGAGATGAGTGTTACAACCCATAACATATTTGACTGCATAAGAAGGGTAAAGCAAATAGCTCTATTGGTCAAATCAAACAGTCCTTCTAGACCCGACAATGTCAGGTTCCAACTTCTCCAGCGAGGAACTCGAAATTATATATGTAATAGTGCATTAGGTCCTCAAAGTTGCTAAGGAGAAATGATTGATAAAAAAAATTCAAGGTCTTATCATCAAGGAGGCTAGAGTTGCTCCTCCAAGGAGCCTCGATAGGATATCAACTAATTCAAGTTCCGCACAGTGAGCATCGAGGCGTGACACTTAGACCACAGGTCCAAGAATCCGCAGTCAAAAGGTCCCAACAAAAAGGTAAGCAAATTTGGAGGCCAATGCCTCGAAGTTAAACTACCTTAAAGAAGGATAGTGACGTGACATCCAGACTATACTTCCCCAAAATTCACTCATAATGCACTCGTATTTGGAGCTAAAGCAGTCTTATTACTTTAAGTTGAACTACCTTCACTCCGACTAGCCATACAACATAATATCACCCAAGATTAGAATGTTCGCCTATGGATAGAAGAGCTTGATGTGCTTGACAAAGCTAGGCTCCAAGCTCAATAAAATTTAGAAGTCTACTGAGTGAGGACGTCTAAAACATTCGATCATACAGTACATCCTCAAGCTTTTTAAGAAGGAGAATTGGTCTTGGTGCTGAGAAGACTAATTATTCCTCACTATCATTACATGTGTAAGTTTTGCTTAGAAATTCTCTTGTAATACAAGAATATATTTTCTAAATGAAGCCAAAATCTCCATGTTAAATAGGGGGCATATTCAAATTTTATAGTAAAATATCATGCTCTCCTTGTGAAATAGGGGTCTTTTGTTGTATTTGGGTTGACATTGTGCCTCCGAGATCTCGACATACATGTTCAAATTATGTATTCAAATTCACAAGTTTCAAAGTCTTATTAACCAAAAAGAGAAATTTTCAAGTCTGCAAATTGTAACAAATCAAATTGGAAACACATCTTCCATCTATACATCAAATCTAGGGCTCGAGTTGGTGCATAAGGTCGAACTCAACAAGCTTAAATATGGCCGAGTCACTGATAGGTCCGCTTACTCAATACACCACAAAGGCTGTAGTAAGGGATCCCCCTACTTTGTTAATTCAAAGACATGAGCATTCAAATCTTCAAATCTTCAAATCCCTCCAACTTGGTGAGTTCAAGTGGCCCAGATTGGGAGATCATCCCTAATGGTCATAAGATCATTTTTCAAAATCCAACAAAAAGATCCTCACTCGAGAAGGCACTAAGCCGAGTTTGGTTTCAATATCAAATGAGAAATGTCGACTCTTTCAACAAGTCTGTTAAAGAAAAAGTAAAGACCGAAGGAAACTCTTCTTGAGCAAGTCAAACAAAAAGTAAAGGACCGAAGAAGTCATCCTAATGCTCATACAAAGCCAAAGGCTGAACTAAGGGAGTAATGTCATCAATATGTCTGTTGCGCGTAAAGCATAGGACTGATGACTCTTCGTCATTAACCCAACACAAGCTCTAAGGCTTAGGTCATCGGCAGACATCCTTCTATAAGCCCACGATAATAGAAAGCTGGGGAAGAAGGTAATTTCGTATCACCTGAGAAGTTTTTAAGACAATTCAGGACTTTCCTCCATCAAATCCGTCAAGGTATGAAGCCAAGATAGAAGAAAATATAAGATACGAATCTTCGAGATAGAATCTTCAACAAGCCCGCCAAAGCATAAAGCATAGGGCCGAAGACATTCTCATCTCATCAACTCCATCAAGTTCGCTAATGCACGAAGCCATGACAAGAGAAAAATACAAATTTCAAACTCTTAAGAGGAAGTCTTCAACAAGTCCGCATATGAACAAAGACATTCCAAATTCTCTCAACAGTTACTGCGAATCCCCCCTGTTAAACAGGGGGCATTTTTTATATATTTATCTAAGTTGACATCGTGCTTCAAGCCGAGATCCTGAGATAAATATACATGATGATCATAATAACTTGTATCTATTTATATTAAAGTATATCAAGCCCCATGATATATTTTGAACTAAGACTGCAGCCCCCCTTGTTAGACAGGAGTCTTTTTTTATGATCAAGGTTGTTCAATCCTCTCCTGTGAAACATAAAGTCTTCTTGCATATATTTAGGTTCACCTTGAGCTTTAGGCCAGATCCCTGAATATATCTATAACTATTATCGCTAAAGTTGTAGATCTTACAAGAACAAAAAGAATCTGCTTCCATGCATGAAAAGACAGCCTTAAATATCAAAAGTTTATCTCCCAAGATTCGTCAAGTTTCGAAGATCAAGTCAAAAGAACTCTCAATTTCTGAAGCTTCAATTAGCTAAGTTGTAAAAACATCAACTTCTACATATTCAAGTCTAGGACACAGGTGGGTTCTAAAGGTTGAACTCAACAAGACACAGAAAAAGGCCGCAGTGAAAGAGCCCTCGTTCATTAGTCTGATGACCAAGCCATCAATCCATCACAGCTTAAGTCGAAGACTTGAGTAGGTTATAAAGGTCGGACTCAACAAGCCACAAATGGCGAGTCGCTGATGCTCTCATCACTCAACAAGCCATAAGAAAAGGCCATAGTGAAAGAGCACCTTCTCATCAATACAATGATGGTAGATATTCAATCCCAAACCAAATCCAACTTAGTGATCACAAGCAACTAGAATCCATGAGAACTTTCTTCCTGATTGATAGACCAAGACAATCTAAGGAAATTCTCAATTCAGAGCTGCCTCAAATCAATCTTAGTGTTTCCTGTAGGGTGATATTTCAATCTCTTTTCAACTGATCTGATCAAGCACAAAGTACAGATCAAAACCAATTCCCTCATTAAGTCCGCAAAAGCAGAAAGCACAGGACCGAGGAAGCGATTCCATAGTTCACACAAAGCCAATGGTCGAACTAAAGAAATTTCATGGTTATTCAGTCTGTTGAAGCACAGTGCTAGACTGATAACTCAACATTGACCTAATATGAGCTGGAAGGCTGGGTCAACTGTATGCACCCTTCAATGAGTTCGTCAAAGCAGCAAGCACGGGACTTAAGGCGTACATACACTTCTTGATAAGTCAACATATACAAATCAGGTCAATCATTCATCAATATTCATCAAGCTTAAAGCTATGATAGAAGAAATTTTGAATCTCAAATCAAACAAACCGATTCCTCCATCTAACCTAGTCAAGCATGAAGCTAGGGTCGGAGGAAAGTTGAATCTATGAAGAAATAAAAGAAAGAAACTTTCAGCGAACCCATCGAAGCAAAGAATAGATGGTGGAAGAAGCTCTTCAGTGAACCCATGGAAGTTGAAAGCTGAAGTGATCCAAGACCCATGACTAGCCCAAAGGGTCAACCGATTTTCAACAAACATGACTCGCTCTATGCGCGAATCGTATTTGTTGGGGGGCATTTATTGATCTCCATGTATATGTCATAACTCAAGTCGAGCTCACAAGGTGAATTTGACGAGCTTTAACACGCAAATCGGAGCTGAAATGCCCTCAACAGTGACAAAAGTTAGTTAAAATGACCTTTGATTGATGAACGGACTCCACCATCATGTTCAAAATATCAAAATCGATTAGAATATACATATTTCACAATTCGACGATCTACCGATCAAGAAGGGGGGTCGTCGAAGCCCCTACATGCATATTGAGGTCGGGAAGCCGCGATAATGCCCAAAGGACCTCCGTTTATGAAATTGACCATGCCATTAGTGTCAAAATGTTGAAATCCATTAAATGAGACTATCTGTGCTTGATTTAAATGAGTCGGCATGAATGTCAAGTAGTCGAAAGCAATAATGCGTATTTTTGAACTGAAAGTAACCCAATTCTATGCCGACTTGAACGAAACGGCCTCCGATTGTGAAACGGACTGCATCATTTCATCCAAAATATTGAAATTACCTATAATAGACATCCAATTTAACTAAAGTTGTCGCACTTAAAATTTAGTTAAAATTAACACACATTGCGTGGTAAATCTATTTAATTATCTCATAATTGCGACCAATCGTCGCCTCGAAATGGCAGCCACCACACCCATGCTTCCACCTCCAATTCGACCAATTATAGGCTGCCACATCATCTCTCCCATACCACCCCATGTGAAGCAGTCGAGCTCGTCTATTTCTGGTCCATTATGTCCGTCTCGTCCAAGGGAGGCAGAAACGAATGCTCCCCTCTCTGGTTCCCATTTAAGATTATTTTAGACTAAGTGGGCTAATAAATCCAATTAAGGATTAAATTAATTTGAATATCTTTAGATTTGTGATTAGTCATATTTATTTGATCATTTGAGATATTTGGAATGATTTAATTTGGTCAAATTCTTGGTGGGTCAACCATTGACTTGGTGGGACCCACCTTAGTCAACTTTAGGTCAAATGGACTGATTGACCACTTTGAACTTCTTCTGAATTTGTTTTATTTATTTATTTATGTTTAAGCATTGATTCTATGCTTTGGTTCGATTTAATTTAGTTTAATTTTGATTTTATTTGATTTTATTTGGACTTAAGAGATTTTGAGCTTAAATGGGTTAATTGAGTTAATCAACCTAATTACCTCAATCCAAGCTAATTGAATTTTGATTTTAATTCAAATATGCTTGATTTAGATTTATATTGAGCTTCGTTAAATTTGGATTTAACCTGGGTTCATTTGATCCTATTGGATTAGGACAGATCCTAAAAGGATCTATCAATATGACCTAGCCTTTCACGTTAGCATAATGAATTTGATTCGATTTCAAGTTTTGATTTTAATTTCAAGTTTTAAAGTATGATTTGATTTGTTATTTTATTTCGATTTGTTCACCTAGCCACTAAGCAAGTGTCCTAAGTGCCTAATTAGGATACTCCTAATATAAGATTAGGGGACCTAATTATTAAGATTAGGAATGATATTAATCCCATCCAAAAATGAGGTCAACATTCACATTCACTACACTTAGCTTGTTCACCTTATTTAGTGTAATGAGTGATAGTCTAATTTTTATAGATTGAGTCTTCCACTGTGACACTAATGCATTCATATTGTATCTCATTGTTTGCATGGTCTCCTCATCGTATAGGGTATTTCATGTCATTTTCATATAGAGGTTAATCTTTCATTGATCTTTGAGTCGCTTTAAATTTCCTTTTGTAACACATGTTATTTTATATTAGTCATCTTCTTATTATTGGTTCATGTTGTATCCTATATCTGATTGAACGATTGGAGAATTTTCATCTTAAACTAATCATTTAATCTTTTATATTAATTAGAATGCATTAGCACTTGTAGTCACAAGTTAGTACATAAATAGGTTAATGAGAAAGTTATTAAACTTAGGGTTTAATTTATTATTATGACATTAATTTTTATTATTAGTGACTAACTTTGCTAAATAATAATAAATTAATGTCATAATCGAATCTCATATGATTGTGTTAACAATTTAAATAGCTTATGATATGTCAATCTTAAATATTTAGATCATATATAAGGTCACCTTTTTTTAAATGCTATTTTTCATTTTACAAAATTGATATGTATGCTTAACTAATTTCAAATCTATTTTAAATTTATAAAACACATATCATAGTCTAATTGAATTTTTAGGATAAGATCAGATTTAGTGATCTTATTAAGATCATATGAGAATTCCTCAGTCACATTGACTTATACAAAAAAGGTGATGTGATAGACATACCTATAGATGTTTATTTAATCTAAGATAAAGTGCAGTTAAGATTTTACATTGTACGACTATTGTGATGTTGCTTTGTTTGTGTTGGCCGTGTATTTTATGTATGGATTTTATATAATATTTACTGGGCGTGAGATGTGCATACTACATTGGAAATATATATAATCTTTTGTAGGAGACCATGTACAAAAGTTGAGTAGTATAATACTCATGTTTATAATAACACTTTTTTTTACAGGTGCTTGCTAGTTTACCCCTCCCGCTGGATATGATCACGTTGAATTTTATATTTGTGAACATTAATTTTTGTCTTCTCTTATAGAAAATCGAGTTTGTAATTTTACAATTTTCTTATGTACTTTTTAGAGTTTAGGAAGAATATGTATTGAAGCTAAGGTATGAGCATGAGTCATTGAAGATTGAGTTAGGATGGAATCCACCACAATAACCTTGCTATTCTTTGGCAGGGCCTTCCAGTAGTTCTTCAATATCTTAACGCTGTCCTCGTCGCACCAGTCATGAAGAATCCACTATGCATTTAATTACGTGAGTTCAGACATGGTTTACATTAATATAGGGATTGATTAATTTTCTGAATCGATTAGTCTCATCGATCAAGACTTGTAATTTACGTGCATACATACCTTCATGAAAATGGCATCTCCGCTCAGGAAGGAAGCAAACGCGTCCCCACCGACGTGTTTAACCCCTGCAGCACAAATTAATTTAGGATTCTGAATCATCAATCTCATATTTTCTTTGTGAAATTATCCTACTCATATCATGACTATGACCAACTCGGATGAAATTTTGATTTAAGTCTGATTAATTCACAGGCACTGACCAGGCAAAGCAGGAGCTTCTGCTATGACATGAGGAAGATCGAAATTGATCCCCTTGATTTGAGGGTACTTGGTCATGATCATGCTGAGTGCCCCTCCAGTGCCGCCGCCGACATCCACCAGCATTTGATTGTCATCGAAGCCCCGGTAAAGCTTGAGTAAGTTTTTCATGATGATGATGGAGTGGCTCCTCATCCCCTCGTTGAACACCTTGTTGAACCTTGGATCCGACTTATGGTACTCGAACTCCGTCATGCTGTCATACGCCATATTGAAAGGTACGCCCCCGTGCAAAACTGCATCCTTCAAATAGTACCAGCTGGCCATGGTGACCCGGTCATTGCTCAAAAGGGATAGAGCGGCCATGGAAACACCATCCTCGTTGGTAGTCAGGTACTTGCATACGGGGGCAGCACTATAGCGGTGGATGATGTGGCCGTCGGTTTGGGTTTCGACGGAGCATTTGAAGACGGAGTGGCTGGCGAGGAGGCGTAGGATGCGCTCTACCATAGAGGGTGCGCGGGGGTTGGTGGCGCCGATGCGGGCAGCGAGCTGTTCTGCAGTGAGCTCAGCGTCTGGGCTAGCCGCAGCGATATGCTCCAAGAGACCGAGTTCAATGGCAGCGGAAAGAGTCATGGAGACAACTGAGGAGCTCGTAAGTTTGATGGCGTAGTTGCACACCATCCTGTCATCGTCGGCCTCCATAACGGGCTTCTCGGTCATAGGCGTTGAACCCATTGATTTGTGCTTCCAGCATATCCCCTTACCCTGCAAACTTATATCCTATGCAAGAAGGCATGCAGGCTAACAAATGGCAACAGCGATGCTGTGAGAAGAATTCCCGTATATCGGTAATATAATGGATATCTCCGTTTGTCGATAAAATTTTTTAGAAGAAATTTTTAAAATAAATATTAAATAATAAATTATTATTTTAGGTATTTATAAAAAAATTAGAGTTTAGTTACGTCCCATATAAGACCATCTCATCCAGCCCAAGAGTCAGACCGACATCGCTAATCTACTACTCCCTAAATAACTCTCGTAAGGACAGTGGTAGACCCTCATGAGGCTTTTGCTTTCGAAGTTCCCGACCAGTGCCCCCATGATGACAACTAATTCGCTCCCACACTCACTCGACAAATATACGCCCCCCACACTCCCACTCTCGGCTCGACCACAAGGTAAACGCAAGGTAATGTCTCAAAAGTTTGTTTTGGATTTGTAGATGTCTAATTTTTAATTATGAAAAATATACCATACTAAGATTTCATTTATAATAGTTTTCTTCATTCTCTTATTAAAAATGATACTCTAGTATTTTTGTGCCTGAACGTCTTTATTGAGCATTTCTAGTTATAAAGTATAGGGATGATAATATTGTAGAATCCCAAAATAATTCACCCATAACTTCAGAAGTGTATATAAAACTCACCCAAGCATTATCTTCTCTGCCAAATTCTCAGTGAAGAGGAAGAGCACGGTGGGCCATTGTGCCTTGTTGGGCTGGCTACCATAATTCTTGGATATGTTAAGTTTGAATACTTGTTTGTTGTTTAATGCTTGGGGATTATTTGACCGATCCATTGGAGTGTCATATCCTGCACATAGGAGTTTAAGACCCTAAGAGTCAAATCCAACTTTGAAGCATCATTACATTTGTTTATTGTTTTCTATTTATTAGTTCGTGGCACTTTTTGTGGCTGGCAGTAAAGCAGAGGGTAATAACATGATTAGTGAAATATAGTAGGATATTTTTTTTATATTCATGAGATGTATTTTTTTTTATTTAAAAAAAAAAAGATGATATTGTAAGATATTTTTTTAGGTTGCGTTAGATTTAGATCTATTGTTAGATGTTTTTTTTATTTATTTTGGCTTACCTCCATTAATGCTACTTACAAGACTTCATCATCACATTTATGTTACATCGTAACCATTACTTATTTTGATGACTGGTGAGTTCATTTTTAGGTTGCGTTAGAAATTGGGTTGCTGAGCATATACTAGGATGAGTCAAGAGCTAGTTTCCTTAATTCTCTGCTATGACGGTCAACTGATCATTGATGATCTGTTTATTCCATGTTATGTCGGTGGCAAAAATCATCCAATACGAGTCTCATGTCATGCAAGCTTAGAAGATTTAAAACAGAAAGTGCTTAGATCTCTGCGTTATGACGTTGATAACTTCATAGTGGAGATAACGTGTCATTTTTCTGTCAGCGCGGGATACATAGCTTCTACAGTTTCTGATGATAAAGTCTGCAGTACTGTACTGGATGAAGCTTCCCGTCAGACATTAGATCTTTATGTGGAAGTCAAGCCACAATGTACTGCTGTAGCTAAAATTGATACTGATCTCATACAGCGTAATGTTTCGTCTGATTACGCCCATGATTTCACTTTGCCAACAGCTGTTGTACCACAACACTACTATGACGACTCAGAAATAATGTTAGCATTTACCTCAACAGCAGTGTTAGTGTATTCATTTTCTAGTTTATATTATCTTTTGTTTTTTTAAAGGATTATGACTTTCTTAACATAGAACTCAGCGGTCTATTCACGCACGACGGCATGAGAGCAACCTAGTTCATCTAGAGTACTGTCTGATGACGAGTATGAAATGATGAACAACGAATCAAGCAATGCATCTGATGATAGCGATGTAGAGGAGGATTTTTTCCCCGAGTAATACCAATTTATGTGACACCAATGTTGATCATGAGCTTATTCAGAGTCATTCAATCTGGAATTCTTCGAATGATGATGCTATGATTTGCAATAACGACTATGTCCGCATATGCCAAATCACAAAAGATTGGGATGCAGAGATTGTGTTTGATGGTCCATCTGATAGTTCAAGTTTTTCAGATGACATCGAAGTTCCAGTTGAGCTATATGAATGTATGTGTTTCTCAAATAAGAAGTAGCTCCAATTTGCAGTAACTGGTTGGTCAATACTTAGTAATGGTCAGTTTCTTACCATCACTTTGAATCAGAAGAATTTTACTGTTATATGTGCACAACATAATAATCCTAGCAGATCTTGTCAATGGTGCATGCCCTGTAGCAGGAGCAAAAGGTTGGGAAGTGATTGGAGGATATCAACTTTAGGTGCACCACACATACGTTAGCACTATCGGTTCTGCATCACAATGCACTTCAAAGTTTATTAGTTATTTCATAATGTCAGTTATGTGATTTCAGATAGACTTGAAACCAAGGGAGATCATTGGACGGATGAAATCAAAATTTAATATTAAAGTGTCTTACATGAAGGCTTGGGATGCGCGGCGTAAGAGTATCAGAGCAATATTTAGCAGTTGGGAGGACTCGTATCACTCTTGGCCTGTCTATCGATTCATTATGCTCTATGCTAGGAACTGCTATAATTTTATCATCAAATACATGCAAGTTCAGAGATTTTTTTGGGCATTTGGACCATCAATATCAGGTTGAAAATTTTGTCACCCTGTTCTGAGCATGGACGGAACATTCCTACTAGAAAAGTATCATGGTACGTTACTCACAGCTAATGGTATTGATGCCAACAATAGATTATTTTCTCTTGCTTTTGCTGTAGTTGAATCTGAGAACAACTAGTCCTGACTCTAGTTCATTAGGTGCATACAACAACTGTTGCCTATTATTTTAGCAATGAGCGATTTATGTATTATCTCAAAGAAGCATGCGGGGTTGGTACGCGGATGCCATGATGTATTCTCATGAGCTACACATCGTCATTGCTTAAGACATCTGTGGGAGAACTTCAAAAAAGCAGTGCGGAGAATGGGTATTGTGGATGTCGAGTTTCTGTGTAAGAAAATGTACTTGTCTGACAGCACGGATGACATCAACACATTCAACCGTCACATGGCAGACATAAAGAAAATTAAACCTGAAGCATACCAGTGATTAGTATATCGTGATGTGTGCAAGTGGTCATTGGTTCATGATAGCGGCAAGCGTTATGGTACTATGACGACAAATGCATCAAAATATTTTAATGGGGTACTCAAACGGGCACGGAGACTACCAATTCAAGCACTGATAACTGCTATTTACTATAACATTATGGGTTTATTTTATAAGAGGATAAGTATCATGGATTCGGGAGAACCGATTGGTGAATTCACAATCTCTCCTAAAACACAATCAGTACTCAGCAAATTCGAGCATGAGGCCAGGCACTACCCACAACCAGTCAATATTAATGCCAATGAAGTGCAAGTGTTCGACATGAGTTGTCGGTTCCTTCGAGTTGACTTCACGGTGGAGCAATTCAGTTCATGTAGTTGTTCCCGAACACTGATTTATCACATGTCATGTGGTCATTCCATAGCAGCTTTTGTCCATCAGAGATTGAATCATTTGACTTATATTTCAAAGTAGTATACCATGGTAATGTATGAGCGTACATACTCTTTGAACTTTCACCTTCTGCATGATCGAAATACCTAGTCAGACTTCAATGCAGAGCGAGGACTTTATCCTTTACTGCCACCAACTGTTAAAGTTAGAGCAGGTAGGCCACTATCAAGTAGATACAAGAACACAATGGACGAGAGCGCAATACAAAGCACTCAGCTTTTGCAAATCAGTTGGTCATTATCGGACATCGTGTCGACATAACCATACTAGTAGGAGGTTAGCAAAGATAGTGTAGCAAAATAACATGTACATAAACTGCATGGATTTTCTTGTTCTTTTAAATTTTTGCACAATTTTAATTTTACTTTCTAAGATGTCATCTTGTTTTTCTTTTCATGATGGTCGAGTTTCCAAGCCAGGCCGAGAGGAGGCATACCGAGATGGCCAATGACGCAGATCCCGCACCTTCGAGGTCTATCCAAGATAGCCTTACCGCATGGCGCATATGCGATCCGTGATTCAAGATGAATTTATTTTCAAGTTTTTTTTTGCTATAATATTTACTTGATCAACCTGGCCTGACAACAATTTCTTTTTTTTTCTCAAGGTACTATTTTGGAGGCAGCTTCACATCTTCTGATGCTTAGGAGTGGCCTTACGCCTAATTCATAACTACCCTCCGTCCGCGGCTTCACTCGCTAGCCGAGATACATCGACTTGACCATCACCGACAAGTAGTTGAGCTTTGGTCTCCCCAGACCAATACTTTCCATTTCGCTGTAGGTGAGATGACGGTGACATTGCAAGACATTGCAATGATCTTGGTTGATGATGGACCACCGATAGTGATTTTACAGGAAGCCGTGGATTACTATGTGAGCTACCAGGTGGACATCTCATTGCGCATATTGTATATCATGACCCGACCCCGAAATTCCATTTTACATTCGTGATGGGCCGCACGCTTCGCACTGCCGCTAAGTGGTTACACTGGACAATTTTCAGGGAGTCCTACACAGACTTCGCAGATTTGGACTTCAGCAGACATGTACGAGCGTATGTATTGTTCCTTCTGTGGAGTTTCTTACTGCATATTGGTCGAGGTGCACTTGCGATCTACCTTAGAATATCTAAATACATTCACATTCTGAAGGCGCGGTGTTCAATTTATACAGAGAGTCGCATGAGTCTACTGACGAGAGGGTAAAGACCGACCGCAATGTGTAAAGTTAATTCGATAATCGGTCGACTTTACTTAAAGCGACCAATTATCCGACCGGCTACATAGAAGGCCGCATATGTGTGATGGCTCTAAGCCACTTCGACGATGAGGGTTGCCAGCCCACTATGATACGATTATCTAAACTAAAATTTTTTTATAAATACTTAAAATAATAATTATTTATTATTTAATATTTATTTTAAAAATTTCATTTTTTATGTTGATAGAGTTCAAGCTACTGCCATAATGTAATAAATAAATAAATAATCATGAAATATTGATTTTTTTTTAACATATATTTTAAGAAACTTTTGATTTTTTTTTTATCGCATCCATTATTATGTTTTCTTCGTTAGTATTATAATGTGTCTAGAAAATCCTCATAGATGGAAAAAAAAATCAAGTATTAGCTCATAGAAATATTAAGCACACTCGGAGATATCAAATAACATATTTTTTATGTTCAAAATCTTATTGAAAATTCACGTGATATTGCTTAGTGAATACAATCTATTATATAATTAAAAATTTTCGGTTCTACTCTTCTCTTTTATTGGAGAACGTAAGATTATAACTTAGAGATTCAAATAAAAACAACTTTAAAAAATAAATACTTTAAATTAACGGATATTTTGATAATTTTATCTCAAATATTAAAACATTTCATCGAACGATCTATATCAATTTCTTTGATCATAAATCTTTCTTTCATCATTTTAGTATTATAATGATCTCAAAATTCAGTGAACTTGAACTTATTGGATTTCACTCGTCGAGTCAATCGATATGATTATAAGCATGCTAGATTTGAAGTTCATTTTATTATTCAAATAATACTTCAAAGCTTCTAATTATAATTTTGTGGTTCAATTTGAACTCGTTTGTATTCAAATAGATTCACTCTTGGTATCAATAGATTTGTCGTGTAAAGACATTAAATTCGATTAAAATTTTATTAAATCAGCGTTCAATGATCTCAAATTTAATTTTGGAGTATTTCAACACATATATCACCTTAAGATTTGGGTTTGATCTACTAGATCTTGTGAGTTTTCGCCTTATTTGATTTTCCATGTAAAAAATTATTATTTGTATGTGCGTGCGCTGAATTTTTTTTGTGTGCTAAGACTTAATTTTTCTTTTTTTAAAAGAATTTTCAAGCATGAAATAAGTATATTATGTAGAACGGCAAGCCATGAGTTTAAATTACATTTAAATATAACTTAAATTTTAAAACTTTATTCAAATTATTTGTTAATTTTTAAACTCAATTCAAGTCATTTAAATGTTGGAAGTGTAGTCTAATTTATAGATATAATAGAGTTCTAGACGTTAACAAAAATTACCATAATTTATTAAGTTTTTATTAAGTTATTTGGTAAAATTTTGATATTATTATGAAAAAAAATTCAAGACCACCTATAAAACTATTTATTTAATAATTTTATAATATATATGCATCTAATAGTATACATAAAATTTAAAGTGTAGAAAGTATTAAAATTATTATAATAATATAAAATTTAGTCATCAAATAAAAAAAATGAAGTCATGCATGACTAAATAAATATTTTAATATTTTTATTGAGCTATTTGTTAAACAACAAATGAGTATATTTACCAAGATAAATGAAAAATAAGATAATATTTAAATTTATTTAATTATATAAATAAATATTATATTAATAACTATTTAGTAGTTCATAAAATACACTTGTTCTTTTGTTGCCCTACGTATGAAATGATTTTTTTTTCTTTTTTAATGAGCGCCTTGTCTACCTAAAAAAAGAAGATTTGCATGAGGCGAAAGTTACAATTAAAAAACAAAGACTATTAAATAAAATTTTGTCATTATTGTGACTATGTAAGAGAGATATAATAAGATATACTCCTCATGTTTAAAAATGTTGAAATCTTATCCTATCTATATTTGTATATGAATAATATAATATAAAATTTAAAGATATTATACTTATAAATATTTAAATTTGTTTTTGGTTGTTGACATTTAACTTTTTATATTACATATATGCCATAAATTTTATGAAAAGGATAACTTTTTCTTCTAAGATTATAAATTTTCTAAATTAATAGAGATTTATATTGTTGTTTTAGATATGAATTAAATTATTTTTAACTTATTAAAAAGAAAAACATTTAAATTAAAAATACAAAAGGATATCATTTGAGTTATACAGTAATTTTTTAATTTGAAAAGATGTAGTACAGACAAAAATAAATTTAATATTGAAAAGAAACTATATCTGATAACTGACATTTCGGCTAGGGCACTCTCGGCGCTCCCCTGGCTCCTTCTCCTTCACCACCACCACCACCTCCTCGCCTTGATTCTCTCTTTTACCGCCTCGCCTCCTTTCTCTGGTATTTGCCCTCTCCTCCTTCATCTTCGACCTCCGGCCGTCTGAGGTCGCTCATGACCTCAGGAATGGTCAGCCCGATCCCAAATGGTTCTTTTCCCCCCTTACCATCATCCTCCCATTCGCATCCTCCCATTTCTTCTAAACCAGTAGGATCTCTTTCAGTTTGGAAAGATCTCCTTCTCGCACAATCTGAAAATACCCAAACCGTCCCTCTTGCTTATGTGCTTGATTCCAATGAAGTGGATTTTTCAGAGGAAGATCTCTCTGCCGGAAAGCAAGAATGGCATCTCTCATTAATTGGTCACTCGATTGGTAAGCGTCCATACTACGGATCTTTGTTAGCCGCCATTAAAAAGAAATGGAGCTTTAAAGGTACGCTTGATCTCCTTACATTCGAAGGTGATTATTTCCTGTTTAAGTTCAATTGCCAAGAGGACTATGATTTGGTGTGGAATCACGGCCCTTGCTTTCTCAATGGTCGGCCTTTTGTTTTCCAAAAATGGACATGGGATTTCCGGCCTTCGAATGATCCTACATCGAGATTCGATTTGGATTAAACTCCTTAACTTTCCTCTGTCCTGTTGGAATGAGGTTGGATTCTCTAAGGTTGCTAGTAAAATCGGTATTCCTTTGGCCGTGGACCATCTTATCATGCTAGATCTCGATAATTTGCCAGATTTGTGTCCAAATTACTACTTCCTCTACCCGACACGATTCCGATCAATTTAAATGGAAAAAATTCATGCAAAGTTACGATCGAAGCCTTCGTTGCTCGAATTGTAATACATTCTCACATGATCTAATCGTCCTCTTAATCCATGCTTCTCTTCCTCCCAGGGCCATGGCTCTCTCCTAAAGCTCCTATTAGAGTGGCCTCTCAAATTAAGGAGTACATTCCCATTCAGCCTCTTCCTTCTCATTCACCTATTACTATGTGTCTTCCTCTCCTCCTATTACTAATTCCACATCTGTGATAAGACCTTGAGGCTTCTACCGCCTTCCTCTTCCACTATTGCCGATTTAAATCCACCATGCTACTCCTCGTGAGGATCCTTCTGCATCAAGATTATGCTCTCTTCAAGGATCCGACAGACCTAACCCATATAGATTCCTCTATTGATCAGCTTTCTCAGGTTGTTACACGCCGTGTTACCCCTGGTCGGCTTCTCTCTGGCATTGGTATTGATAAAGGGACTAAAGATGTAAGTAACACACTCATGGAAGGAGGGAACAGTTCTTCTACTTTTCAACCTCTTCCGACCCCTCTAAAAGGCAACAAAAAGGGTAAAAAACCCTCTTCTTCCTCCTCCCAATGAATCAAATCTCTATTGGTAGTTGGAATGTTAGGGTTTATCGCTGAAGACTTTCACCGTCAAAGCTTATTAAAGACTCTCATCTAGATCTTCTTTGTCTTCTTGAGACTAAAGTTCATCTAAATCCTATCAATCAAGTTTTCTTCCTATAATATATTTACTAAAAGGTAAATAATTTTGATTGTTCTAGTGGTGGTCGATATGGATTAAATGGCAACTGAGAATTTTGAGTTATTATGCAAGTCCAGCAATTCATCCATGGCCGAAGCCGCCTGGGTTAATAGCTTTCTCTTAACAAGTATCTATACTGAAAATGATTCTACTGTCAGATCCTCCTTGTGGTCCTCCCTAAAGGATTTGCCTGATGTTAATGCTCTTCCTTGGATTATTTTAGGTGATTTCAATTGTCCTTTAAGTGCTAAGGATAAACAAGGGGGTAATATGGTCTCTTTCAACTCTTCTTTGGAATTTAAAGATTGTGTTAATGATTGTGGATGGAGCTTCTAGCAGCTTACATTTTACCTGGTTTAATAGCAGTTGGAACATCCCATTTACTCTAAGATTGATCGGGTCTTTTGTAATTCCAACTGGATTGAGACGTTTCCATCTTCCTTTTATAAAGTCCTCCTCCAAGATCATCGATCACTCCTTTGGTAACTCTTCTTCAATCTCCTTCTTTGGCATCTCATCCTTTTAGAATTATTGGACCTTAAAGCTGGGTTTAAGGATGACATTATGGAGGTTTGGAACAACTTCATTCAAGGAGATCCTTTTATGTCCTTTCTATCAAGCTAAAACTTGTTAGAAATATGATGAAAGGTAGATATATGGATATCTCTCCTTACAAAGAAGAATCAATATTGTTAAAGTAACAAAGTGAGGTTCTTAGGAATCTGGAGAAAGATCCTTATAACATTCATTTCATTCAAGATGCCAAGGAGATCAAACATAGATATTCTGAGCTACTTATAAAAGAAATGCTATGGATCAAACAGAGAGCTAAGGCACACTGGCTTATTCACTCAGATGATGATTTAAAATTCCTCTACCTTTCAATTAAAGAACGGAAAAGCTCCAACTGATTAGAGAAGTGCAAACCGATTTGGGTGTCTTCTCTGATCAAAAGGATATTACTGAAATTTTTTGTAGGTATTATGAGGATCTTTTCAACTGTGATGACTCTCTAGTTATTCCAAAGGTAATTTTCCCAGGGATTTATTCATCAGATCATGCCATGATCTTGAAGTCGATGTTTCAACAGAAATTATTGCTACCTTGAAAAGTATCGAAAACAAATCCCGGTCCCGATGGTTTTAATTCCAAGTTCTACATTGACTCTTGAGTATTACAGTGCAAATCTTTTGTTAATGCGCTTCTTTTCTTTTTCAAGAATTCTAGATTGCCCAACTTTCTTCAAGCATACTCTTTTAACTTTCATACCAAAGGTGAAACACTCTAATAGAATTGAAGATTATCGTCCTATCTCTTTATGCAATACATTCTATAAAGTGGTGGCCAAAATCCTTGCAAATCGAATGAAGAGATTTCTTCCCTCTATTATCAACAATTCTCAATCAGCCTTTGTTAAAGGTAGAGACATCTCTGATAATCTGGCAATGGCCTTTGAGATATGTAATGAGTTCTCCACCTCCAATTGCTCTTACTTTTTAGCTAAAATTGATTTGAAAAAGCTTTTGATAAAATCAATAGAAAAGCCTTGATCCATAGACTGGATAAAGGTTTTCCCATGAGATTTACTACTTGGGTGGAAGCTTGCATTGATGCCTTTCTCTATTGTGTTAAATGGGATTTTGGTTATTTCTCTTCCTCCTGGCCTCATTGTGGCCCATTGTCTCCTTTCCTCTTTATGGGCCATGGACACATTCTCATGCATGTTAGAAAATGAGATTAATAAAGGATTATATAATCCTATTACTTTGGTTGGACAATTCTCTTCATCTCTTATATGTCGATCTCCTTGTGATGGGTAATGTTGATCCCTCTACATTTACTTCACTCAAGTCCATCCTTCTATCTCTTAAGTATTACTTGGGACTTGATGTGAATTATTCTAAATCATCCCTGTGCCTCTCTTCAAGGAAATTGGATAATTCACATACTATTTTGGGTATTCAATTGGGCTCTTTCCCTTTCAAATATTTGGGTCTTCCTCTTATTAAAGGTACAATTAAGATGGCTCATTTCACTCCTCTCTTTGATAGACTACATGTATGGATGGCGTGGAAAAGTAAATTCCTCTCATTAGAGGAAGGTGTTTTATCGATCTTCTATAAATAGCTACTTATCATAATCGGTTTCGCTCTATGGCTATTCCAGATGGTATTATTAAAAAATCGCTTTTAGCCAAATTTTTTTCATCATTCTGGGAGGCAAGTTGCACACTATTTCTTGGGAACGCACTACTTTACCCAAAGAAAAGGTGGAGTTGGTTACCTCCTCTATTAATCTGATCAAAATCAAATTAATGTGGAAAATTTGTAAGAGAGATTCTCCTTTGCTAATTGGTGTTTAGCTAAATATACCTCACTATGGAATCCATGCATTTTAGAGTTTCTCCACTTTGGAAATCGCTTGAAAAATTTAGGAACAAACTGAAATTTCAAGTTGGGGAAGGTAATGCTTTTTCTTTATATTATGATCCTTGGTGTAATGGGCATTCTCTTTATTATTGGAGTAAATGGGTCAAACATTTGAACCTCTCGATGATCTAAAGGTCCACACTTTTATACAAAATGGGCATTGGAACCTTCCTACTTTACTTGAGACCTCTCATCCTTGGTTGTCCATAAAGATCTTGGAAACTACAATAAAGGAAGGCTTCATTAAGTTGGCTTAACTCTAATTCTCCTTCTACCAAGGACTTTAGAGAAGCTATCTTGATTCTCACCCCTCTTAGATTGGACCAAGGGAATATGGTTTAAAGGCTATTCTATCAACTATGCTCTCTATGTTGGATGGCATTTATCTGTGGTCTTAAATTATCGATAAGCATACAAAGGGATTGGAACTCAACTCCCTTGTCGCTTTTGTCATTCTATTTAGAATCTCATAACCATTTATTTTTTGAATGTCCTTTGGCTATGAAATTGGAGAGCTCTTATCCCAAATGGTTCAGGTACACTTCCAGGTTAATTTTATCAATGAAGGGGAGCATAAAATGTTACAATGATTACACTATTTGATTATTTCTCTTGTTTATACCCTATGGAGAGAAAGGAATAATCTCTTTTCTACCTATCTCCCATTTCTTATTAAATAGGTTAAAGAAAGGGTTTCCAAAATGCAAAGTTGGAAATTGAAAGTTGCTTGGCAAGAACGCGGTAGATTTAATTGCAATTGGAGGAACTATTACCCTCCTTAACTTTTTTTTCATTACTGCGCTTCTTAATTTTTCTGATGTTATTATGCTATTTTCTGCCTCTTTCTCTACAGTCGCTTTGTGGGCTATCTCGTTGTTTTATGCCTCTTTCTGTAACCACAAGTGGGCTTTGGAAGTTTTCTTGTTCTCTTCTGTTCATCTGAGTTCTCGGTATGGGTTTTGTGGCTCTTTTGCCGCTTTTGCCATGGATGATGAGGTTGTTCTTGGGTTCTTTCTGTAATTCTTTTGTGTTGGCAGAGAGATGGAATTGGATGATATATCTTGATCTTCTTCTTTGGTCTTCTATGTTTTTGGTGGTGCTCTGCTTTTTGAATGGACGATGATGAGGTTATCCTCACTTAAGATTTCGCATTGCTCCTCCTGGATGGTCACTGCAACCACGATCCCTCTTTTTTTTGATTTTCAAGGAAGTTTGGGATTGTTTGAGGCTTGACAACCGTGAGGGAACTTTCATGTCGCCTACATGATTGTATTGAATTGTTTTTTGGGCATCTCGATGTATTTTGTATCTCGAGTCCATATGTGCTATCGTAGCTTTTTTTCGTAGAATTTTCTTTTTTTTTAAGTGCTATGATCATGTTTCTAGAATTGTTGTTCTAGTTTAGTCTTTTCCTTTTGATAAGGGATTATCTTTAAAACTTTAATACATGTAATTTAGAATGAGGGAGCCCATTTAAAACTTAAAAATAGTAAAAGACTTCATTTTAAATTTATCTTCTCTTAAATATATAGAATATTTTTGTACATTTTAATGGAAGAAAAACGTTTTTTTCTTTTTCATTTGATAAGAATAATCATATCTATCTAATCTAATCTTTATGTTATTTACATCATAAATCTATTTAACTAAGGCTCATTTGATGGACAAATCAATACCAAGCTTTTATCACACTAAATGGGGTAAAAAGGAATCCTTCTTTATTGTGTCCTATTAAGTATCAAAATAAAATAAAATTATTTTTTATACTACTTAATCAAATCTTTTAGTTTTACCTTGTATATATATGTATATATGTATATATATATATATATATATATAGTATATATATATATATATATAGTATATATATATATATATGTATATATATATATATATGTATATATAATAATATATGTATATGTATATTACACAATATACATGTATTATTAATATATATATTATATATATGTTATATATACATATTATTATACATATTATATATACATGTATACATAGCATATATATATACGTATTATATACATACATATATTATTATACGCATATATATTAATAAAAACGGGGCAATGAAACCTTCCTTTATCAAAAAATCAAACACCAATATAAAACAAAATTATTTTACATATTAATCAAATTTTAGTTAATCTCATATATTATACATATTATTATTGTTATTAATATGCAGACATTTAAAAGATATTATTATATTATAATATATTAAATATATTATTATTATTATTAATATACATATTATTATTATAATATTATTAATATTATTATTTATTATTACATTATTATTATAATTACATAATATTATTACGCATTAATATATTACATTATAGCATTATAATATTTACAATATATTTACGTATGATAATGATTTAATTATTTGATATGTACATATGTACATTAATAATAACCAATTTATTATGATATATTGTATATTAATATTATATTATGTTGATTACATATATTGTTAATATTTGTATATTGTTGTTATTACTATATTATTATTATCAATAATATATGTTATATATATAATTACGATATAATATTATTAATAGACATATTATTTATGTTAATATTAATATTGATATTGTTATTAATATTGGTTGTTATATTATATCGTTATTTTTACATTACATATAAAATATTACAATAACATATATATTGTAACGCCATATATTATACCAATATTTATTAACGTTAATATCATTTATACAACATTTAAAAATAATATAATAACATAATGTACATATATGTTATTAACATAAACACAATAATAATATAACATAATACATACGTAATATACATATATATACATACATATATATATATACACATACATATATGTATATATATATACATATATATATATATATATAATATATATATATATATATATATTTGGTATTTTGTCTGTAATGTAAAGCCACTCATCGACATGAGCATTCTCATCTTTCTACACTATATTTAATTTTATATATTTTTTTACTGGCCAATATTTTGAGACATAATCATTACAGGTCTCACCACCATCTTATAAATTCCTTGGTAAGTCTAAGCGATACTTTTATATCACACAAGAGGCCACATGCATTCATCCACTTCAACCATCTAACTTGAATTCTATTTATAACATCCCCATCTATTTCACCATCACTTTGAACAATAGACCTAAGATATCTAAAATTTTCACTCTTTTTAAGGACTTGATCAATGTCCCCCATGATTAGATTTTCTACAATTAAATATATATTTGGATTTAGATCTCAAATGGAAGTCTTTTACTCTAAAGTTGACCCCATAATTCAATTTTCTCTTTAACTCCCTCTAGATGTAGAATAAAAAAGCAAATGTCAAGATACATCCTTGTGTAAATGTCAAGTTTGAACATTCATAACTAAAGCAAAATAATATGAGCTTAAAGCCAATCATTGATGTAATCCAACTAAAATAGGAAAAATACTTGGTCAATCATACTGTGTTTGAACATAGGTGACAACTCCAGTATAAATATCCTTACTAACTTTAATATAAGCAATATTAACTCCTTTCTAATCTAGAACTCTACAAAGTACTTTTCTAAGAACTTTATCATATGCTTTCTTAAAATCAATAAATATTATATGTATATCATCTTTATTCTCTTTATATGTCTCCATCAATTCTCTCAACAAATGTATAATATTCATAGTAAGCCTAACTTGCATGAAACCAAATTGCTTTTGAGAAACTTTTATATCACATTGTAACCTATGCTCAATTACTTATTCCATAATTTTAATGTATGACACCTTAATTTAATTCTTCTATAATTTACATGCACTTATACATAACCATTATTCTTAAAAATAAGAACCAACAAAATTCTTTCTCCACTAATTTGACACTTTTTAATCTTTAAAATAATATGATGTATGAGAAGGTTCCCTCTAAGATCATAAAATAATAAGAGACTTGTTTTAAAATTCTAATCTCTTTACTTAGGATTTATTTTTAAATGAAGGAAAAATTTATTTTTATTTAATAAGGTTAGTCATATCTTCTAATTTATCCAATATCTAATTTAATGTGCATGTGCAAAATATATCAAATATCTAATCTAATTTGCATGTACACCATTACCCTAGCGATTTGTATTCAGCTTATTAATGATTTGATAGTTACTCCCACTTAGCTACCTTAGAGAATTTGCAACATTTAAGAGAGTTCAAGATAAAATAAAAAAAACTTAAAATGTAAAGAATTATTACGAGAATGTTTTTAGTTTTTTGTCTGAGTTAGGATATTTTTCATTATAAATGATCAAGTAGGATTAACCAGCTTCTCAAATATAATAAACCCAAACATTATATATTTTAATGTTACAAAATTATTACAAAATTTTTTGAGAAATTATTTGACTTACACAAGCTAAAAGTGTTGACCTCCATGTATGTGTCATAAGTCAAGTCGAGCTCACAAGGTGAATTTGATGAGCTTGACAAATCGAGCTGAAATATCCTCGATGGTCGAAAATCAGAAGCGACCTCGATTGACGAAACTCCACCATCGCTTCAAAATGTCAAAATTGGTCGAATATATATTGCACAATTGACGGTATATCAATCAAGAAGGGGTCGTGCCTACATGCATATCGAGGTCGGGAAGCCACGACGATGCCCAAAGGACCTTCGTTCATGAAATTGATCATGTAATTAGTGTCCAAATGCTAAATCCTATTAAATGAGACTGTTCGTGCTCAATTCAATTGAGTTGACATGAAGCAATAATGCGCATTTTTCAATCGAAAGTATTCGATGCCGACTTGAAAGAAACGGCCTCCGATTGCAAATGGACTACATCATTTCATTCAGAACGTCAAAATTACCTAGAATAGACATCCAATTAAACTAAATTTGTCACATATAAAATTTTGTTGAAATTAGCACATATTTTGAGGTAAATCTATTTAATTATCTTATAATTGCATCAGTCATCGCCTCGAAAATAGAAGCTGCCCACTCCTATGCTTTCACCTCCAATTAGACCAATTATAGACCACCACTTCATCTCTCCCATCGACACGCTCCTCTCCTCCACCAGGCGGACAAAGCAACGTGCGGACCATTTGCGATTCCTTTCTAACGACTTCCTCGTTACCACATGCTGCTCTCATCCTCACTGTTACCACGAAACCGACCTCACATGCACTGTAACCTCCTCAGTATACCTTTTGCTCTATATAGGCAACACCATACCACTGAATAATGTCGAGGAACTTATATTGTTCGAGGAATCATCCTCTCTGTCTCTCTCTCTCTCTCCTCTCTCTCTCTCAAGTTTACAGATTTCTACATGGTAGCTCTGTGGGTAAGAAATGTCGACATCCTCCTCCTCCCACTCGACGAGATGATGGATACTTTGAGGGATCTTCGACTCACTAACCATACCACCATCCCCGAAATTCCTCATAGGGAATATGAAGTTAGTAACAAACACACACTTGGATCCGATCATTATATACACTCACATATCCAAATCATTCTGGCTTCATCGCGCAAACCACCCGTGTCACCTCTACTCCCTGCAATCAACATCTCTAGACATACGACAAAAGAACTTACCCCATCCATGGCTCTCCAAACCTAGAACCATCACTCACCTACAAACCCATGGACCTCAATATCCCCCCCAACAGTGTGACAAAGGCAGGATGGTACAATAACTTTCTCTCTCTGATGCAGCAAGGTAGACACTTTCACACTGGTCGGCATAGCAACACACAACTACCCTCCAAACCTCCCTGCGTAAACCAACCTCATCGCCTCCTCATGGATATTGGACAGACATCTCCCATCTCACCAACAACGGACACTCCGCAATCCTCGATTCAGAAGTCAATCATCCTACACGCAAAACACCTATTCTCCATCATGGCCGCATCCTCCCCCCACTCGTAAGCTTCTTCTCAAAAAATATATTTCGCACTTATCTCACAACCTTAGCGTATCACATCTTGCAAAGATAATAATTGCTCAATCATCTTTGCCATGATGTTCTATCAAGGATGACAACACATCAAACCCTACTAACTTTTGTATTAAGGACTATACTCCCTCCCCAACATCCGAGATACAAGCACTCCATTATCGAACATCCTCCAACTATGGCATCAGCGACTCGGTCATCCATACAAAGACACTCTCACTTCAGCTACAAAAGCACCTTCGCATACAACCAACCTCATCTCTACGTCGCATTCGTATTATCAAAGAGTCATAAACTTGTTTTTCCTAAATCCACCGGTAAAGCTAAACATCCTTTTCTAATTCACTCGATGTATGGGGACCATCACCAAATATTTCAATAGGGCTACAAATATTACGTTATTTTCGATGATTACTCTCGATTTACATGGATGTTTTCCCCTAACCCACAAACATGAAGTAGCCTCCAAATTCCAACAACTACATAAAATGATCTACACACTTCTCCAAGTCAATTAAAACACTCATTGGAGACGTTAATTCTCTCAATACACTTCATGCCTCACTAACCATGGCATCATTCATCAGCTTCTATACCAACAAAATGAGCAGGAAACATCGACACTCATTGAAGCGAACTCTACTCCACACTACCTTCCACCTGCGGATGAGCCACTCAGGTACCTCATCACCGTCACACAGAGACACTCGATCTTGTTCACCTCATCAAGCCTCTACAAGAAAGTCCTACTTCTCTCACCTCAGTATTGCTCGCTTCCCCTCCATCACCCCACAAACACCAATAAACTCTCCCTAAAGCCTCTCAGTCTTCATCTGCTCCCCAAACTAGGTTACAAATGCTACAACCCCACCACCAATGTCACGACATGCCATTTTCACAAACACACTTCCCATACTCATCCAGACCAACACCACAATCAAAATACCATCCACACCTTCTCCTAACCCATCCCTCGTAGTCTGACATTCAACACCAAAACCAAACCATCCACCACCACTCAAACAAGTTCCCCAAAACTACAACCAACGAAAATGGACATCACATCTCTCTCACCACCACACCCAATGAAAACTAGACTTCAAGCGGTCACTGAAACCAAAGTCATCCTCGATCTCTTACATCGACATACCACCACAGAACCCCACTGTATACCAAGTGACATGGAGGAAAATCCATGTCCAAGAATTTCTAGCACTCAACAACAAGCAACTTGGACATTAGTCCCACCACCAGCCAATCATACAATCATAGGTTGCAAATGGACATACAAGACCAAACACCATTCTGACGGATCCATAGCTCGCTACAAAGCCCATCTAGTGGCACAAGGCTTCAAGCAAGAATACGGATTCACTTTTTGAAACCTTTCCATTGCCAAAATGCCCACCATTGTCTCCCACTGCACTCCATCATGGTGGCGTTCGTGGTTAGATGTCTCCAATGCCTTTCTCCACGGCTCCCTCCAAGACACCATATACATGGCTCAACCACCAGGTTTTTTCCCGACAACCAACTCCCACATCATGTGTGCTACTTAGCAATCTATGGACTCAAGTCCCTCTGTAACTCCACCTTCACGAGCACCTCAAGCTAGGCTTCACTACCGATGCACGCCTCTTCCTACTTACATCCAACAACAACGCTTTTCCTCCTCCTACGTGGACGACATACTCATCAGGCTCAGATCTCAAACTATTTCCTATCCTCCAACACCTCAAATCGGTAGTCAACCTAAAGATCTCGGCTCCACCTTTCTCGAATTCACATACACCAACCAACCAACTCTCCTTCTCACCCGACTACATCACTCGTCTCCTGAACAGCCACGGCATGACAAGCTGCAAAAGCGCCCCAACACCTATCTCCAACCGAGTCACCGACTCACCACAGTGCAGCGAGGCAGCCCCCAATCCCTCCGAGTACAGACGCATCGTTGGATCCCTTCAATTCCTTACCATAACCTATTGCTCTAGCCAACCATCTATGCCAACATATGCACAACCCACTCACACTCTCAATTAAAAGGGTCCTACGCTACACGCAAGGCACATCCGATCATGGACTACCCATAACAGGGGATCTCAACCTTCAAATTTCGGTTGATTGGTAGAAACCCAAGCGGACGCTTGCATCTTCCTTAGATCAACTCATCTTCGAAAGTTCAAAGCAGACCAAGCGTTCCTCCATAGGCGGTATAGAGCCCCAGCTGCGCCACACAAATAATCGGCTGTCGCTAGCACTCAACTCAATCCCCAGCTGCTCACCATTATACTGCGACAACACCTCAGCAATGGCAATCGCAACAAATCCCATTCTTCACGCAAGAATGAAACACATAGAGATCGACTATCACTTCATACGAGATCACGTTGTAGCCAAAGAAATACAAATCCATCACATATCAACCGAAGATCAAATCGCTGATATCCTAACCAAACCACTGCCAACCCGCCGCTTCATCCATCTATGCACCAACCTCACGGTCCAACCATCGGATCATTCGGTTGAGGGACGCCATCGCTTCTCTCCTCCACCCGGCCGGACAAAGCAGACCACATGGGCGTTCTGATTCCTTTCTAACACTTCCTCGTTACCACATGCTCTCATCCTCACGTTACCCACTGACCTCACCCTTTATCCTGTAACCTCCTCATATCGCTTTCCTATAGGCAACACCATACACAAATAATGAGGAACTTATATTGTTACTGAGGAATCCTATCCTCTCTATCTCTCTCTCTCTCTCCCTCTCTCTCGTTCTCTCTCAAGTTTACAGAGAAGCTGCCCACTCCTATGCTTTCACCTCCAATTCGACCAATTATAGACCAGCACTTCATCTCTCCCATACCACCCCATGTGAAGCGGTAGCCCATCCCACGGTCCATTATGGTCTGTCAAGGAGGGAAATGAATGCTCCCCTCTGGTTCCCGAGCACACTACTGCTCCTCTCTCCCTCTTTCTTTCTCTAGACCAAAGGCCTCTCGGAGCCAGGGGCGTGGACCTAAGCCCTAGCTCGACCAAGCAATCTTTCCTATCACTTGGCTTCTCCTCCCAATTGGACATCCAATTCTCCCCGTTGGCTCCTCTTCTTTGTTCGTCTTTGGTTTGCACACAATTAGAGTCGTACGTCTGGCCCGTTACTCCCCTTGAAGCTGCAACTGGCTCTATTCCCTCTTCTCCCAACCCCATTCTCCCATCCTCAACATAGCCACCAGCATATCTACCATCCCCCCTACTTCTTCTTCCTCCATTTCCAACAGTTGAAGGGAAGTCGTGAAGGTTCTTTTTGTGAGGTCGTGTAAAAGTCATCATCATGAGAAAGCTCTTTCTAGGAGGTAGTTTCTGCAAATAAAACTTAGCTAAGCAGAAGCTTCATAATCCAAATACTATGATGGAAGAAGCCAGTTGATTCCGCATAAACACGTCTGGATAATAGGACGAGGGATCTTCAACTTGACAAGCTATTGAGGCAAATCAAGAAGTTCAAGTTGATATTGCGGCTGCATGAGTTGATGTAACAAAGGAGAGATTCTCACACCTCTGTTCAATTGGTTTCACGGTGGACTAATGTTGTTGGGTTGAATATGAGAGTTGGCTCATTCATTCAGAAGCACCCTCATATTTTTAAAGTTTATACTCATCCTATAAAATGAATCTTTTCTTTGTCGAATAAGATAAGAGATGTTAGACTTGATTGTAGAGGAAGCCATGGTTATTAGAATCGAAATGGTTCTTTGAGAATTTGAAGAAGCTTCTTATGATGTCCAAGACTTGCAGGGTAAATGCCCATGCATTATTGCTTGTCAGAAAAGAATTTGGGCTACCTGATGATTTTAGGGCTTCTATTATCAGCAAGTATCCTAAAACCTTCATATGAGTGCACCCAAATATAGTAGAATTAGTTCATAAAGATGATAGTTTGACTAATATAGAGATTGAGAAATTGAGGGAGAATGAGTACAAGGAAAAAATGGCTCAGTGAATATGAAGCCAAGTATGCTTTCCCAATTCAGTTCCCAATAGGCTTTAAGATTGAGAAAGGTTACAGAGAAAAGCTTAAAATTTGGCAAAGACTGCCTTACATTAAACTTTATGATCAAAGTGAAGTCAATTGTATTTGCACTGGTGGTGGCATTGAGCGCTTTGAGAAACATATCGTTGGCTTTCTTCATGATTTTTTGAGCTTGACTATAGAGAAGATGGTTGATATTGAAAGATTGTCTCACTTTAGAATGGATTTCAATATGGCTGTCAATCTCAGAACTTCTCAAACATTCGATTTACCAGAGCGACCTTTGAGGGAGTTTAGCTTGTGATTATTAGGCAGATGTTTGAAGACCCCGTTATGCTCAGTAGAGCTAACGGGTAGAAGACTGACAAGTGTCACAAGACACAGCTATACTCAATAGAGGCGATGGGAAGGTCGAATAGCCCCGTCGACCCTATGGCGACATCGGGAAGCCAATTTTGAACCCGGAGGCGTAAACTAGACAGATTAAAGTGTTTCTGAGCTTAAATTAATCTTATTTAAAAATGATAAATTAAAAAATAAATCTACATATATGCTCTTTTTATGCAGGTGTTTGAAGACTCTCTTATGCTCAGTAGAGCTGGTAGGTTAAAAGACCACGGCCATAGTGTCGCAAGACACCGATTTCTCGAAAGTGGCGGAAGGTCGAATAGCTCCGTCTGCGACCCATATGCGATCGGGAGGCTAGCAATTTTGGTGACAAGAGATTTAAACTAGATCAAATTAAAGTGTTGATGAGTTTAAATTGAACTTATTTTAGTATGATAAATCAAAGAATAAACCAACATATAAAATTCTAAAAGTCTTTAAATAAGAATCATCTCTACAACTTGTTGATGATCATAAATAAGACTTTTAATGAACTTGAGAATTTATCTCTAACAAGAATAAAATTCAGATAAAACTTATGATTATCTTGATTGTTGCCTACGAGCACAAACAAAACAAAACTTATGGATTTGAAAGCTTATTTTTCAATCGAATAAGGATCAAATGAAAATTTCAAAGAACTTGTAAATAATTACAACTACCAAACTTAAAGGGGATATAATGACTCACTTATGATTAAGAATAAACATTTAATGCAACTCATAAGGTTTGAAAGTTGTCAATGAGCACAAATCATATTTCTTATTGAGCGATTATATTATGATTTATACTAAACAAGTGGGTTGAGCTATATACCACATTAAAATCATTGAGCAAAAAAAGTATTTGAATGAGATTTGTGATGAGCCCTCTGAGCTTCCACTAAGTTTCATTGAAACTTAAAGAACTCAATGAGCTATGAACTAAATGCAAACAAATGAATATTAATATAAATAATTGAATAAGATTTAAAAAAAATTCTTACACCGGATTAAGTATATCAATAGCGAATAAGGCGTTAATTAATGATTCAATTAAACTCTTGCACATTATAAAAGCATGATTAAAACTCAAGTTTAATACCTCAAAGTATGCAATTCTTCTTAAATACACCCACATGCTCAAACTATGCTAAATGCTTAAACTTAGAATTCCAGAATCTTTACGGTTGGGTCTATGGCTAGGTAGAGGGTTAACAAAACTTAATGATGTTGTTATAGCTTTCTCACCTGAAAATCTCAGCTAATTCTATCATTTGGGAGTATAATAACTATCTCTAACTCCCCGATGATAGGCGAGTTGATTGAAGATATCAACTAGAGGGGTAACTATTATCAAAATATTTAAGATATTATATTCAATATTCTCAAATTCAAAATCCTCAAAATATAAATCTAGGTCTGATTCTCTATTATTAAATTGATAGAGTCAAGATATAAAATAATAAATTAAATAATTTAAACACCATGGGACGGGCTATTTTGAATGCTTAAACTTAGTGTATGTGGATGTTAGTGGGTTGATTGGTGGGTCTTGGACAGATGGGATTAACTTAAAATCTAATGATATTATTATAATATTATGGGCTCCAAAAATTCACCACCGACCTCTTCAATGAAAAGAGTAGTTTTAAATGTCGGTGAAATTTTCAAAAGGTAGATGGAATAGTAGATAAGACACTACCTAGAGATTTCATCCTCATTTGGTGAGGACTTTAGATCTGGTTCAAGGTAACCTATAGGCGCAAACCCCTATAGTTGATTACCCCTCTCAATAAATGAGATAGAACTTTTGATTAAGGCTAGTCATTAGATCACTTAATGCATAGCATATTGTAGCAACATGTAGAGTTTTAGAATTTAAGATATGAAATTCATCATTTTAGCTTAAACCGGATAGTTGGCGGAATGATGACGTGACCGATCTAGATCCCATGGTTCCGTCATCCTGAGCAGTCACAGACCCTAGTCTACTTAGTCAGAGGAGGTAGTCGGCCCAACCTGGCAGAAAGATCCTCATCAATAACACATGGGTTACGTCGTCCAAGAAATCCTTGTAGACTTGGGGTGATGTTTGTCTAAGGAGACAAGCTTAAGTCTACCTTAGCTGATAGAGGGTTGTTTGTCCTATCAAGTACACCCTATGATTCACAACTCAAAGGGCAGAGCCATTGGGGAGCATCTGTAGATGTGATCGTAATATAATGGAGCGAATTGGCCAAACCACCCGTCGAGGACTCAGTTTGCGCTTCATCGTGGAGCTCTTGGCCAAGCTATGCAATTAGAGGACACGAGTCATGTCCTTACTGGTGTGAGATTGATTGAGTGAACATAGCGAACACTTGATTTGACATTGGCTCCTTTTGTTGGGGTTTTCTTAATTTATTTGTCACCCACAAACAACAGGTAGAGGTGGATAGATTTAGTTTTGATTTAATTTTTTAATGATAGAATTCCATTTATGTAGTTTGATTACTTAAAAATTGATTAATTAGAATATGTTTGAGAGGTTTAGATCCTCAACCCGCTTAACCATTAATAGAGGATTAAATCTACTATCACTTGCAGAATGAGTTTCTCAGATATTTCACTAATTTGAAACTCTTATTATAGGTTTTTAGGTTTTGTTAACCCGGACCTAGTCCTATGACTAAACCGGGAAACAACCCGCACAGCATCCTCGGACACTTAAATTTAAGCATTCAGTATAGTATCGGGTACATGCGGGTATATTAAAGAGTTTAAGAAGTTTTTATTTCTGAGTTATGAGATTGGTTTTAGATTGCTACTTAATTTGATTTAAAAAATTGATTAATTTGAATATGTTTAAGAGTTTTAGATCCTGTCAACTATATTTAGCTACTAATAGAGGATTAGATCTATCGCACAGCACCGCCGATATTTCACGATTTGAAACTCTTATTATAGATTTTTTAGGTTTTGTTAACCCAGTCTAAGACTAAACTCGAAGAAGTAACCCGCCAGCATCCTTACACTTAAATTTAAGCATTCAAAGATAGTCGCGCATGCGGTGTATAGTAATTTTATGTAATTTTATGTTTGAAGTATGATATTGATTTGATTTTCATATAATTCCGCAACTTTTAGATATTAAAATTTGCACTTAAAATCTCTATATCCGATACATGCATGTGTTTATAGCTTATAATCATCTAATTAATGAAATCATTGATCTTGAAAATCATAATTAGGATGAAATTCCTTAAACTTTTATCAAAGGAAGCCCTATGATTTTTATAGAATTGGATTTAATATCGTCTTCTTCTCGCTTATACAAAGAGTTGCGATCCGAAAGAATGCATTTTGATTTAGATTATAGTTTAACACATTATTGACATTTAGTTTACTTATTGAGTTTTTGTAATTTTTTCAACTTGATTATGCTCAATTTACATCAGTTTTGATAAGTTATGTCGATTTCATTGTTACATCAGTTTTGATAAGTTATGTCGATTTCATTGTTGCTTTATTTACTCATGCTTATTAGCTAGCATAGTAATCACCTCCATATTTGTATAAGAGTTATTAAACCCAATTTGGATTCATCCTTAGATTTTGAGTTTATTGCACGTTTGTTATAAGTTTGGCAATGGTTCCCCAAATTCCAATTAAAGCTTTTAATTTTGAGAATTTACAAGAAAAGAAAACTCACTTTTTGCTTCAATTTAAGCCATTGAGAATTACAATTAGAGTGAGTTTAATATTAGCCTCATCCAAATTTTATTTAGATTTTAAATGAATATTATATTCTTTCCAAAATTTGCTTTAAAGGCTCCCCCTCTTTCTTGTTTTTCATTTTTTAATTTAAAATTAGCTGCGAGTTTCCCTATTTAGCTCTTACGTCAGCTCATTTCACTCTCCCATTTTTCTAAGTCAAAAGATTTGATGCAATTTCGACATTCATTCCCTGGGGTTACATCGTATATTTTGGCCTACTCAGATGCTCTATTGAAGAATGAGTGGTGTCTTTGACTACAAATCTCGTCATTGAAAGCACAACGAGGTCTTTAAACCTGAAAGAGGATATACAATGCAATATATATTCATCCCACCTTTTTTTTCTAAGTCTGGAAATTAGATAAAATTTCGGCAGCATTTCATCTAGGGGGAGTGACATCTAACAAGTAGTGACTTACTCGCTGAACATAGGGAGGCGGTCTCGACACCAGCTATTTTTTCATCTCGTACGAGCACAACGGGTCTTCAAACCTGAAAGAAACACAAGCATGCATATATATATATATATATATATATATATATATATATATATATATATATATATATATATATATATATATATATATATATATATATATATATATATATATATATATATATATATATATTCACATTCACAAATCTCACATGTTCTGATGCATTTTTCGGCGCATTGTAAGGCTCGACAAAGGAACGGGGCTAGGTATACGATTGAGAATGTATGGTAAGGAGTGCGATGCCGAAATTCGAAGGAAGAATTCGTCTGCTGACGATGTTCATCCCCATTTGCACAAAAAAACGGATGGCTAAAGGAGGGTGCGAAAAATCGAAGAAAGAATTCTCTCATCGACTATGTTCTTCCCGATTTGCAGTAAACGGGATGGCAAAGGAGGCGATCAAAAATCAAAGGAAGAATTCACCTGCTAACGATGTTCTTCCCGATTTGCAAAAAACAAAAATGATGGTGCGACGATGCCAAAATCGAAGGAAGAATTACCGACAATCCCGATTTGCTATGAAATGGTGAAATTTTGATGGCTGAGCGGGAAGGATTACACATAATGGGCCAGGTTTGAATTGCGAACAGCCGGAGGTCAGAAGGTAGTAAAGGAAGAAGGATTTTCGGCTGAGGACCGGGCCGAATAATGGGTGGCCTGAGGAGGGTGGACCTTGCATGGGTCGAACGGGGTTGGAGGGTCGGCGGTGCGCGGGCCACACCATTTTACGGAACGGGCCGAAATTGGAGCGAAACAATGGGATTCAGCCAACAACCGGGGAGAGGTTTGGAAACGCTGTCGACCGCAGTGAGCACGGAATCGCTGGTGCAGTGCCTGACGCTGGCCACGTCCGGTCCCATGGATCACAGCAGCGGAAGCAAAGGTGGTCGGTCGCAGTGCGCGCTGGTCGTGAACCGGTCAGGAGGTCGGATCTGGTCGAATGGGGTTGCGCATCGGCCGTGGTGTGGTCGGGCGACAACATGTGCTCATTGGGACATGGTGGACAGTGGGACCGCGACATAGTGGAGAGGAGCATGGTGTGGTTTGGCCAGTGGCGGGACGGCAAGACCAACGGTAGGGAGGCGCAGAATGTAGGAACTGAGAGAGAATTTTACCTTTTTTTCAGAGAGAGAATGCCATGGAGAGAGGAGAAACTGCCATAAATGGGAGAGAATGAGGAGGGAATGGGGGGAGTGGTTTTCTTTTATGTTTTTTTTTTAATTTCTTTTTCAGAAAACTGAAAAAAGGGGGGAACGGTTGCTGGGTGTGGGGCAATTTGGGAATTTTTTAATAAATTTTGAATTTATTAAACGGTTTAAATGTGGATTTCATGCCGGTAAAAGCACATAGTCAATATATATATTGATTTAGGGTAATTCCATTACAATAGAATGCGCTACCGATCGGAGGCCATTTGGTTTGAGTCGGCGCCAAATTGAATCAATTTCAGCTCAAAATGTGCATCGTCGCTTTCAACCGCTTGATTTTTGTGCAAAATTGTCTGAATTGAGTGTAAATAGTCTCACTTGATAGATTTCGATATTTTGAAGCCAATGATGTGATCAATTTCATAAACGGAGATTTTGACGCGTCCTTATCTCGACATATATCGTGCACGCACCACTCGAGGGCTTGATCGGTTGTTCATCAAGTCGTGAAATATTTATAACTTGACTAATTTCAACATTCTGAATGCGATGGAGAAGTGCGTTCATCGATCGGAGGTCATTTGAGTTGATTTTGGTGACGTCCAGTGCGCTTCAGCCTCGATTTACGCACTACCACTTCAAATCCTTTGCAATGATTCATCTTGAGCACGCATGCCTCATTTGATAGTTTTTGATGTTTTGAAGCTAACGGCATAATTAATTTTATGAACGGAGGTCATTTAACTCACATCATAGCTTCTCGACTCTGATATGCGCATCGACACATTAATAGCTCGAGCGCTTAATCAATTGTTCATTAGATTTTACAATGTCTATATTCTGATCAATTTCGATATTCTGAATGCGATGGTGAAGTTCGTTCATTGATCGACAATCATTTTGACCAATTTTAGGGATTTTCAGTGCATTCTGAGCCTCAATTTGCGCACTATCACCTCTGAAGTCCGTCGAATTTGATTTATAGGCTTGTCTTGATTTATGACACATATGTGGAGGTCAACAAATATCTTCAACCTAATAAAACATCTGAGAAGCTAATTTTGTCATATAACTACGATCTATCCATATTAAATTAATGAAGTCGATCAAATAAATAAATAATAAACCACCCGGATGATGGCCGTGTTAAATAAAAATTTTAACCAGAGGGGATATTTTAACTAAAATGTGATCATAATTTCAAAACATTTTGACTTAGATTGAATATGAATCTAAATGCAGAATTTAAAATATTATTAAGCTATAAATGTCTAAATGAAATTCAATCTAAAAGCTTAAAGCAAACTTTTTTTTTTTTTAAGAAACCCCATGATACGGGGGTATTTTATTGCCACAAAAAAGAGGTTACAAGATCCTTAAAAAGGGTTACACCTAACCACGCTCAAAGAGCTACAATTAGCCTAAGGAGTAAAACCCCAATCTAAGTACATCCAAAATCAAAAGAAAGCACTAAAACAATCAAAGGTAAAATAGTAATAAAGCCAATGCTCTGGAGGACGTGATAAACTGGAGCAAACCTGCAAAAGAGGGAGAAAGCAGCAAAAAGATATAGCAGTTAAGGTAATGCAGCCAACAAGTAGAGGAAAACACCATAGAGTGAGAATGATAGTAAGGAAGTGTGATAGAGAAGGCTCAGGCTCAATCACATCCTGATGGGGCAGATGCAAGTATGAGCATCCAAACTTGAAGGGTTACATCAGAGCTACTACCAATATAAGAAGTGAGATCATTACCCATCATAGCCAACAAACCTCGAGAGAAGGCAACATCCAGCTTGTTGATAGTTATGTGAGCTTTATAACCCGCAAAACCTAATCAAAACATATCGAAATTATATAGGTAGTAAAGGTGGGGATTCTCATTCAAGAAAATTATCATCAAAAAAGCCTTCTTAACATGAGAATACATAAACCCGTAGCATGAGCAAAGAATACCAATAGCAAAGATTCGTGGGAGCCATTTAGGTAATTCAGTCATAAACGAACCGATAACGCTTAGTAATCCAGTAAGGATATCATAGTCAGCTGATGGGATCATCAACCACAAGCAGCAAACTGGTGAAGAAATATTCACGGCCAGGACAGCTTTTCCAACCGAGAGATGAGAGGACATAAGATAACCAACATATTAATGAAATCAAAGCCCAACGCAACCCAAAGAATCTGTGACAAAAGGCAAAGGTATAATGTGATGCGCCCAATTGTAACAACTAACCAAAGTAAAACCCAAGAATGCAATTAGAGCAAAGAATTCCCATAGGAACATCTGTAGAATAGCGTACCACAAGCAAAATAGATATCCGTGATAATCCAGAATCGATCCGATAAAAGGACAATATGTGCACCATAGTCACCTAAAAGGAACAGCACCACACAAGTGATAACAATATTTGCTCACAAATGAAAGCATACTTTTCCAACCGTGGGATTAGAAAATAGCAAAACCAATACAGATGAAAATAGCCAACACAACCCAAGAACCTTCAAGTGAAAAAAGGCAAGGCCTAACTAAATGCATCCATTGTAACAACCAACCAAAATAGTTATCTAGAAAAATCATTTAGAGTCAGCCCAAGCATTTGTAGCCACAAGCAAAATAGTTATCCATAATCCGATCAAGAATCGATCCGATAAAAGGACAATATATGCACCATAGTCACCTAAAAGGAACCACAGCGTAAAATAGGTAATATTTACTCACGCAGCATACTTCTTTTCCAACCGTGGATTAGAAAATAGCAAAACCAATACAGATGAAAATAGAGCCAACACAATCCGTAAACCTTTCAAGTGAAAAAAGGCGCAAGGCCTAACTAAATGCATCCATTGTAAATAACCAACCAAAATAGTTAAAAAAAAATCTTTAGAGTAGCCCAAGCAATCGTACGCCATACGTAATCCAGATCAAAATCAATCCAGGGAACATTACAATATTTACTCCATAGTCAGCTGAAGTTAACATCAAACACAAGCAGAAACCATAAAAAGAGATATTCACAAATGTGACCAATAACCCGCCAGCAAGAGGCAACAATGCTTTTCGAAATGCAACCAATCGTAATAGTAGGAAGTAAAGTCCCTATTAAAAATAATGGGGGACCGATTCCAGCAAGTCAACAAAAACATAAAGCAGATAGGGTGCTTCATCATTCTGACAAATATGAAGACAAGATGCAAAGTCTGATAAATAATATTAAGATCTAATGTAAGGCAAACCGTTAACCAATCCTTGTAAGTGTTTAGGAATAGAATGTTTATCAAAATTAATGGGCTCATTCAATCTAGTTCCTAAGTTAGCAAGGTAATCGACAAGCATTTCCTTCCTCCATATATGAGTGATTTTGTAACAAAATTGATTGAGCAAAATTTTAGTTTGCTTGAGTAAATAATATAATTCCACATTGCCATTTTTTTTCTGAGGAGATCAATTAGTAGTAAGGCATCCACTTGCCGGATATTAAGCCAACCTTCGTAAGGAAATGTCAAGAGCATTATAAAGCGCCATAAAGGAACTGAAGTTAGTTAATAAGAGAGGATTAGAAAAGGCCAAGAGAACATCACCCTTGAAATTTCTAAAGATGCCACCACATCCGTAAGCATTAGGATACATCTGTTAATTTTGATTTTGATGACATTATCATGTGGTTTGGCCCAATAAAGTATTTTGGCTTGATTAGAAGTGTTTGTATCAGGCAATTGCAAACCCAATTTAGAGGCGACAAATTTACACCCTTTTAAGTGTTTATATTTAATAAGGTTGGCTTTAAATAAGTCACGAAATTTGAATTTAGTTTTGGCAATTATTTTGGAATGATTCATAGTTATATCATTATGCTTAGCATCATTTCTAGCCATCCAAATGAACCAGATAATAATGATCGCAGTAACATTTTTAATATGACCTTTTATATTATTTTCAAAATATATCTCGAGGAGTCGATAAATAGTAGCCATTATATTTGTCAATGGAAAAAAGATTATCGCATCAAAGCCAAAGTTTAGAGGCAATCGCTCCACTCACGAATTGGTGATTCACATTTTCAATATGGGAGCAACAATGACATTTTGATGGAAGATAAAAACCTTTACCCCACATCAAGGAGTCAATAGGGACAAAGCTTTTTAAGATACACCAAGTAAGTATGGAGTATGAGGTGGGGATATTATTATGCCAAAGTCATACACTTTGGAATAATCACGAAGTTTCTTTGATCATAAGCCAAATATTTTAAAGCTAATTGCCATTGTGAGAGAGTTTAAAAGAATCGGTCTTTTGTTGGATGTAATGTGTATGTTATTGAGTTTGTCTAAAAGGATGAAGGGATATAATCAATGAGCGGAAAAGTTCCATTTATTATTATTCCAAAGATTTGACTTTGATGGTATCAATAGAGCATGAGGAAATTAATTCATCGAAAGAATTATTTCCAAGCCGCTTATCTTGCCGGAAGAAAGTTGCAGAGTTAATGCCCCAAAAAATTAAAGATTCCGCCTTCCATTTGATATTACAAAGTCTTTTCTAAATAGGAGGAGCGTTAGTTTTATAAGAGCAGTTCAATGGATGCTTAGATAGGCAGTATTTGTTTGTCATGAAGTTAGCCCAAAGGCTATTGTTGCTTCTAAAATTCTACCAAAGTTTATAAGAGAAAGCGTTGATGGTGTCTTTGATAGATTTACAGTCTAGACCACCTTCCTCAAAGATGCCGCAGATTTTGTGCCAAGAGGACCGTGTATTTTTTGAGGAAGAGGTATTAGACCCCAAAAAAATTTATTAATTAGCCTCCTCCTCTATTAATGCAAAATTGGTTGGAACGATAGTTTGAATAAGATAAAGAGGCATCGAGTTAAGGGTACTCTTAATCGAGTTAACCTCCCTCCAAAGGATAGAAAATGGTATTCCCAAGAGGAGATACGGTTGGATATTTTGTGGATTAAATCACAAAAAGATAAGATCTTTTATGACCTTTGAAAAGAGGAGTACCAAGATAATTGATTGGAAGATGTTGTTGATGAAAGTTAGTGATCCTCAAGTATATGATTAATCCTATTATTGTTGATTTTATTAGTGGTTATGAAACAACATTTATTTTGTTAAGGAGGAGACCACTTTCTTTGCCAAATTTTTTAAAGAATTTCATAATGGTTTTGACGCGGTATAGAAGAATTAGAAAATGATAAAATCGCCAAGAAAGCAAAGATGAGTAATGGGAAATCCACCTTGAGTTTTGTAAATCATACTTGGCTTATTAGAATAATAGATCGCTCACGGATAAGTAATCTACATATAATAAAAGCAAGGGAGATAATGGATCTCCTTGTAAGCCATGTTTAGAAGTGAAGAAACCACCGATTCTCCATTGATAACAGAGAACCAAACATTAGTGACACGCTTTTAATGATAATGAATAAATTCTTTTGAGAATCAAAAGTTGAAGTATAGAAAAGAGGAATTCCCAAGAGAGATTGTCAAAGGCTTTAGAAATGTCCAGTTTGAAAGCAATGTTACCTCTAATAGGAACGCCAATATCATGAATCATTTCTTGGGCTAAAAGAATATTATATAGTTCTCCCTTTAATGAAACCTTTGACGGGAGATAATGTTCGGCAACAGAGGATTGATACGGTTGGTGATTATTTTGGCAATTAGTTTGTTAAAGAAGGTGCAAAGACTAATCGGTCTAAAGTCATTCCATGTTTCCGGATGGTTGTTTTTAGGGATAAGAATTATGGAGGTACTAGAGAAGGATCTAGGAAGGGGGTTGCCATTGAAAAAGTCAATAACGGCTTCAATTAAATCAGACTTAATAATGGACCAACACTGTTGAAAGAATATAGTAGTGTAACCATCCGGGCCAGCAACCAATCAATTCATGCTTTGGAGAACATTACTAATTTCAGAATCCTTCGGACACCTAATAAGAGAGTTGTTTTGGTCAGAAGTAATCTTTGAGGGAATCAGATGAGGATTAGAAATAGGTTCCATGTTAATGTTGTTGTTTAACAAATTTTGAAAATGTTGGATAACCGAGTCTTTAATATCATTTTTATCCGATATCCAATTATCATTATTGTTTTTAATTTTATTAATCGAGTTTATAACTTTTCTTTTGTTGAAAAGAGCTGGAAATATTTTGTGTTTCGCCATCTAATATATGTTTATTTTTTTGCCGCCAATAAGTTTCCTCCATGTTTTGATATTTAATCAAGTTATCTCTAGCTTCGTTGAGTTCATCATTTTTATTAGGGTCTGAAATGGCAGCTTCTTCAAGAGAGCAAATAAGATCTTCCATAGTTTTAAGATTTGCAAAAATGTTTTTAAAATGATGTTTATTCCACCGCCTGGTTTGTTTTAATCTTTAAGTTTAAGCCAAAATGATCATGCCTTAATGGAGTTATCGGTGAATAGGGTCATCCAAGTTTTAAACAAGACATAAAGTCATTATGTTGCAACCACATATTTTGGAAATGAAAGGGGATGCGGGTATTGAAGTAGGGGTGCTTTCACGAATCAAGAGGAGCGTGATCGCAGTTTCTACTTAAGTGTTCTATGAGCTATTAGACCATTGATCAATCCAAAGATGGTTAAAGGATACGAGATGTTGCCAAAGTCTAGAGTTGTTCCACATGTAGTTGGAACCGAAAACCCTATATCGTAAGGTTACGTAATCATATTAGCAAAATCTTCCATAGAATTAGTATTAGAGAGAACCCTCCCCTTCTTTCGAGAGAGGATGGTGTTGAAATCTCGCCAACCAAGTGGTTGAGTGACGAGGAAGCTAAAGATCTTAAGTTATTCCATGGATGTTCTACATTTACAAGATGCATAAATAAAAGAGCTCACCACGGTGAAAACACCCACGTAAATATGAGCATTAATCAATTGTTGTTGGTTGTCAAGGATATTGATGCTGATAGAATTATTCCAAAATAACCAAATTTTGTTGTTAATGTTGTAAAAAAAATTAGGAAAACCTAGTATTCTAGAGGTAGCCGCAATCTTAGAAGAGTGGATAAGTGGTTCAGTGATAGTAAGGAGAGATATGTTATGAGTGCGACAAAGGCTTTTAACGCGATTGCGAACTAGAGTAGTCCCAATACCATGAATGTTCCAAATGATAAAATTAATCATAATTGTTGGATTGGAAAAAATTGATTGGATGAGAATGAGGAGAAAGGAAATTATTGATGTAGGGTTGATGAAGATCTTGTGATTCTGGCCGCATTTTTAGAGTTGTTTTTGATTTTGAATGATTTCTTTTTCTTTAGAACAGTTTGAAAAGGTCTGTCGGTGTCCAAGGTGTCTCCGTCTGAAAAAGAATAGTTAGTGTGATCCAAAGTTTCATTATTAAGCAAAGGAATCGTGATGGTAATTTCCCCTTCTTCCATATCAGAGATTGACTGATTAGTTATGCTATCATTTTGGCCATTCAAAGTGTTAGGGGAGGTAGGAATAGTTTCATCTTCTTTTTCTAGATTAATGGTCTGTTTTATTTTTTTTTTTGTTCTGATCCAAACTAAGATTTTCAGTCGAGGTGATGTTCCCAAGCCTAAGTTCATCAGAATTTCTTTGTTTTGGATCATTAGATGTATGGGCCTGCATGTTACCATTGGGAATAGTAATAGGCATATTTTCAAAGTTCCCAAAACCAACTGTGTCATCAATGTCATTGTTCAACACCTGATTAGTTTCCTTTTGCAATTCAGCCGTTATAGGTAAAGAGGGATTTTGTGGAGGAGGATTATTTTGGTTTACTTTTGGCACATATGCCATTTTAGTGGGTTGTTCCTTAGTCACCGAAATAGTAGGAATAGGAAGTTTATTTTTTTGAGATGTGGATGTAAGATAAAACAATCAGGTGCTCATGCCCATGAATTTTGGCAATGTACGAAGAGGGAAAGTTTTCAAATTCAACCTTTTGATTATAACCCATTTTTGTGATCCAATCGGACTTCTTTTGGGTGTCTTTTAGTTATATCAACTTCAACAAGTATCCGTATACCGAGGGCGGATCTCACCACCGTAGTCAATTTTGAAGAGGCATCAAAGATAGCCCCCACAAAGAAACAAAACTGATGTGTAACAAAGTGCGCGCATGTTGGGCAAAAGCAAGCCAAATAGGAACAATTGGTGATTCCTCTTTAATATCAAAACTAGGTGTCCACTTAAGAAGTCGATTTGGCGCTTAAAACAAAATAAGAACGACGCGAAAAAACTCTTGAATAATCCAAGTCATTTGATAATTGAATTATACATGCCTAGGATCGATCAATCCCACAGAAAAGGTGCCCGTAAGCTTCAGACTATGAAAAAAAGAGCGAATATTTTCTAAGTTCGGGCGTTTAAAGGTGAATTTACCCACCAACGAGAATTCAAATGGCTTAGCAAGAATTTCCACATCAGAATCCAAACACATTACAGCATACCACTAAATCGACATTAGTTTAACCAAGCAAGAGGGGAACGGATTTACCCGAGAGAGCATCCTTGAAAGATTTAATAGAAGCCGCAGGTAAGGATAAAGGATCGAGCGTACCGGAGTGATTTTTATCCGGAGCAAGTGCGGAAAAAATCATTTCCGCCATCCAAAGAGAGGCGGTTTACATTACCAACTAGAGCAGGGGAGAGATCAATACCAAATCGCGGAAGAACAATGGTTGATCGCAGTCGGAAGCAAGCAAAACACGGGAGCCGCCAGGAACGCGCTAGGTTTTCCAGGAACGTGTCGGGGGCTAAGCGTGATGGTTTTTGAATGAGCTTAAAGCAAACTTAATTCAATCCACCTTTCACAATTATTTGTCGGAGGTGACAAATTAAGAAAATCCTAGCTCACAAAGGAGCTAAAGTCAAATCAAGTATTCCACTATGTTCACTCTCAATCAATCTCATGCCAATGGACGTGGCCCGTGTCCTCTAACTGCTTGGCTAGTATGCTCCACATGATGCGATTTATCATATTCTCGAAAGTGGGCGCCAAATGACCCCTCTATATCACGGTCACCACTGTAACCCGTATGCTCCCCAATGGCTCTACACTTTGAGTTGTGAACCATAGGATATACTTGATTGGGCAAAAAACCCTCTATTAGCTAAGGTAGACTTAAGCTTGTCTCCTTATACAAACACGCCCCATGTCTACAAGGAGTTCTTGGATGATGTAACCCATGTGTTGCTGATAAGGATCATTCGGTCAAGTTGGATCCACTACCACCTCCGACTAAGTAGATTATGGACCACGACAGCTCAGGATGATGGAACCTTGGGATCTAGATCGGGCGAGTCATCGTTCCCCCAACCATCCACTTTAAGTTAAATATAATGAATTTCACAAATATAAATTTCAAAACTCCACATGTTGCTATTATACGCTATTCACTAAGCGACCTAACGACTAGCCTTTATCGAAAGTTCTCTCTCAGTATTGAGAGGGGTAATTAACTATAGGTGCTTGCGCCTATAGGAAACTTGGAACCAGATCTAAAGTCCTCACAAAATGAGGGCGAAATCTTTGGGTAGTCTCTTATCTACTATTCCATCTACCTTCTGGAAATTTCACCGACATTTTAAATCACTCTCTTCATCGAGAGGTCGGTGGAGAATTTTCTAAGCCCACAGATTTCTGGCAACTCCGCTGGGAATAAATTTCTCTTTCCATCTTTGGCTAGTCGAATTTGAGCTATAGTAGTTATGGAGCATGATAAAAATTGAAATTTAAAATCAATTATCAATGAAATTAAATTTAAATCAACCATATTCTTATGACTAACTTGTTTGTTCTCTATATCAGTTCGCTCTATTCTATATATACATTATGAAAGTGTGGGGTGATACATCAACTATTGATTATTAATCTCCATCTTTAATTTGCAAAATTGGATCTTCAGAGCGCACCATTCATCATGCAGCTAGAACATAGAGCCAACATCCATTTGGTTGATGGTATAATCAATACTAGGGATGTTGGAGCTACCATTCAATTTGGTAATATAGACTGTCCAGCCATCGTTACTAAAAATAATCCTCTACCTGAAGTACCTACATATTGTACACACCAACTTGTGTAAGGGAGGAGGATAAGGAATGACCACTACTAGTATTGAAGTTCCTCGAAAGAGAGCATTTATATTCAAAAGATTGGATCATTCTGAGGTGTCAGTCATGAAAAGAGCCGTCACTGGCTAGAAAGTTTCATTCATACCTGTGAATGCGACCACTCTTCGAGTTGAACCTTTCGCACTAAGAAGACATGATGCTGAAGACTCCTCTTTAGAGAAAAACTAACTAGAAGGTAGAGGAGAAGAATGAATGCTGAGTTGTGAGCTCATTAACTCTCACCTGGGCCATCTGTTACACAAGAAGCCTTACAACCAAAAGCGAGTATTCCTATCCCACAATAAATTTGAAAATTTTGAGATGGGTGAAATGGAATAGCTCTACTGGTGATGTTAAACAATCTTTTTAGGCTCAACAACAGTCAGCTTCAACCCTTCAAAAGAAAAAATTTGAAACTCTATCTGCTTGAGTACATAGAGTCCTAAAGGTTGTAAAAGAAAAGATCTTATAAATAAAAGATATCAAAAGCCAATTACTAGAGAAGCCGAGAATGCTCAACTAGATAAGCTACCATTAGTGGTAGTAAGAGTTTGAGACGTCTAAGCAATTCTGACGTGAACATCTCAAGTGACACCTGAACCGCATTTTCGGGAATCCGCTACCGAAAGGTCTCGACAAAAAAGAAAATAAATATGGAGGCTGAAGCCTTGAGAAAAAGTAGTAACACAAAAGCTTCTTCATCTAGAAGCGAGCTAACTCAGAGATAGCAGAGAAAGAGAAATGCTGAACTGCATGCTCAACAGTCATTATTCAAGTAGAAAACTATACAACCAGCTATGGAGCCAGAGATGAGTGTTCCAACCCATAATATATTTGACTACATCAGATGGGTAAAGCAGAATAGCTTTACTGGTCAAATCAAATAGTCCTCGACAACACTGTGTTCCAACTTCTCCGGAGAAACTCAAAGCGTATATAGTGCATCAGGTCCTCAAAGTTGCTAAGGAGAAATGATTGATAAAAAAAAATTCAAGGTACTATCATCAAGGAGGTTGGAGTTGCTCCTCCAAGGAGCCCCCATAAGATATCAACTAATTTAAGTTTCACACGGTGAGCATCGAGGTGTGACACTTGGACCACAGGTCTAAGAATCTGCAGTCAAAATGTCCCGACAAAAAGGGAAACAAATTTGGAGGATAATGCCTCGAAGTGAAACTGCCTTAAAGAAGGACAACAACATGACATCCAAACTATACTTCCACAAAATTCACTCATAATGCACTAGTATTTGGAGCTAAAGCAATCTTATTACTTAAAGTTGAACTATCTTCACTTTTACTAGCCATACAACACAATATCACCCAAGATTAGAATGTTCGCTTATGGATAGAAGAGCTTGATGTGTTGGACAAACCTAGGCTCCAAGCTCAATAAAATTTAGAAGTCTACCAGTGAGCAATACGTAACCGAATCATACAAGACATCCTCAAGCTTTTTAAGAAGGAGAATTGGTCCTGGTGCTGAGAAGACTAATTATTCCTCACTATCATTACATGTGTAAGATTTGCTTGGAAATTCTCTTATAATACAAGAATGCATTTCCTAAATGAAGCCAAAATCTCCATGTTAAATAGGGGCCATTTTTAAATTTTATTGTAAAATGTTAAGCTCTCCTTGTGAAATAGGGGGTCTTTTTATTGTATTTGGGTTAACATTGCGCCTAAGGCTGAGATCTCCATATACATGTTCAAATTACGTATTCAAATTCATAAGTTTCAAAGTCTTATTGACCAAAAAGAGAAATTTTCAAGTCTGCAAATTATAACAAATTAAATTGAAAACACATCTTCCATCCATACATCAAATCTAGGGCTCAATGGTGCATAAGGTCGGACTCAACAAGCCCAAATATGGTTGAGTCGCTGATAGGTTACTTACAATAAAAGTAGTAAGGGATCCCCCTACTTTGTTAGTTCAAAGACAAGAGCATTCAAATTTTCAAATCCCTCCAACTTGGTGAGTTCAAGTGGCCCGGATTGGGAGATCATCCCTAATGGTCGTAAGGACATTTTTCAAAATCCAACAAAAAGATCCTCACTCAAGAAGGCACTAAGCCGAGTTTGGTTTCAATATCAATTGAGAAATGTCGACTCTTTCAACAAGTCTGTTAAAGCAGAAAGCAAAGACCGAAGGAAACTCTTCTTGAGCAAGTCCAACAAAAAGCAAAGGACCGAAGAAGTCATCTTAATGTTCATACAAAGCCAAAGGCTGAACTAAGGAGTAATGTCATCAATATATCTGTTACGCATAAAGCATAGGACTGATGACTCCTCACCATTAACCCAACATAAGCTCTAAGGCCTAGGTCATCGACAGACATCCTTCTATAATCTCACGAAAGCAGAAAGCTGGGAAAGAAGGTAATTTAGTATCATCAGACAAGTCTTTAAGACAATTCAGGACTTTCCTCCATCAAATTCTTCAAGGCACGAAGCCAAGATAGAAGGAAATACAAGATACAAATCTTCGAGATGGAGTCTTCAACAAGTCCACCAAAGCATAAAGCATATGGCCGAAGACATTCTAATCTCATCAACTCCATCAAGTCCACTAATGCACGAAGCCATGACAGGAGAAAAATACAAATTTTAAACTCTCAAGAGGAAGTCTTCAACAAGTCCACATATGACCAAAGACATTCCAAATTCTCTCAATAGTTACTGTGAATCCCCCCTGTTAAATAGGAGGCATTTTTTGTATATTTATTAAGTTGACATCGTGCTTCAAGCCGAGATCCTTAGATAAATATACATGATGATCATAATAACTTATATCTATTTATATTAAAGCAGATCAAGCCCTATGGTATATTTTGAACTAAGATTGCAGTCCCCCTATTAGACAGGAGTCTTTTTTTATGATCAAAATTGTTTAATCCTCTCCTGTGAAAAAGAAAGTCTTCTTGCATATACCCAGGTTGACCTCGAGCTTTAGGCCAAGATCCCTTAATATATCTATAACTATTATTGTTAAATTTGCAGATCTTACAAGAATAAAATGAATATGCTTCCATGCATGAAAAGACAACCTTAAATATAAAAAAATTGTCTCCCAAGATTCGTCAAGTTCCGAAGATCAAGTCAAAAGAACTCTAAATTTCTGAAGCTTCAATCAGCTAAGTTAGAAAAACATCGACTTCTACATATTCAAGTCTAGGATACATACGGGCTCTAAAGGTCAGATTCAATAAGCCCGCAAATGGCTGAGTTGCTGACGCTCTCCTCACTCAACAAACCGTAGGAAAAGGCCACAGTGAAAGAGCCCCGTTGTTAGTCTGATGACCAAGCCATCAATCCATCACAGCTTAAGTCAAAGATTCGAGTAGGTTCTAAAGGTCAGACTCAACAAGCCCATAAATGGTCGAGTCGTTGATGCTCTCATCACTCAACAAGCCATAAGAAAAGGCCATAGTGAAAGAGTCCCTTCTCATCAATACAATGACGGTAGCTATTCAATCCCAAACCAAATCCAGCTTAGTGATCACAAGCAACCAGAATCCATAAGATCTTTCTTCGTGATCGATAGACCAAGACAATCTGAGGAAATTCTCAATTCAGAGATGCCTCAAATCAATCTTCGTGTTGCCTGCAGGGTGATATTCCAATCTCTTTTCAAATGATTTGATCAAGTATAAAGCACAGATCAAAGCCAATTCCCTCATCAAGTCCGCAAAAGCAGAAAGCATAAGACCAAGGAAGCGATTCCGTAGTTCACACATAGTCAATGGCCGAACTAAAGGAATTTCATGGTTATTTAGTCTCTTGAAACACACAGTGCTAGACTGATAACTCAACATTAACCTAATATGAGCCGGGATTCAGATGCACCCTTCAACGAAGTTACAAAGCAGCAAGCACGGGACTTAAGGTGTACATACACTTCTTGACAAGTCAACATAGACAAATCAGGTCAATCCTTCATCAAAGTTCGTCAAGCTTAAAGCTAGGATAGAAGAAATTTTGAATCTCAAATTAAACAAACTGATTCCTCCATCTAACCCAATCAAGCATGAAGCTAGGGTAGGAGGAAAGCCAAATCTGAAGACACAAAAGAAAGAAACTTTCAGTGAACCCATCAAAGCAAAGAGTAGATGGTGGATGAAGCTTTTAGTGAACCCATGGAAGTTGAAAATTGAAGTGATCCAAGACCCATGACCAGCCCAAAGGGTCAACCGATTTTCAACAAACATGACTCGCTCTATGCGCAAATTATATTTGATGGGGGGCATTTGTTGACCTCCATGTATGTGCCATAAGTCAAGTTGAGCTCACAAGATGAATTTGGCAAGCTTCAGCGTGCAAATCGGAGCTGAAATGCTCGATGATGCTAAAAATTAGTCAAAATGACCTCCAATTGATGAACGGACTATGCATCATGTTCAAAATGTCAAAATTGATTAGAATATATATATTGCACAATCTGACGGTCTACCGATCAAGAAGGGGGGTCGTCAAAGCGCCTTCATGCATATCGAGGTCGGGAAGCCGTGGCGATGCCCAAAGGACCTCCGTTCATGAAATTGATCATGTCATTAGTGTCAAAATACTGAAATCCTTTAAATAAGACTATCGACACTCAATTTAAATAAGTCGGCGTGAATGTCGAGCGGTTGGAAGTAATAATACACATTTTTGAATTGAAAGTGACCCAATTCGATGCCGACTTGAACGAAACGGCCTCCGATTGTGAAACGGACTGTGTCATTTCGTCCAAAATATTGAAATTACCTATAGTAGATTTTCAATTTAACTAAAGCTGTCTCACTTAAAATTTAGTTAAAATTAGCAAACATTTTGAGGTAAATCTATTTAATTATCTCATAATTGCAACCAGTCATCGCCTCGGAAATGACAGCCACCACTCCCATGCTTCCACCTCCAATTCGACCAATTATAGGCCACCACATCATCTCTCCCATACCACCCATGTGAAGCAGCTGAGCCCATCTATTTCTGGTCCATTATGTCCGTCTCGTCCAAGGGAGGCAGAAACGAACGCTCCCCTCTCTCGTTCCCATTTAGGATTATTTTAGACTAAGCGGTCTAATAAACCTAATTAAGGACTAAATGAATTTGAATTTCTTTAGATTTGTGATTATTCATATTTATTTGATCATTTGAGATATTTGGAATGATTTAATTTGGTCAAATTCTTGGTGGGTCAACCATTGACTTGGTGGGACCCACCTTAGTCAACTTTAGGTCAAATGGCCTGATTGACCACTTTGAACTTCTTCTGAATTTGCTTTTTTTATTTATTTATGTTTATGCATTGATTCTATGCTTTGGTTCGATTTAATTTAGTCTAATTTTGATTTTATTTGATTTTATTTGGACTTAAGTGATTTTGAGCTTAAATGGGTTAATTGAGTTAATCAACCTAATTACCTCAACCCAAGCTTAATTGAATTTTTATTTTAATTCAAATATGCTTGATTTAGATTTATATTGAGTTTCATTAAATTTAGATTTAACCTGGGTTCAATTGATCCAATTGGATTAGGACAGATCCTAAAAGGATCTATCAAGATGACTTAGCCTTTCACTTTAGCATAATGAGTTTGATTCTATTTCAAGTTTTGATTTTAATTTCAAGTTTTAAAGTTTGATTTGATTTGTTATTTTATCTTGATTTGTTCACCTAGCCACTAAGCATAGTGTCCTAAGTGCCTAATTAGGGTACTCCTAATATAAGATTAGGGGACCTAATTATTAAGATTAGGAATGATATTAATCCCATCCAAAAATGAGGTCAACATTCACATTCACTACACTTAGCTTGTTCACCTTATTTAGTGTAATGAGTGATAGTCTAATTTTTATAGATTGAGTCTTCCACTTTGACACTAATACATTCATATCGTATCTCATTGTTTGCATGGTCTCCTCATCATACAGGGTATTTTATGTCAGTTTCATATAGAGGTTAATCTTTCATTGATCTTTGAGTCACTTTAAATTTCCTTTTGTAACACATGTTATTTTATATTAGTCATCTTCTTATTATTGGTTCATGTTGCATCCTATATCTGATTGAACGATTGGAGAAGTTTCATCTTAATCTAATTATTTAATCTTTTATATTAATTAGAATACATTAGCACTTGTAGTCACGAGTTAGTACATAAATAGATTAATGAGAAAGTTATTAAACTTAGGGTTTAATTTATGATTATGACATATTAATTTTTATTATTAGTGACTAACTTTGCTAAATAATAATAAATTAATGTCATAATCGAATCTCATATGATTGTGTTAATAATTTAAATTGATATGTCAATCTTAAATATTTAGATCATATATATGGTCACCTTTTTTAAAATGCTATTTTTCATTTTACAAAATTGATATGTATGCTTAACTAATTTCAAATCTATTTTAAATTTATAAAATACATATCATAGTCTAATTGAATTTTTAGGATAAGATCAGATTTAGTGATCTTATTAAGATCATATGAGAATTCCTCAGTCACGTTGACTTATACAAAAAAGGTGATGTGATAGGCATACCTATAGATGTTTATTTAATCTAGGATAAAGTGCAGTTAGGATTTTACATTGTATGACTATTGTGATGTTGCTTTGTTTGTGTTGGCCATGTATTTTATGTATGCATTTTATATAATATTTACTGGGCATGAGATGTGCATACTACGTTGGAAATATATACGATCTTTAGTAGGAGACGATGTCCAAAAGTTGAGTAGTATAATGCTTATGTTTATAATAACACTTTTTTTTACAGGTGCTTGCTAATTTACCCCTCCAGCTGGGTATGATCACGTTGAATGTTATATTTGTGAACATTAATTTTTGTCTTCTCCTATAGAAAATCGAGTTTGTAATTTTACAATTTTCTTATGAACTTTTTAGAGTTTAGGAAGAATATGTATTGAAGCTAAGGTATGAGCATGAGTCATTGAAGATCGAGTTAGGATCATGTGTAGGCAAAGATCAGGAGCAACTTGCTCATGCCTCATATTTTATGTTCAATTTTTTTTTGTATAGCTTTAGGATCGAGCATGTATATATATATGGTAAACCCGACTGCTTCTTTTTCTTTTTACTGGGTTGCATTGTATAACTCAACTGTAACATGCCTTTCATATTTATTCTTTTATTTGATGTGTTTACTTTACGTGCACATATATGATGATTAATCTACTTTTTCTTGTACTGTGACTATCTAAGTTTACATTTGCGCTAGGCTCTTAGGATAAAACTTTTTCTATAAAAATTAATAATTTGAATGATAATTCTAAAATTTAAGGATAAAATGGTTTGAATATTCATTATAAAATTTTACTTTGATGTATGGCTCAAGACCACTCTTTAAAATGATTTCATGTCATGACCTTACCCTTGCATAATTAATAGAACCTTCATACTAGGGATAGATAATTTTGTATCATTTCATGTCCCTTGGGGAGTATACTTCTCTCTATCTAATTAGACACATGATTTATATTCGTTTAGGTGGTTGTCTAGAATGCTCTAAGGTGTTAGTGACTGCCTTGATTGAGACAAGATCATAAGCTCATGTTGGGTAGTCCAACACTAGCAGTTGGGATACTCCTTTCTCTCTTTCCATAGGCATCTTTTTCACTTTAAGGAGTATAAGTCCTTTTTTTTTTGTCTTTTATTTGGATAGAGTGATAGAATTCTAGGTTAGTCTCTTTCTTTGGCTTTGAGTGTATGAAATTTCCTTAGACAATGCAATTCATGGATTGTTAACACAAAATTTCTAGACATGTTGGATTGATTACTTTCATGACTAAAAAGACTTAAGGTCAGATAATCTAGGATGACCGATTCATGAAATCTTGACTGTGTTATATTTACCAATCCGAGAAATTCCTTGCCTATCCTTTCAAACTCCCCTTTGAGCATATTCAATTCCTCAATAATTCATGTAGCAGATCATACATAGTGGGATAAAGGTTGATTGTTGTTGTTTAAAATTAATTAATTAATAATGATATATTAATAAATCATTAAAAGTACTTAATTAAAATTAACTTAAAATAACATATAATTATTAATGAATTAATCATTAATTAAGGGAAAATTTGACAACAAGCAAGATTTAGTTTAAATAAAATTTATTAACTTAATTAATCAATTATTCACCAGGCTAATTAGTCATTAAGTAAATTTTTACTAAATAAATTAAATATTAATCAATATTTTAATTTTTATTGATTTATCATATATTATTTAAGTATCAAATTTAAAACAATTGTAATTAAATTTATTGTATTATAATTAATTTAAAATAATATATTAATTAATCATTATTTAATAATCAATTAAGTTAAATTAAATTAAAAAAACTTTAATTTAATAATATCATCCATAATCTATACCTAATAAAAATATATAATTAATTAAAATTAAAAATTTATTACATAAATCAAAATGAAAATAATATTTATTCAACATAATATTTTAATTTATTGTTAATTAAAACATAACAATAATCTGATATTTTAATAACCTATTAAATATTATATAATTAAATTTAATCATTATTGATTTAAAGAATTTTATATCTTTTTAATTAATACTAATTCCTCCTCTTCGCCGTCTTTTACCTGAATACCTCAAAAATCAACAGCAAAGGCATCTACGGGATTTTAGAGCTTGAAATTCTTATCTTTCTGCCCTGCTACCCCCTTCTTACCAGATGCCAGTGAAGAAGAGAAGTGATATACTACAAAGGTAACCCTTGTCTTTCTTCTCTCAAAAGGATTTACTAAATTAAAGATTCACGAGATTTAAGAGTGGCTCCATTCATGAAACATGCGTCAGCAAGCATACTTGGTTAACTAGTGCAGACGTTCAACTTGGAAACAATTCATATAAAAATTAAAAGAAATTTAAAAATTAATCATTTAATATATATATATATATATATATTTATAATTTAATCATTTTTTTTCTATTTTCTGAACTATGTCATTCATATATCTACATATGCCATGATCAAATTATTAAAAATTTTATAAAAATAAAAAATATGAGTTGACTTTTATTATGAATTTTAATATTTTAAAATTAATTTGAAAAATTAAGATTAAAAATGATTAATTTATAAATATGGAAGAGTAGTGTTGCGTGCTAGAAAATCAGTTGCGGTTGAGTGAAAGTTTACGCCTTAGCTTTGTTATGAAATCTAGCACACATACAGGTATTTAAAGATAACAGAAACTTAATTTTACGAAAACCTCAAAAGAGAAAAACTACGGCTACCAAGAAAATCTTACACTATGTATCGTGAGTACACAATCTTCTCGATAACTGGATGCGGATGATACGAGAAGGGAACAACAACATGTAGCTCAGTGATAATAGTTGCTATTGCTACAGATGATGGTGAATAGTGAGGACATCGACCGACAAGGGTCATGAGGAGATGACAGATTGACGATGGCGAGGATCAATGGCGACGGCGATGGCGTGTTGACGACGGCCGAGTGGTGGCGGATTGTTTGGAGAATCTGCTTTAGAGTTCTCTCCACTCTCGCGCCTCCTCATATGAGGAATGAGATTTATGATGGTGAGCGTCATCAGAAATACATGCAACCAACTCCTCTCATATCGCCTCATGATGATTCCCATGATCATATAATGTATTTTGTGTATTTGAATGCTCAAATGAAGTCAGAATTTTGAGATCTTGGGCTTGTTAGATCCGGCTCATCGAGATGCTCGATTTGACTATAAACACTCCATGTTTTAGAGCTTTTTAGAGGTTTAACTGATATCCCAAAGTTTCCAATGATATTTTAAGTTCTTGATTTCACCGCCAACTTCAATCGCTTTGTTTTAACATCAAAATTTGTGCTTCGACTAGTAGAATTTTCAGTGTAATATCAGTTGCCCCCCCTATTTTGAATGACATTATCTCAATCATCCAAAAATTTATACGTCATATACTTAAACTAACAAATTCTTCAATGAAATTTGAGAGTCCTTTAACCATACAATTTGAGAGAACATATTCATGGGAGCATAAAATTATGACTATAGAAGCAGATGCAGGGCTGTAGATGTGTGTAGGTATGCACAAACACGAGATTTTGAGTTTGAGTCATCCCCTTACGAGGAGCTGCGCACATGACGGGCGACGCCTGATCCCTGGGCGCCAGCGCTCATGGGCATGTGGTGCGGGGCTACCGGCTCGAGAGCGTCACAGAATGCCTCTACGGTCATGGAACGACGCTACGCGCAGCATGAGCCACTGGCCACGCTCGAGTGGTTATGCGGTTGGCCGAGGCGGGCTGATCATGCACGCGACGCCACGCGCAGCGCATAGGTGTGGCTGGCTGTGATACGCCTCAGGGTCAAACGGAGGTTTTGATGATTTCGGCGCTTTTGGTTTTAGGTTTTGATGATTTTACCCTTTTGCCCCTAGAAGAGGTATATAAAATCCCCTAGGGAGAGACACACTTCTTCAATGCTCTAGTGCTTCTTTTCTTCTTGAGTGAGGGTCGTTCGGAGGCGATCAAGGCCCGTAGTTCATATGGCGAGGCTCGATTTTCCTCGAAAGAGTCGTTAACTGCCCTTGTCGGACCGACCGGTTTGGAGGCGATCAAGACCCGTAGTTCATACGGTGAGGCACCGGTTTTCCCTCGAAAGAGGTGTTGACCGCCTTGTGATCGATCGGAGGCGAGCGTAGCTCATACAAATGGTTCTGATTTTCCCTCGAAAGAGCGTTGACCGCCTTGTCGGACCGATCGGGTTTGAGGCAATCAAGACCCGTAGTTCATACGAGGCTCCAGCTTTTCCCTCAAAAAGCGGTTGACTACCCTCATGGACACCGTTTGAGGCCATCAAGACCAGTCATATGGCGATGGTTTTCCCTCAAAGAGGCATTAGTCGCCTTGTCGGACCGACCGGGTTTGGAGGCGATCAAGACCAGTTCATACGGCGAGATTTTCTCGAAAGAGGCGGACTACCCTATCGACCGACCGTTTGAGGTGATCAAGATCCGTAGTTCATACGCGAGGCTCGATTTTCCCTCGAAAGAGGCTGCCTTTGTCGGACCGACCGGGTTTAGGCGATCAAGGCCCACTCTGCACATACGTCAGGTTCATCTCGAGAGGCGCCAATGCACTCGCCGATCGTCGAGTTCGGAGGCCATCAAGGCCCACAATATACGCTGTGGTCTACGCTTTCCTCGAAGAGGCGCCAATGTATTCGCCGACCGTCCGGTTCGGAGGCGATCAAGCACCCGCACATATTCGGTCTACAATTTTCCTCTGGAAGAGCGCCAATCGTCTGGACGGTCCGAGTTTGAGGCGATCAAGGAGATGATAACCGAGATGGTTGACGGAGATGCTCGACGATGGTCGCGACGGCTGCGACGCGAACGGTCGGCGAGGATAACCGCCGACGGTGGTGACCGTGGAGATTGCTACGATGCCAGCGATGGTACGGTAGTGGCGATGGCAAGAATGATCTGGTATGGGCGGGGTGACCGCCACTGGTTGGCGCCGATGGTCGACAATGCAAGAATCGGCGACTGAATGCTGGTAACCGGTGTCGACGGTGATGATCGATATGGTGGTGGTCGGTGAAAATTACGGCGATGGTAGTCGCATGGTGGCGCCAACCGGTGGTCGGGGCAGAATCGGCGATGGTACGACCGGCGCGAATGCCGGATGACAACACGATGGTGATGACCGCGAAAATGCCAGCGATTTATGGTATAACCGACGACGGTGGCTACCGATGGGGTGGTCGGCAACCGGCGACGGTAGTCAACGGGCGACTAGCTAGTCTACGGGGATGATCATGACGAGCGGTGGTGCGGTAAGATCGATATGGTAGCAGAATGACCTACGGCGAGCCACGTGGTTGGCGCACGGGTGGTCGAGAAGCGAACCGGGCGACCGCATCGTAGTGGGCGGGATGACCAGGACGACGATGGTGGTGACCGACGAAAATTGCTGGCGATGGTCGGCGGCGGTGACGACGATGGTAGTGGCGCACGAACTGGTGGTGGTACGGGTCCGAAGAATCGGCGACGGTAGACGCGGCGATGGCGGCAGGTGGATGACCGGCGACGATGGTGGTGATCGGCTAAAATTAGCCGATGGTCGATATGAACCGCTGACGCAGTCACGGGTGATGGCGGCGAGGATTTATCCGGTTGTTTTGTTGAGTGTGACTGATGGCGTTAACTATGAAGAGGTTGAATTGAATCCGCTGAGGATTTTGACCCATCCAAGGTTGTTTATCAGAGTGTTACCCGATGACGTTAACTTGTGAAAGAGGTTGAATTGAATCCGCAGAGGATTTTGACCCATCCGAGATTATTTGTCAGAGTGTTACCGGATGACATTAACCTATGTGGAAGATGTTGAATTGAATCCGCTGAGGATTTTGACCCATCCAAGATTGTTTGTCTGAGTGTTACCCGATGACATTTACCTGTGTGGAAGAGGTTGAATTGAATCGGTGATTTTGACCCATCCAGGTTGTTTGTCGAGTGTCCCATGATGTTAACGGAAGAGACCGTGGGAAGTCCACCAAGGACCTTTTGACCTATCCTAGGTTGTTTGTTAGAGTCTTTGCTCGATGACATTAACCTATGTGGAAGAGGTTAAATTGAATCCGCTGAGGATTTTTGGTCTATCTGAGGTTGTTTGTCAGGGTGTTACCCGATGACATTAACCTCTATGGAAGAGGTCGTATTGAATCTGAGGATTTTGACCCATCCGAGGTTGTTTATCAGAGTGTTACCTGATGACGTTAACCTGTGTGGAAGAGGTTGAATTGACCGGCCGAGATTTTGACCCATCCGGTTGTTTGAGTGTTATCTCGACGCTTAACTCATATGGAAGAGGTCGAATTGAATCCGGGATTTTGACTATCCGAGGTTGTTTGTCGTGGTGTTACCCGGCGACGTTAACTGTATGGAAGAGAGGGAAGTCCACCAAGACCTTTGACCTATCAGGTTGTTTGTCAGAGTGTTTGCTCAATGATGTTAACCTGTATGGAAGAGGTTGAATCAATCCAAGATTTTTGACCCATCCGAGGTCGAGTGTTACCCAGATGTTAACTATGTGGAAGAGGTTGAATTGAATCCAAGATTTTGACCCATCCGGGTTATTTATCGAGTGTTACCGGCGACGCTAACTGTATGGAAGATGTGAATTGAACTCGAGGATTTTAACATATTCGAGGTTGTTTGTCGTGTTACCCGGCGACCTTAACTGTATGGATGAGGTCGAATTGAACTGCTGAGGATGTTTGACCTTCGAGGTTGTTTGTCGTGGTGTTACATGACGCGTTAACTGATGGATAAGGTCAATTGAATCCGCGAGGATTTTGACCTATCCGAGGTTATTTGTCGGTGTTACCCGGCGACGCAACTTATATGGAAGAGGTCGTGGAAGTCCACCAAGGACCTTTTGACCTATCCTAGGTTATTTGTCGAGTCTTTGCTTGATGAGTTAACTTGTATGGAAGAGGTCGAATCAAAACATCCGGTTGTAGCCAAAGTTGCTCTTAACCTTGGTCTTATTTTTCCATGAGTATGATTGGAAAATCATAATTTGCAAAGCTATATCTCTTCTCAATGTTGAAATATCCTCTAACTTTGACTTGTTTCTTGGGATGATAATCGATTAGATGCTTAATATAGGCGATCTTCTTAGATTAAGAGTTGCCCCCCAGTTTTCTACAAAATCTGAAGGAACAAAGTTTGATGAATCTTCATTCTTTGCTTGCGCTCCTTAAAAGCTTGAAATGCTCCACCTCGATGGTGGTTTTGATCTTGTTGGAAAACTTGGCCATACAAGATGAAATAATGGGAATCGCTTTCCCAGACGCCAAACCTGCTATGCGTTAGAAAACCATGGTAGAGTGAAAGGTTACGCCTTAGCTTTGTTATAAAATCCAGCACACACAGAGGTATTTAAAGAGTGAACAAAAAAACTCTATAATTTTTATGTGAAAAACCTCGAAAAGAAATCATGGGGCCTAGCCTAGTAAAAATCTTACACTATGTATCTATTGCAGAGTACACAATCTTCCTGATAACGGGATTACATGATTGCATATGAGAAGGGAACAACAACTATGTAGTCACGCGAAGGCTGGTAGTAAAATGATGGTGAATGTGGAGACATCGACCGACGATGAAGGTCATCATGATGGAGATGGAGAGATTGATGACGCGAGGATCAGGCGGCCGACGGTCGGCGGTGGTGGTACGACCCGAAAGGTGGCGGTGGATTGTGCTTGGAGAATCTTCAAGCTTTAGAGCTCCTCTCGCTTGTTTGGCCTCCTCATAGAGGAATGAGGGGCTATTTATGATTGGAGGAGTGGCGTATCTAAATACATGCAAAATCGAACCACTCTCTATCGGACGGCTCGATGATTCCTTTGATCATATGATGTATTTTGTATATTTGAATGATCAAATGAAGTCAATTTTGAGATCTTGGGTTAGATCCGCTCAGACGCCGATGATTTATACTATAAACACTCCATGTTTGAGAGCTTTTAGGGTTTAACTGATATCTTAAAATTTCCAATGATATTTTAAGTTCTTGACCAGTTTCAACTTCGGATCAATTTGCTTTTAATGTCAAGATTCGTGCTTCGACTAGTAGAATTTTCAGTGTCATATCAAGTAGAATGATTGTAGGTAAAAATCTCAAAAATTAAACTTATTAGAACAACCATGCAACTTGTGAGGGGAAGAAGAAAAAAAAATCAAGAAAAGAAAAACAAGAAAATAGGACAGAATCCCTGGAAGGTTACGGTAGTGCGATACCCTAGCGGATCCTTTGGAGCCATTCTACTTGATAAATTTCATAACCCAAACAGTTGAAAAGTTGCATATCAGCTTGAAGCTAGAAAAAGCAGACTATAAGGCTAGTTTCTTGAACTCTTTCTCAGTCCTCTCTTTCCCACTGGGGCTCTCGAGCAGCATGATCAAATCCAAACGGAAGATGCTTTGCGCTACATCAGTGGTTTTAGGAGTCTCGGGGAGGATGGAATCCACCACAATAACCTTGCCATTCTTTGGCAAGGCCTTCCAGCAGTTCTTCAATATCTTAATGTTGTCCTTGTCGCACCAGTTATGAAGAATCCACTATGCATTTAATTACATGAGTTCAGACATGGTTTACATTAATATAGGGATTGATTAATTTCTGAATCGATTAGTCTCATCGATCAAGACTTGTAATTTACGTGCATACATACCTTCATGAAAATGGCATCTCCGCTCGGGATGGAAGCAAACGCGTCCCCACCGACGTGTTCAACCTTTGCAGCACAAATTAATTTAGGATTCTAAATCATCAATCTCATATTTTCTTTGTGAAATTGTCCTACTCATATCATGACTATCACCAACTCGGATAAAATTTTGATTTAAGTATGATTAATTCACGGGCACTGACCAGGCAAAGCAGGAGCTTCTGCTATGACATGAGGAAGATCGAAATTGATCCCCTTGATGTCAGGGTACTTGGTGATGATCATGCTGAGTGCCCCTCCAGTGCCGCCGCCGACATCCACCAGCATTTGAATGCCGTCGAAGCCCCGGTAAAGCTCGAGTAAGTTTTTCATGATGATGATGGAGTGGCTTCTCATCCCCTCGTTGAACACCTTGCTGAACCTTGGATCTGGTACTCGAACTCCGTCATGTTGTCATGCGCCATATTGAAAGGTACGCCCCCGTGCAAAACTGCGTCCATCAAATAGTACCAGCTGGCCATGGTGACCTGGTCATCGCTCAAAAGGAATAGAGCGGCCATGGAAATGCCATCCTCGTTGGTAGTCAGGTACTTGCACACGAGGGCAACACTATAGCGGTGGATGACGCGGCCGTCGGTTTAGGTTTCGGCGGATCATTTGAAGATGGAGTGGCTGGCGAGGAGGCGTAGGATGCGCTCTACCATAGAGGGTGCGTGGGGGTTGGTGGCACCGATGCGGGCAGCGTGCTGTTCTGCAGTGAGCTGCGCGCCTGGGCCAACCGCGGCAATATGCTCCAAGAGACCGAGTTCAATGGCAGCGGAAGAAGAAATTTTTAAAATAAGTATAATTTAAAATATAATTAATAATTTAAATATCTTAAAAATAAAATTTAAATATATATAATTTTATCGGGTGACTTATCTATGATAAATCACTTAATAAATTTATACGTAAATTTTAAATTATTTTATATCTAAGCATAAGTTTTATATATATGTTATCGCTTAATGACTATATAAAATGTCACTCATTAAATGGGTGATTATATCTATATATAAATTTTATTTTTAAGATACTTAAATTATTAATTATATTTTAAACTATATTTATTTTAAAAAAATTTTCAGCAGCTAATAGGGTCATGAAGACAACTGAGGAGCTCGTTAGTTTGATGGCGTAGTTGCACGCCATCCTGTCGTCGTCGGCCTCCATAACGGGCTTCTCGGTCATAGGCGTTGAACCCATTGATTTGTGCTTCCAGCATACCCCCTTACCCTGCAAACTTATATCCTATGCAGGAAGGCCCGCAGGCTAACAAATGGGAACATCGATGCTATGAGAAGAATTCTCGTATATCGGTAATATAATGGATATCTCCGTCCATCGATAATATTTTTTTAGAAGAAATTTTTAAAATAAATATTAAATAATAAATTATTATTATTTTAAGTATTTATAAAAAATATTTGAGTTTAGGTACAGTCGCCTCATAAGTGGACGTCACCTCATCGCCGAAGAATTTTACTGTTATATATGCACAACATAGTAATCCTGGCAGATCTTGTCAATGGCACATGCATTGTAGCAGGAGCAAAAGGTTGGGAGGTGATTAGAGGATATCAACTTTAGATGCCGTACGTCGACTTCGTGGATATCGCCGACTTGGTTCATTAGTTATTTCATAAGGTTATAACGATTTGTGATAGACTTGAAACCAAGGGAGATTATTGGATGGATGAAATGAAAGTGTTTACGAAAGTGTAAGAGTATCAGAGCAATATTTGACAGTTGGGAGGACTCGTACCGCACTCTTGGTCTATTTATCGATTCATTATGCTCTGTTCTGCTAGGAACTGTTTACAGAATTTTATCATCAAATACATGCAGATTTCAGAGATTGTTTTGGGCATTTGGACCATCAATATCATGTTGGAAATTTTGTCCCTCTATTCTGAGTATGGACGGAACATTCCTACTAGGAAAGTGTGTGCTACCCTATTGGTATTGATTGATGCCAACAATGGATTATTTTGCTTTGTTGTTGAATCTGAGAACAACGAGTCGGCTCTAGTTCATTATGTGCATACAACAGCTGTTTCCTATTGTTTCAGCAAGGAGTGATTTATGTATTATCTTAGATAAGCATGCGGGGTTGGTACGCGGATGCCGTGATGTATTCCCATGGGTTGCACATCATCATTGTTTAAGACATCTATGGGAGAACTTCAAAAAAGCAGTGCGGTGAATGAGTATTGTGGATGTCGAGTTTCTATATAAGAAAATGTACTTGTCGACAAGGATGACATCATCAACATATTCAATCACATGAGACATAAAAGAAAATTAAACATGAAACATACCAATGGTTAGTAGATTGTGATGTGTGTAAGTGGTCATTGGTTCATGATGGCGACAAGCGTTATGGTACTATGATGATAAATGCATCAGAATGTTTTAATGGGGTACTCAAACGGGCACGGGGACTACCAATTCAAGCACTGATAACTGCTATTAACTATAATATTATGGGTTTATTTTATAAGAGGGCCAGTATCATAGATTCGGGAAAACCAACTGATGAATTCACCTTCTCTCTTAGAACACAGTCAATACTCAGCAAATTTGAGTATGAGGCCAGACACTACCCACAATCAGTCAATATTAATGCTAATGAAGTGCAAGTGTTCGACATGAGTTGTCGGTCCTTTAGAGTTGACTTCACAATGAGTAGCTTTCATGTAGTTGTTCTCGAACACTGATTTATCACATGCCATGTGGTCATTCCATAACAGCTTTAGTCCATTGGAGATTGAATCATTTGGCTTATGTTTCAAAGTACTATACCATGATAATGTATGGGCGTACATACTCTTTGAACTTTCACGTTCTGCATGATCAAGTACCGTCGACTTGATGCGAAAGGACTTATCCTATCCTTACTACCAAAGTAGTAAGAGCATATCAAGGATACAAGAACACAATGGATGAGAGCGTAGTACAAAGTACTCATATGTGTAATTTTTGCAAATCAATTGGTGATTACCGGACATCGTGTCCACATAACCCTACTAGTAGGAGGGTAGTAAGGATAGTAAAGAAAATAGCATTATAAAGCATGGATTTTCTTGTTTCTTTTAAATTTTTGCACAATTTTAATATTACCGTCTTCTAAATTATGTGTTTTTTTTTTGTCACGATGTCGAGAGCCTTCCAGGACCAGAGAGGAGGCCGAGATGGCGACGCACCGATCTGCACCTTTAGAGGTTCATCCCAAAGATAGCCTTAGTATATAATAGCCACATCCAGATTCGGTATGAATTTACTTTCAAGTTTTTTTTTGCTATAATAATTTACTTGATCAACCTGGCCTGACAACAATTTCTTTTTTTTTTATGGTACTATTTTGGAGGCAGCTTCACATCTTCGATGAGTGGGGGCCCGCTGCCCATCACGCCTCCATCGGGCTTCGTAGCGATGTGATACATCGACTTGATCATCACTGACGGTTATTGAGTTGCTCTCTCCCAAACCACTTTCTATTTCTGAGATGATGGTGACATTGCAAGATGTTGCAATGATCTTGGATTTGCGCATAGATGCACCACCAATAGTCGGGTCGATCGTAGTTGGACAAGGGAAGCGGTGGTAGAGTTGGCCTGACTGCTGCGATGAGCTACTGGGTGGACATCCCATTGCAGGCACTGTATATCATGACATGGTCGACCCAAGAGTCCATTCTAGGATGAGGCATGCTCGCACTGACCGTGCCGCAGTGGTTATCTTTGGACATTTTGGAGTCCCCACGGCACTTGATTTGGACTTCATGGCATACGATGTGTTATTCCTTCTTGGGAGTTTCTTACTTCGGTTAGGGTGCACTGATCTACCTTTGTTAAAAGATCTAGATACATTCACATTCTGAAGTGCAGTGTTGGCACACTTATACTGAGTCGCATGAGTCTACCGAGAGAGGGTAAAGGGATAATCAATCGATTACTTTTACTTCACCGATGAGTCGGAGACTATTGAGAGGCGCATAAGTGGCGGCTCATTCATGATGAGGTGGCTGGCCAATCGCCCATTTATAGGGCGACTGTTCCTAAACTCAAATTTTTTTATAAATATTTAAAATAATAATTATTTATTATTTAATACTTATTTTAAAATTTCTTCTATTTTTATGTTGATAGCGTTCAAGCTACAGCCATAATGAAATAAATAAATTAATAATCGTGAAATATTGATTTTTTTGAACATATATTTTAAGAAACTTTTGATCCTTTTTTTTGTCGCATACATTGTTATGTTTTCTTCGTTAGTATTATAATGTGTCTAGAAAATCCTCATAGATGGAAAAAAAATCAAGTATTAGCTCATAGAAATATTAAGCACATTCGCAGATATCAAATAACATCTTTTTTATGTTCAAAATCTTATTAAAAATTCACGATATTACTTAGTGAATACAATCTATTATATAATTAAAAATTTTCGGTTCTACTCCTCTTTTATTGGAGAACGTAAGATTACAACTTAGAGATTCAGATAAAAACAACTTTAAAAAATAAATACACTACAATAATATTTCATGGGGTGGTGGTAGATGTCGACGGTTATACCATTCAAGATTTTTCACTACTTTAAATTAATAGATATTTTGATAATTTTAGCTCAAATCTTAAAATATTCTATCAAACGATTTATATCAATTTCTTTGATCATAAATCTTTCTTTCATCATTTAAGTATTATAATGATTTCAAAATTTAATGAACTTGAACATATTGGTATCAATAGATTTGTCGTGTAAAGACATTAAATTCGTTTAAAATTTTATTAAATCAGCATTCAATGATCTCAAATTTAATTTTGGAGTATTTCAACACATATATCACCTTAAGATTTGGGTTTGATCTACTAGATCTTGTGGGTTTTCTCCTTATTTGATTTTTCATGTAAAAGATTGTTATTTGTATATCTGTGTGTGCTAGATTTTTTTGTGTGCTAAGACTTAATTTTTCTTTTTTTACGAGAATTTTCAAGCATGAAATAAGTATATTATGTAGAACGGTGAGCCATGTGTTTAAATTACATTTAAATATAACTTAAAATTTAAAACTTTATTCAAATTATTTGTTAATTTTTAACTCAATTCAAGTCATTTAAATGTTGGAAGTGTAGTCTAATTTATAGATATAATAGAGTTCTAGACTTTAATAAAAAAATATCATAATTTATTAAGTTTTTATTAAGTTATTTGGTAAAATTTTGATATTATTATGAAAAAAATTCAAGTCCACATATAAAATTATTTATTTAATAATTTTATAATATATATGCATCTAATGGTATACATAAAATTTAAAGTGTAGAAAGTATTAAAATTATTATAATAATATAAAATTAATTCATCAAATAAAAACAATGAAGTGACTAAATAAATATTTTAATATTTTTTATTGAGCTATTTGTTAAATAACAAATGAGTATATTTACCAAGATAAATGAAAAATAAGTTAATATTTAAATTTATTTAATTATATAAATAAATATTATATTAGTAACTATTTAGTAGTTCATAAAATACACTTGTTCTTTTGTTGCCCTACGTATGAAATGATTTTTTTTTTCTTTTTAATGAGAGCCTTGTCTACCTAAAAAAAAGAAGATTTGCATGAGGCGAAAGTTACAATTAAAAACAAAGACTATTAAATAAAAATTTATGATTATTGTGACTATGTAAGAGAGATATAATAAGATATACTCCTTGTGTTTAAAAATGTAGAAATCTTATCCTATCTATATTTGTATATGAATAATATAATATAAAATTTAAAGAAATTATACTTATAAATATTTAAATTTGTTTTTGTTGTTGACATTTAACTTTTTATATTACATATATGCCATAAATTTTATGAAAAAAGATCACTTTTTTCTTCTAAATTAATAGAGATTTATAATGTTGTTTTAGATATGAATTAAATTATTTTTAACTTATTAAAAGAAAAATAGTTAAATTAAAAATACAAAAGGATATAATTTGAGTTATACAGTAATTTTTTAATATGAAAAGATGTAGTACAGACAAAAAATAAATTTTAATATGTTCAAGGCTTTATCTTATTAGCCCTATATACTAAAAAAAAAAAAAAAAATCAGTATTTTATTTAGTAAGAATGGGAGAGCGCTCCATTTAAAACTTCAAAATATATAGAATATTTTGTACTTTTTAATGGAAGAAAAAACGTTTTTTTTCCTTTCATTTGATAATCATATCTATCTAATCTAATCTTTATGTTATTTACATCATAAATCTATTTAACTAAGGCTCATTTGATGGACAAATCAATAACAAATCACACTAAATGGGGTTGCCAAAAATGAAATTATATTTTAATAAAATTCTAATAAAATAAAATTATATTTTATACTACTTAATCAAATCTTTTTAGTTTTACCTCTTTTTTGATATAACTTGAATCTAATACACCTGCTCTCCAAAATCATGGGAATCCATCGTTTTATGTGGCCAAACCATCTAAGACGATTATCTATAATCTTCTATGCCGCTAGAAGTGCTCCAACCTTTTCTCTCTCTCTCTCTCTCTCTCTCTCTCTCTCTCTATATATATATATATATATATATATATATATATATATATATATATATATATATGGCATTTTGTCTGTAATGTAAAGCCACTCATCCACATGTGCATTCTCATCTTTGTAACACTTAATTTAATTTTATATTTTTTTTACTGGCCAATGACATAGATCATTACAGGTCTCACCACCATCTTATTCTTCCGTAAGTCTAAGCGATACTTTTATATCACACAAGAGACCAGATGCATTCATCCACTTCAACCATCCAATTTGAATTCTATTAATAATATCCCCATCTATTTCACCATCACTTTGAATAATAGACCTAAGATATCTAAAATGATCACTCTTTTTAAGGACTTGATCACTCAATGTCACAACCCCACAATTAGATTTTCTACAATGAAATATATATTTGGATTTAGATCTCAAATGGAAGTCTTTTTACCTAAAGTTGACCTTCATAATTCAATTTTCTCTTTAACTCCCTCTCTAGATGTATCAACAAAAAGAATATCATTAGTAAAGAGCAAATGTCAAGATACATCCTTGTGTAAATGTCAAGTTTGAACATCCATAACTAAAGCAAAATAATATGAGCTTAAAGCCAATCCTTGATGTAATCCAACTAAAATAGGAAAATACTTGGTCAATCATACTGTGTTTGAACACAGGTGACAACTCAATATAAATATCCTTACTAACTTGAATATAAGTGTTGCATGCTAGAAAATCAGTTGTGGTAGAATGAAAGTTTACGCCTTAGCCTTGTTGTGAAATCCAACACACAGACAAGTATTTAAAGAGTGAACAAGAAAACTCCAAAAAATTTTACGTAGAAAAACCCCAAGAATAGGGTAAAAAATCACAGGGCCTAGCCAAGTAAAAATCATCCACTATGTATTTATTTTAGAGTACAAAGTTTTCCCGATACGGGATTATAGGATACATTCGGTTGTAATAGTTGCTAGTGGTGATGATGGTGAGCGAGTGGGGATCATGGCGATGGTGAAGTGATGGTGGTGGCGAGATTAGATACGATCGGCGGTGGCGGCTGACGGCGGCTGTGGTTGACAACCAACGGGGGTGGTCGGCGACCGTCGAGTGGTGGCACAATTGTGCTTGGAGGATTTTTAAGCTTAAGAGCTCTCTCCTCTCTCTTCCTTCGGCTCCTCTCATGTGAAGAATGAGGGGCTATTTATAGATTAGAGGGGTGACATTTCTGTAAATACATGGAAAACCCGAACAACTCCACTCAATCAGACGGCTCAAAATGATTCCTTTGATCATTTGATATATTTTAAGTATTTGAATGCTCAAATGAAGTCAGAATTTTGAGATCTTGGGCTTGTTAGGTCCGGCTCGTCAAGACGCTCGATTTGACTATAAACACTCCATATTTAAGAGTCGATTGATAATAAGCGCTTGATCTGGATTAGTCTTGATTCAAAATCAGATTGCTTTCAACATCAAGATTCGTGCTTCAACTAGTAGAATTTTCAGGGTCATTTTAGGTGCCCCCTATTTTTGGATGACATTATCTCAATCATCCAAAAATATATACGCCAAATACTTGAAAATAACAAATTCTTCAATGAAATTTACGGGTCTACTAACCATACATTTTGAGAGAACAGATCTTCATGGGAGCACAAAATTATGATCACGGAAGAGGGTGCGGGCAGCGGATGTGTTACTGGTGCAAGGTTGGGTTATGGACCCATCCAGGACATTCTGAGCACTGCGGATGCCATGGGCCCTGAGCGCCTGGCGCTGGGCGTGGCCGCGTGCCAGCGTTCATGGGCTCCCTGGGCACTCACGCACGCACGCATCGGTGCGGGAAGCGCAGGGTGACGGGCATGCAGTCAGCGGGTGATGGCAAATCGCCGACGAGGGTTTTTTCATCCATTTTTGTCAGTTTTTCACGATTTTGAGCGGTTTTAAGACATTTTTGTTGATTTTTTGACCTTTTTGCCCCTATAGGGGGTCCATAAAAACCCCCTAGGGCCAAGAGAGATGACACACATCTCATATGCTCTGGTGTTCCTCTTCTTTAGAGAAGGTCGTCGGAGAGCAATCGCGTGGTACATATATGGGTTCGTTTCCCTCGAAAGAGGTGTCAACTGGCCTCGTTGGATTGACCGGGTTTGGAGGCGATCAAGGCCTGTGGTACTTACGGTGTGGCTCCAATTTTCTCTCGAAGAGGCCTGGTGGACCGAATTTGGAAGCGATCAAGGCGTAAATATATTAGCCTCATTTTCCCTCGAAGATGCGACCGTCGGGACCGGGTTTGGAAGCGATCAAGGCCCAGCATACATGGTCGTGGCTCAATTTTCCCTCGAAAGAGATGTCAACGCCGTGGGAGAGTTTGGAAGCGTCGGCGCGATACATACGCCGTGCGCTCCCGTTTTCCCTCGCAAAGCTGCCTCGTCGACCGATCTGTTCAAGGTGATCAAGGCTCATAGTTTATGGTGGGCACCGCTTTTCCTCGAAAGAGGCATCAACCGTCTCGTGACCGATCGGTGAGGTGATCGCCCATAGTTCATACGGTGGTTCGATTTTCCCTCAAAAGAGGCATCAAATGTCTCGACGGCCGAGGGTGAACAAGACCCGTAGTTCATACTGAGTTCAACCGAATGACTCGACGAATGACCGACGAAGGCATAGCGGATAAATAGACAGCAGGACTGGGGAGATGGTCGATGTCGGACCAACGATGAATGTAATAACGGCAATGATCAGCGGGTGGCGATGGCTACCGACGGCGGTGGCCCGATGGGTGGCCGGCAATGCAACCAGAATGTAAGACGGCGGTTGATCAATAGTAAGTGGGATGACCGGCGATGATGGTCGACGATGACCAACGGTAATGACCGCGTGGCCGACGGCATGGGCGGCAGTGGGGCATACCGATGGGGTGGTCCGATAGCGATCGTGGCGGATGGGCGCCGTAGTCGCGGATGACCACGATGGTCGACGATGACCGTTAATGACCGCCGACGGTCCGTAGTTCCTACTTCTTGTAGAAAATTCGATTTCCTGAAACTTCAATGGATGGTTCAACAGTTGATAACTGCCAAGATGGGGAAGCATTAATTAGGAACCGCGTCGAGCAACTCGTGAAAGTCGATAGATAATTTTAAAGTATATCATTCTCCATGATGTTACTTACGCGCTTTACCATGTGAGGGTAGAATCGAATCACGAGGATTTTGACACATCCAAGGTTATTTGTCAAAGTATTACTTGATGAGATTAACCTGCACAGAAGAGGTCGAATTGAATCCGCTGAAGATTTTTGACCCATCCGAGGTTATTTGTCAGAGTGTTACCCGATGATGTTAACATGTATGGAAGAGGTCGAATTGAATCTGCTGATGATTTTTGACCTATCCAAGGTTGTTTGTCAGAGTATTACTCGATAACGTTAACCTTTATGGAAGAGGTCGAATTGGATCCGCCGAAGATTTTTGACCTATCAGAGATTGTTTGTCAGAGTGTTACCCGATAACGTTAACAAGTATGGAAGAGGTCGAATTGAATCGGAGGATTTTGACTATCAGATTATTTGTCGAGTGTTACCGATGACTTTAACTGTATGGAAGAGGTCGAATTGGATGAGGATTTTGACATATCAGGTTGTTTGTCAAAGTGTTACTTGATGACAATATGGAAGATGTGAATCTCGAATTTTGACCTATCTGAGGTTGTTTGTCAAAGTATTAATTGATGACGTTAACCTGTATGAAAGAGGTCGAATCAAAACATCCGTTTGTGGTTGTAGCCAAAGTTGCTCCTTAACCTTGGTCTTGTTTTTCCATGAGTATGATTGGAAAATCATAATTTGCAAAGCTATATCTCTTCTCAATGTTGAAATATCCTCCAACTTTGACTTATTTCTTGGGATGGTAATCGATTAGATGCTAAACATATTAACATGATCTTCGAGATTAAGAGTTGCCCCGCTTTGACAAAATCAAGGAACGAAGTTTGATGAATCTTCATTCTTCGCTTGCGCTCCTTAAAAGCTTGAAATGCTCCACCTCGATGGTGGTTTTGATCTTGTTGAGAAACTTAGTCACCATACAAGATGAAATAATGGGAATCAGTTTCCCACAGACGACGCCAAACTGTTGTATTCTAGAAAACCAGTTGTGGTAGAATGAAAGTTTACGCCTTAATCTTGTTGTGAAATCCAGCACATACACAGGTATTTAAAGAGTGAACAAGAAAACTCAAGAAATTTTTACATGGAAAAACCCCAGGAATAGGGTAAAAAACCACAAGGCCTAGCCCAGTAAAAATCATCCACTATGTATTTATTTTGGAGTACAAAATTTTCCGACACGGATTACATGATTGATATGAAAAGACAATGGGAATCATAATCATAACAACAAACCATATAGTCATTCATGTTGTAACTTAGTGGTAGTGATGATGGTGAACATGGGATGGCCACGGTCAGTCAAGGTGATCACCGAGATTGACGATAGCAAGGAACAGCGGTGGCAGTTGACGGCGGCGGTGGTTGACAACCAACGGGGGTGGTCGGCGACCGTCGAGTGGTGGCACGATTATGCTTGGAGGATTTTCAAGCTTAAGAGCTCTCTCCTCTCCCTTCCTTCAAATCCTCTCATGTGAAGAATGAGGGGCTATTTATAGATTAGAGGGGTGACATTTCTATAAATACATGGAAAACCCGAACCACTCAACTCCATCGGACGGCTCAAAATGATTCCTTTGATCATTTGATGTATTTTAAGTATTTGAATGCTCAAATGAAGTTAGAATTATGAGATCTTGGGCTTGTCCGTTAAGACGCCGATTTGACTATAAACACTATATTTAAGAGTCGATTGATAATAAGCATTGATCTGATCTTGATAATTAGATTGCTTTCAACATCAAGATTCGTGCTTCGACTAATAGAATTTTCAGGGTCATATCAATAAGCAATATTAACTCCTTTCTAATCTAGAACTCTACAAAGTACTTCTCTAAGAACTTTATCATATGCTTTCTTTAAATCAATAAATATTATATGTATATCCTCTTTATTCTCTTTATATTTCTCCATCAATTCTCTCAATAAATGTATAACATTCACAGTAAGCCTAACTTGCATGAAACCAAATTGCTTTTGAGAAACTTTTATATCATATTGTACCCTATGCTCAATTACTTATTCCATAATTTTTATGTAAGACACCTTAATTTAATTTTTCTATAATTTACACACTCTTATACATAACCATTATTCTTAAAAATAAGAACCAACAAAATTCTTTCTCCACTAATTTGACACTTTTTAATCTTTAAAATAATATGATGTATATGAGAAGGTTCCCTCTAAGATCATAAAATAATAAGAGACTTGTTTTAAAATGGTAATCTCTTTACTTCTTAGGATTTATTTTTATCTAAAGGAAAAAAATTATTTTTATTTAACAAGGTTAGTCATATCTTCTAATTTATCCAATATCTAATTTAATGTGCATGTGCAAAATATATCAAATATCAAATCTAATCTGCATGTACACCATTACCCTAGCGATTTATATTCAGCTTATTAATGATTTGATAGTTACTCCCACTTAGCTAACTTAGAGAATTTACAACATTTAAGAGAGTTCAAGATAAAATAAAAAAACTTAAAATGTAAAGAATGATTCCAAGAATGTTTTTAGCTTTTGTCTGAGTTAGGATATTTTTCATTATAAATGATAAAGTAGGATTAACCAACTTCTCAAATATAATAAACCCAAACATTATATATTTTAATGTTACAAAATTATTGCATAACTTTTTGAGAAATTATTTGACTTGCACAAGCTAAAAGTGTTCCTCCGTGTATTGTAAGTCAGTCGAGCTCGTAAGGTGAATTTGCGAAGCTTCGCGACCTCCGATTGATGAGCGAATGCCATCAGCGTTAAAATGTCAAAATTGATCAGAATATATATATTGCACCATTCGACGTTATATCAATCAAGAAGGGGGGTCGTCAAAGCGCGTACACGTATATCGAGGTCGGGAAGCCGCGACGATACCCAAAGGACCTTCGTTCACGAAATTGATCGTGTCATTAGTGTCGAAATATTGAAACCTATTAAATGAGGCGTCTGCATTCAATCGAGTCGGCGTGAGCGTCGGCGGTCAAAGATAATCGCGATTTTGAACCGAAAATGATTCGATGTTGACGACGAAAAAAAGCGTCATTTCGTCCAGAACGTCAAAATTACCTAAAATAGACATCCAATTTAACTAAAGTTATCACACTTAAAATTTCGTTGAAATTTGCCCACATTTCGTAATAAATCTATTTAATTATCTCATGACAAATCATCGCCTCAGAAATATAGCTACCCACTCCATGCTTCCACCTCCAATTTGACCAGTTATAGGCTGCCACGTCATCTCTCCCAAACCACCTCATGTGAGCAGCCGAGCCCGTCTACTTCTGGTCCATTTTGTCCGTCTCATCCAAGGGAGGCAGAACGAACGCTCCCCTCTCTGGTTCCCGAGCACAACAGCTACTCGAACTGCTCCTCTCTCCCTCTTTCTTTCTTTCGACTAGCAAGGCCTCTCCGTCCGACCGGGCAGTAGCCAGACCACCCAAGCCCTTGCTCTCATCGACCAGCAATCTTCCCTATCGCTTAGCTTCTCCTCCCAACTAGACATCCAGTTCTCCCCGTTGGCTCCTCTTCTTCGTTCGTCTTTGGTTCGCACACAGTCAAAGCTGTACGTCTTGCCCGTTACTCCCCTTGAAGCTGCAATTGGCTCTATTCCCTCTTCTCCTAACCCCGTTCTCCCATCCTTAACATAGCTGCCATCATATCTACCATCCCCAACTTCTTCTTCCTCCATTTCCAACAGTTGAAGGGAAGTCACGAAGGTTCTTTTTGTGAGGTGGTGTAAAATTCATCGTCATGATAAAGTTCTTTCTAGGAGGAAATTTCTGCAAATAAAACTTAGCTAAGCAGGAGGTTCATAATCCAAATACTATGATGGAAGAAGCTAGTTGATTCCGCACAAACAAGTCTGGACAATAGGACGGGGATCTTCAGCTTGACAAGCTATTGAGGCGGATCAAGAAGTTCAAGTTGATTTTGCGGCTGCATGAGTTGATGTCACAAAGGAGAGATTCTCACACCTCTGTTCAATTTGTTTCACGGTGGACTAATGTTGTTGGGTTGAATATGAGAGTTGGCTCATTCATTCAGAAGCACCCTCATATTTTTGAAGTTTATGCTCATCCTTTAAAAATGAATCTTTGCTGGCGAATAAGCTAAGAGATGTTAGACTTGATTGTAGAGGAAGCCATGGTTATTAGGGAATCTGAAATGGTTACTGCATAGAATTTGAAGAAGCTTCTTATGATTTCCAGAATTGCAGGCTAAATGCCCATGCATTATGGCTTGTCAAAAAAGAATTTGGGCTACCTGACGATTTCAGGGCTTCTATTATCAGCAAGTATCCTGAAACCTTCAGATGAGTGCACCCAAATACAGTAGAATTAGTTCATAAAGATGATAGTTTGACTACTACAGAGATTGAGAAATTGAGGGAGAATGAGTACAAGGAAAAAATGGCTCAGTGAATATGAAGTCAAGTATGCTTTCCCAATTCAGTTCCCAATAGGCTTTAAGATTGAGAAAGGTTACAGAGAAAAGCTTAAAACTTGGCAAAGACTGCCTTACATTAAGCCTTATGATCAAAGTGAAGTCCATTGTATTTGCACTGGTGGTTGCATTGAGCACTTTGAGAAACATGTCGTTGGCTTTCTTCATGAATTTTTGAGCCTGACTATAGAGAAGATGGTTGATATTGAAAGATTGTCTCACTTTAGAATGGATTTCAATATGGCTGTCAATCTCAGAGAACTTCTTCTCAAACATTCAGATTTACTAATCGAGAGCAGCCTTTGAGGGAGCTTAGGTTGTGATTATTAGATAGATCTTTGAAGACCCCGTTATGCTTAGTAGATCTAACGGGTAGAAGATCACAGACGTGTGTAAGACACTGACCTTTATGCTCAATAGAGCTGATGAGAAGGTCGAATAGCCCCCGATGCAGCCCCCTATGCGGGGACGACACCGGGAGGCTGCCGAATTTTGAACTGACGGGAGACTTAAACTAGAACAAATTAAAGTGTTTACGAGCTTAAATTAAACTTATTTAAAAATGATAAATTAAAAAATAAACTTACATATATGCTCTTTTTATGCAGGTGTTTGAAGACCCGGTTATGCTTAGCTTGTGATTATTAGACAGATGTTTGAAGACCCGTTATGCTCAGTAGAGTTGGCAGGTTAAAAAATCACGGTCATAGTGTCGCAAGACATTGACCGTTACTCTGAAAGGCGGGAAGTCGAAAGCAACCCCTATCACGGGGACACGGAGGCCAATTTTGACAGATGGGATTTAAACAAGAACAAATTAAAGTGTTGATGAATTTAAATTGAACTTATTTAAGTATGATAAGTCAAAGAATAAACCTACATATAAAATTTTAAAAGTCTTTAAACAAGAATGATCTCAACAACTTGTTGACGATCATAAATAAGACTTTCAACGAACTTGAGAATTTGTCTCCTAATAAGAATAAAATTCAGGTAAAGCTTCTAATTATCTTGATAGTTGCCTAGGAGCACAAACAAAACTTATTGTAGATTTTAAAGCTTGTCTTTCAATCAAAATAAGGATCAAATGAAATTTTCAATGAACTTGTAAATAATTCAACAATTACCTACAAACTTAAAGGGGATATAATGATTCACTTATCATCAAGAATAAACATTTAATGCACTGAACTCATAAGGTTTGAAAGTTTGTCAATGAGCATAAATCATATTTCTTGTTGAACGGTTAAATTATATTATGATTTATACTAAACAAGTGGGTTGAGCTATATACCACATTAAAATCATTTAGAGCAAAAAGCATTTGAATGAGATTTGTGATGAGTCTACGAGCTTCTCAGCGACCACGAGATAAGTTTCATTGAAACTTAGAGAACTCAATGAGCTATGAACTAAATGCAAACAAATGAATATTAATATAAATAATTAAATAAGATTTAGAAAAATTCTTACCACCAATTAACATCGCATGCAAGCGAGCGAGAGCGTTAATTAAGGATTCAATTAAACTCTTGTACACATTATAAAGCATGATTAAAACTCAAGTTTAATACCTCAAAAGTGTGCAAGCACTCTTAAATACACCCACATGGGCCACTATGCTAAATGTTTAAACTTAGTGTTTGAGGATGTTGCATGGGTTGATTCCTGGTTGGGTGTACGGACTGGGTCCGACTTAACAAAACTTAATGGTATTGTTATAGCTTTCTCCACCTGAGAAAATCTCTGAGAAGCTAATTCTGTCATTTGGGAGTATAATGACTATCTCCTAACTCCTGAATGATAACTGAGTTGATTGAAGATATCAACTATAGGGGTAACTATTATCAAAATATTTAAGATATTATATTCAATATTCTCAAATTCAAAATCCTCAAAATATAAATCTAGGTCTGATACTCTATTATTAAATTGATAGAGTCATCAAGATCTAAAATAATAAATTAAATGATTTAAACACCCGCATGTGCCCCGACACTATGCTGAATGCTTAAACTTAATTTCTAAGGATGCTGCGCGGGTTGATTCCCGGTTGGGTCTTAGGACCGGGTCTGGGTTAACAAAACCTAAAGATCTAATGATGTTATTATAATATCTTCAACCTAATAAAACATCTGAGAAGCTAATTCTATCCTATGACACCAGATCTGATCCTCTATTATTAAATTAAAGGAGTCGATAGGATCTGAAACAACGAAATAATAAACCACCCCGATGATGGCCGTGTTAAATGAAAATTTTAACTAGAAGGGATATTCAATTAAAATATGATCATAATTTCAAAACAAATTGACTTAGATTGAATATCAATAAGTTATAAATGTCTAAATAAAATTCAATCTAAAAGCTTAAAGCAAATGCCATTAATCCACCTTCCATAATAGTTTATCGGAGGTGATAAATTAAGAAAATCTTAGCTCACAAAAGAGCCAAAGTGAAATCAAGTGTTCTACTATGTTCACTCTCAATCAATTTCATGCCGATGGGGCGTGGTCCTTGTCCTCGGCAAGTGGCTTGGAAAAACCACGTGCATTCGACCGAGTCCTCGGCGGGTGGTTATCGCCAAATGACCCCACTATACCATAGTCACGATTGTAGCCCGTATGCTCCCCAATGGCTCTGCCCTTTGAGTTGTGAACCATAGGGTATATTTGATTGGGCAAAAAACCCACTATTAGCTACGGTAGACTTAAGCTTGTCTCCTTAGGCAAACACCACCCCAGGTCTACAAGATTTCTTAGACGACATAACCCATTTGTTATTGATAAGGATCCTTCGGTCAGGTTGGGTGGACTACCTCCTCTGATTAAGTAGACTAGGGACCACGACAGCCCGGGATGATGGAACCATGGGATCTAGATCGAGCATGTCATCGTTCCCCCATCCATCCGCTTTAAGTTAAATATAATGAATTTGATAAATCTAAATTCCAAAACTTCACATATGCTATTATGCTGCACTAAGTGACTAACGACTAGCCTTAATCGAAAGTTCTTTCATTGAGAGGGTAATTAACTATTAGTACTTATAGGAAACTTGGAACTAGATCTAATGTCCTCACAAAATGAGGGTGAAATCTCTGGGTAGTGTCTTATCTACTATTCCATCTGCCTTCTAAAAATTTCATCGATACTTTAAATAACTCTCTTTATTGAGAGATCGATGGCGAATTTTTGGAGCCCATAGATTTCTGGCGACTCCACTAGATAAATTTCTCTTTCCATCTTTGGCTAGTCGAATTTGAGCTATATTAGTTGTGGAGCATGATAAAAATTAAAATTTAAAATCAATTATCAATGAAATTAAATATAAATCAACCATATTTTTATGACTAACTTGTTTGTTCTCTATATCAGTTCGCTCTATCTGTATATCTGCATTATGAAAGTGTGGGGTGATACATCAACTATTAGATTATTAATCCTATCTTTCATTTGCAAAATTAGATCTTCAGAGCACACCGTTCATCATGCAGTTAGATCGCAGAGCCAACATCCATTTGGTTGATAGTATAATCAATACTAGGGATGTTGGAGCTACCATTCAATTTGGTAGTATAGACTTTCCAACCATCGCTATTATAAATAATCCTCTACCTGAAGTACCTGCATATTGTACACACCAACTTGTAAAATGGAGGAGGATAACTGGAATGACCACTACAAGTATTGAGGTTCTTCGAAAGAGAGCATTTTTATTCAAAAGATTGGGTCATTCTGAGGAGCCAGTCATGAAAAGAATCATCACTAGGCAAAAAGTTTCATTCATACCTGTGAATGTGACCACTCTGCGAGTTGAACCTTTCGAACTAAGAAGACATGATGTTGAAGCCTCCTCTTTTAGAGGAAAACTAACTAGAAGGTAGAGGACAAGAATGAATGCTGAGTTGCGAGCTCATCAACTTACATGGGCCATCTATTACACAAGATGCCATACAACTAGAAGCGAGTATTCCTACCCCATAATAAATTTGAAAATTTTGAGATGGGTGAAAAGGAATAGCTCTACTAGTGATGTTAAATAATCGGGCTCAACAATAGTTACTCAACCCTTAAGAAACAATCTGAAACTCTATCTACTTGAGTACTTAGAGTCCTAAAGGTTGTAAAAGAAAAGATCTTATGAATAAAAGATTTCAAAAGCCAATTACCAGAGAAAATGCTCAACTAGAGAAGCTACCATTAGTGGTAGTAAGAGTTCAAGACTATCCTAATCAATTCCTGTACAGTGAACATCTGGGCGTGACACCTAAACTGCATGTTCGAATCCGCTACCGAAAGGTCCCGACAAAAAGAAAAATAAATATGGAGGCTGAAGCCTCGAGAAAAAGTAGCAACACAAAAGCTTCTTCATCTAGAAGCGAGCTAACCTAGTGACAGTAGAGAAAGAGAAATGCGAACTGCATGCTCAATAGTCATTATTCAAGCAAAAAATTATACAACCAGCTGTAGAACCAGAGACGAGTGTTCCAACTCATAACAGATTTGATTGCATAAGATGGGTGAAGTGGAATAGCTCTACTGGTCAAATCAAACAGTCCTTCTAGACTTGACAATGTCAGGTTCCAACGTCTCCAATGAGGAACTCGAAACTGTATATGCAATAATGCATTGGGTTCTCAAAGTTGCCAAGGAGAAATGACTGATAAAAAAAAATTCAAACTTCTATCATTAGGCAGGCTAGAGTTGCTCCTCCAAGGAGACCTCCTACAACCCCGATAGATATCAACTAATTCAAGTCCTACACGGTGAGCATCGAGGCATGACACTTGGACCATAGGTCTAAGAATCCACAGTCGAAAGGTCCCACAAAAAGGTAAGCAAATTTGGAGGAGCAACATTAGTTATTTTCAGACTTGTCGGAGGTGAGGGTTCGGGTGGCAATTCATTTGAGCTTGCCCTGATCTCTAGAACGTGTTGGTAGCTTCAATTTGATGAGAGAAGCTCTCCTTTGGATTTCACCATTAAAGGGGGCTCAGTTTCATCCGTTGTTGGCGTGCTGGTGGTGAGATGCTGGGGGAAGGGTTTGGATCTTCATTTCTTTCCTTAGTAGACATTTTGGAATGAAAAGGGGGAGGGAATAGGCTCCCCCTCCCTTCTTTCCATGGATGGCTGAGAGCCTTCATTTTGGGATTTTTGGTGGTCGAAATCCGACCACCAGAGACGGTAAGGTCGGCCAAGGGGTGGATTCAATCCCCCTTGGCTTTGTGAACATGTTTGGATGTTCACATGGGAGGGAGGAAGACTTTATGCTTGTTTTCATTCTTGGCTGATCCTCTTCCCCTTCTTCCTCTTCTTTTTTCTTTTTCTTCTTCTTGGCAAGAAGCAAAATCCCCTTTTTCTTTAGCTTGGTAGCCTTCAATTGAAGGTATCCATCTTCTATAAGAGGTGGGATGGCATGAGATAGGAAGAGGGGAATTGGAATTTCCCTTCTTCCCTCTTTTCTTTTTTTACGAATTTTTAAATTCTCCTTTTGAATTCCTTTTTTTTTATTTTAGTGGTTTATGGCATCATCATCAAAATCTTTGGATTGATGTATGGCTACCCAAATTAATCTCAAATGAGTTTTGAGATCAAGTTTGAATCTAATTGGTGATTAATCTTGGCATTGGAATTAGTTTCAATTTCAAATGCTTTAATCACCATTAATTGATTTTAAATTTTGATTTGGATCATCCTTAATTGTCCATTGGATGATTGATTTGGTTTTGATTTAATTAATTCATTTAATTTTGATTAATTTTTGAATTTCATTTCATTTTAACCCATTTAGTCTAAATGGGTTAAATTTGGTTCCAATTGAGTTCAAATGACCAATTTGACTTAATTGGGGGTTTGGACTCCAATCATGCTTGATCACATGTGTGATATGATTTGGAGTAATTGATTTTATTTAATTTTAATTGGATTTTAATTTAAACCCATTTGACCCAAAGTGGGCTTAATGGGTTAAGCTTGGGTTTCCTTTGGGTCAAATGACCACTTTGACCAAATTAGACCCAATGGTGGGTTGGATTATGTTTGATTATCATTTTCAAATGATTTTGAGCAATTAAATTGAGTTGATTTTAATTTGATTTAGGTTTGCACCCAATAGGACTCATTTAGGATTATTTTAGACTACGTGGTCTAATAAACCCAATTAAGGACTAAATGAATTTGAATTTCTTTAGATTTGTGATTAATCATATTTATTTGATCATTTGAGATATTTGGAATGATTTAATTTGGTCAAATTCTAGGTGGGTCAACCATTGACTTGGTGGGACCACCTTAGTCAACTTTAGGTCAAATGGCCTGATTGACCACTTTGAACTTCTTCTATATTTATTTATTTATGTTTATGCATTGATTTTATGCTTTGGTTTGATTTAATTTAGTTTTGATTTTATTTGGACTTAAAGTGATTTTGAGCTTAAACGGGTTAATTTAGTTAATCAACCTAATTACCTCAACCAAAGCTTAATTGAATTTTGATTTTAATTCAAATATGCTTGATTTACATTTATATTGAGTTTCATTAAATTTGGATTTAACATGGGTTCATTTGATCCTATTGGATTAGGATAGATCCTAAAATGATCTATCAAGATGACCTAGCCTTTCACTTTAGCATAATGAGTTTGATTCGATTTCAAGTTTAAATTTTAATTTCAAGTTTTAAAGTTTGGTTTGATTTGTTATTTTATTTCAATTTGTTTAGATAGCCACTAAGCATAGTGTCCTATGTGCCTAATTAGGGTACACTTAATATAAGATTCGGGGACCTAATTATTAAGATTAGGAATGATATTAATCCCATCCAAAAATGAGGTCAACATTTACATTCACTACACTTAGCTTGTTCACCTTATTTAGTGTAATGAGTGATAGTCTAATTTTTATAGATTGAGTCTTCCACTTTGACACTAATACATTCATATCTATCTCATTGTTTGCATGGTCTCCTCATCATATAGGGTATTTCATGTCATTTTCATGTAGAGGTTAATCTTTCATTGATCTTAGAGTCGCTTTAAATTTCCTTTTATAACACATGTTATTTTATATTAGTTATCTTCTTATTATTGGTTCATGTTGTATCCTATATATGATTGAACAATTGGAGAAGTTTCATCTTAATCTAATCATTTAATCTTTTATATTAATTAGAATGCATTAGCACTTATAGCATGAGTTAGTACATAAATAGGTTAATGAGAAAGTTATTAAACTTAGGGTTTAATTTATGATTATGACATATTAATTTTTATTATTAGTGACTAACTTTGCTAAATAATAATAAATTAATATCATAATAGAATCTCATATGATTGTGTTAACAATTTAAATAGCTTATGATATGTCAATCTTAAATATTTAGATCATATATAAGGTCACCTTTTTTAAAATGCTATTTTTCATTTTACAAAATTGATATGTATGCTTAACTAATTTCAAATCTATTTTAAATTTATAAAACACATATCATTGTCTAATTGAAGTTTTAGGATAAGATCAGATTTAGTGATCTTATTAAGATCATATGAGAATTCTTCAGTCACATTGACTTATACAAAAAGGTGATGTGATAGACATACCTATAGATGTTTATTTAGTCTAGAATAAAGTGCAATTAGGATTTTACATTGTACGACTATTGTGATATTGCTTTGTTTGTGTTGGTCGTGTATTTTATGTATGCATTTTATATAATATTTACTGGGCATGAGATGTGCACACTACACTGGAAATATATACGATCTTTTGTAGGAGACCATGTCCAAAAGTTGAGTAGTATAATACTTATGTTTATAATAACACTTTTTTTATAGGTGCTTGCTAGTTTACCCCTCCCGCTAGGTATGATCACGTTGAATGTTATATTTGTGAACATTAATTTTTGTCTTCTCTTATAGAAAATCTAGTTTGTAATTTTACAATTTTCTTATGTACTTTTTAGAGTTTAGGAAGAATATGTATTGAAGCTAAGGTATGAGCATGAGTCATTGAAGATCGAGTTAGGATCATGTGTAGGCAAAGATCAGGAGTAGCTTGCTCATGCCTCATATTTTATGTTCATTTTTTTATATAGCTTTAGGATCGAGCATGTATATATATTGTAAACCAAACTGCTTCTTTTTCTTTTTACTGAGTTGCATTGTAGAACTCAACTGTAACATGCCTTTCATATTTATTCATTTATTTGATGTGTTTACTTTACGTGCACATATATGATGATTTATCTACCTTTTCTTGTATTGTGACTATCTAAGTTTACATTTGTGCTAGGCTCTTAGGATAAAAATTTTTCTATAAAAATTAATAATTTGAAAGATAATTCTAAAATTTAAGGTTAAAATGGTTTGAATATTCATTATAAAATTTTACTTTGGTGTTACCCTTGCATAATTAATAGAACCTCATACTAGGGATAGATAATTTTGTATCTTTCATGTCCCTTGGGGAGTATACTTCTCTCTAACTAATTAGACACATAATTTATATTCGTTTAGGTGGTTGTCTAGAATGCTCTAAGGTGTTAGTGACTGTCTTGATTGAGACAAGATCATAAGCTCATGTTGGGTATTCCAACACTAGCAGTTGGTATACTCCTTTTTGTCTTTCCATAGGCATCTTTTTCACTTCGAGAAGTATAAGTCCTTTTTTTTGTCTTTTTATTTGGATAGAGTGATAGAATTCTAGGTTAGTCTCTTTCTTTGGCTTTGAGTCTATGAAATTTCCTTAGACAATGCAATTCATGGATTGTTAACACAAAATTTCTGGCCATATTGGGCTGATTACTTTCATGACTAAAAAGACTTAAGGTATGATAATCCCGGATGACCGATTCATGAAATCTTGACTGTGTTATATTTACCAATCTGAGAAATTCCTTACATATCCTTTGAAACTCCCCTTTGAGCATATTCTATTCCTCGATAATTCATGTAGCAGATCATACATAGTGGGATAAAGGTTGGTTGTTCTTGTTTAAAATTAATTAATTATTAATGATATATTATAAATCATTAAAAGTACTTAATTAAAATTAACATAAAATAACATATAATTATTAATTAATTAATCATTAATTAAGGGGAAATTTGACAACAAGCAAGATTTAATTTAAATAAAATTTATTAAATTAATTAATCAATTTTTCACAAGGCTAATTAGCCATTAAGTAAATTTTTACTAAATAAATTAAACATTAATCAATATTTTAATTTTTATTGATTTATCATAAATTATTTAAGTATCAAATTTAAAACAATTGTAATTAAATTTATTGTATTATAATTAATTTAAATAATATATTAATTAATCATTATTTAATAATCAATTAAGTTAAATTAAATTAAAAAAATTAATTTAAGAATATCTTCCATAATCTATACCTAATAAAAATATATAGTTAATTAAAATTAAAAAAATTATTACATAAATAAAAATGAAAATAATATTTATTCAACATAATATTTTAATTTATTGTTAATTAAAACATAACAATAATTTGATATTTTAATAACCTATTAAATATTATATAATTAAATTTAATCATTATTGATTTAAAGAATTTTATATCTTTTAATTAATACTAATTCCTCCTCTTAGCCATCTTTTACCCTGAATACCTCAAAATCAACAACAAAGGCATCTGGGATTTTAAAGCTTGAAATTCTTATCTTTCTGCCCTGCTACCCCCTTCTTACCAGATGCCAGTGAAGAAGAGAAGTGATATACTACAAAGGTAACTCTTGTCTTTCTTCTCCCAACAGGATTTACTAAATTAAAGATTCATTAGATTTAAGAGTGGCTCCATTCATGAAACATGGGTCGGCAAGCATACTTGGTTAACTACTGCAGACGTTCAACTTGGAAACAATTTGATATGGACCCCATGAGCTGCAAACATCAACAACACAAGAGAAAGCACAAGAGAAAGAATAACCCATCTTGGCTAAAAGACTTTGTCCAATAAAACTAACAAAATAAATACAAGCCATGGATTAACAAAAGAAAATCCAAAGAGCCACTGCATAACAGATCAGACAACTACATCAACAAGCTAACAGAAAACAGAAGAAGAAATCAAGATCCTGCAAGATCAGACAACTGCACCAACAAGATAACAGAATAACAGAAAACTGTGCAAGAAAATCAAGATCCAGAAAATAGAAACATGTAAAATGTAAAGAAACTAGGGCTATAAATAAGCCTTGTAAAAGACAACAAACTAAGCAATAAAAATTGATTCTCTCTTCTTCATCCTCATCTTCTTCTCCCGAGTCTTCTTCCTGAACGGCTCTCTTCCCTCAAGAAACCCTAACTCTCCCTCCCCGAGTCTCTCCTCCGCCTTCCAAAGGAGTTTACGGCCGCTCGAAGAGTTGAATACCCTTTCTAATCCATCCTCGATATGAGACACGTATCTTCCTCTGGAAGATTCATCCTACAGTCTTTAGCACGACTCGTAGCATCCAATCCACCGAGGTTAAATCAGGCAATCCTCAATCCAACGCGAGATAAATCATATCATTGGTGCTCATTGATTCTGCAAGCAACAATGGCAGACGGCACAAGTCATACAGCAAAAACCATGGAAGAATGTGTAGGAAGATTAAACAAGAATGATGAACAGATGACATCAATTACTATCATATTAAATGAAGTATCACGCAAATTATTAGCAATTGAAGATAAATTGGATAAATTTTTCAGTATTACAATCTTTCAGAAGAACAGAAGTTCATAATTGCATCACTTTATATGGACGGACTTGCTTTGAGTTGGTTCCAATGGATGCACCTTAATAAGCAATTGCATTCTTGGTAAAATTTCAAAGAACATGTAATACAGAAATTTGGACCTTCATTATACAAGATTTAAGTGGAGAATTAGCCAAATTACAACAAAGAAAAACTGTACAAGAATTTTACAATGAGTTTGAAGAATTGGCTAACCAAATTTCAGGAATTCCTCTTGAATTCCTCCAAAGTTGCTTTGAATCTGGACTAAGACAAGATATCAAAAGAGAAGTCAGAGCATTACAACCAACTTCGCTACAACAAGCCTTCCAACTTGCAAAATTAATGGAAGACAGACTAGCAGATGTCATTTATATAACAAGAAGCTCACATTTCAATCAAACAATGAAACAATATCAGCCATTGCTTCCCACCCCAATCATGCCAAATCCTAACAACAGTAATAATAACAAGCCAAATATACCAATCCAGAGACTTACAACAACACAATTAGAGGAAAGAAAGCATAAAGGATTATATTTTAGCTGTGATGAGAAATACTAAAGGGGCCACACATGTAAATCAAAGCTATTTTCCCTCATGGTGATCAATGATGATCAAGACTACAACCTGCAGCAAGAAAGCCACCAAGAAAATCAGTTAATACATGAAAATATTCCAGAAATAAGCTTCAATGCATTCACAGGTCAGTCAAACTCGAGAACATTAAGATTATAATGGATGATTGACAATAAACCAGTACAAGTACTGATTGACAGTGGTCAACCCACAATTTTATTCAATCCAAACTAGCCAAGTTCATAGATCACACGTCACTCAGATCAATTTTAAAGTATTAGTAGGAAATGGGGAAACACTAAAATGCTCAGGAGTTTTCTCCAACATACCCATCAAACTACAAGGATATACATTAATAATAGATTGTTACCTTCTACCAATGCAAGGAGAAAATGTGGTATTAGGTGTGTAATGGCTAGAACATTTGGGAGAATGCACAACAGATTACAAAAAGTTAACCATGAAATTCAAATATAATGATACAATAGTAAAATTGCAAGGGGACACAGCTTCAAATGTGGAAAGCATTATCTTACATCAGTTTACAAAGCTGCAAAACAAGGATGAGATAGTATTCTACCTACATATCAGAGAAGTATCAATGTTTGAGAATCCACGAAGGGAATTTAATTTTACCGCAAATATACAACATATTACATCAATATCAAGAATTATTTCAAGCACCATGACTTACCTCCCAAAAGGGATATAGATCATCATATTAATCACACCGGAACTCAACCAATAAGGGTTAAAACATAGATATCCATATTTTAAGACAAAAGAAATCGAGAAGTTAATCAAGGAGATGTTAGATACAGGGATAATAAGAGAGAGTACTAGCCCTTTCTCCTCACCAACATTACTAATTAAAAAAAAGATGGGACTTGGAGATTTTTTGTAGATTATAGGGCACTAAACAAAATCACCATCCCTGACAGATTTCCATTCCAACTCCAGAAGAATTAATGGATGAATTACATGGAGCAACTATTTTCTCCAAGTTAGATTTGCATTTAGGATACCATCAAATTAGAATGGCAAAAGAAGATATATACAAAACAGCCTTCAGAACACATGAAGGGCATTATGAATTCATAGCAATGCCATTTGGATTAACCAATGCACCCTCAACCTTCCAAGCCATGATGAATACAATACTTAAACCTTTCCTACACAAATTTGTGTTGGTATTCTTTGATGATATTCTAATATACAACCTCACCTTGGAGCAACATCAACAACATCTACAAACAGTATTGGAAAAATTGAAACAAAATGCCTTGTTTATCAAACCCTCAAAATGCTCATTCATCCAGGAAAATATAGAATATTTAGGCCACATATTATCAGCCCAAGGGATAGAAGCTGATCAAAAAAAAATTGAAGCATACAATCATGACCGTTCAACTTCGCTTAAACAATTAAGAGGATTCGGGTTTAACAAGCTATTATAGAAAATTTGTAAAAAGCGGCAATAATCGCACCATTAACATCAATGCTAGCTAAACATTCTAGGACGAAGAGTCTCAAAAAGTATTCATACAGCTGAAACAAGCTATGGTATCTTTACCTGTATTAGCATTTCCAAATTTTACTATACCTTTTATTATAGAAACAAATGCTTCAGGTACTGCAATAGGAGCAGTATTAATTCAAAATAGTCATCCTATTGCTTATTTCAGCAAGAAACTATCTCCAACCTTACAGAGATCATCAACTTATGCAAGAGAACTGTATGCCATATGTAAGTAGTAGAAGATGGAGACAATATCTTTAGCAACAAGTTCACCATTAACAATCGAAGAGCATTAGAGAACTAATGCAACAAACAATCCAGACACCAGAACAACAAAGGTTCTTAATTAAACTCCTTAGTTTTTATTACACCATAGAATACAAACCATACATCATAAACAAAGCAACTGATGCTTTATCCAGAAAGATTTATACTCCAGAAGAACACTCTACATTAGACAGCCCAAAAATTTCTACATATCAAAGTTTATATGCTTACACCCAACAATTCACTTCTTTATTACAGTAAATTAAAGATGAAACCATTCCAGAAATACAGCAACTCTATCAGCAGATAACAAAAAACTCAAAGTTCTTTCCAAAGCACAGAGTTTCCAATGGATTAGTATATTATAAAGATAGAATTGTTATAGTTATAGATTCAGAAGTAAGAATTACTATTATGAGAGAACTACACTCAACACCAGTAGGAGGCCACAGTGGAATTAAAAGAGCATTAGCAAGAATTACTCAACAGTTTTATTGGAAAAAGATGAAGCAAGATATTCAACAGTTTATTTCAACATGCTCTATATGTCAACAAGTAAAGTATGACCGCTATTGCCCATGGCTATTTGGGAGGAACTTTCTATGGACTTTATCACGGATTACCCGGATCTCACAACAAATAGCTATCCTAGTGGTAGTAGACAGACTCTCTAAGTATGCACATTTTCAGCCCTTCAAACCAACTTTATAGCAACATCTATTGCTCATATTTTCATCTCAGATATATGCAAATTACATGGCATACCACATAGCATAGTATTAGACAGGGATCCTATCTTTATGAGTAATTTTTGGCAGGAGTTATTTAGGTTAAGTGGAACAATACTCAGCCACAATAGTGCTTATCATCCCCAAATAGATGGCCAAACAGAAGTCACCAACAGGATATTAGAACAATATCTTAGGAGTTTTGTGCTAGAGTCACCAAGGAATTGGTTCCAGTTTATACCATGGGCAGAATTTTCCTACAATACATCAGTAAACACTTCCACAAAGATGACTCCTTTTCAAATAGTTTATGAAAGACTTCCACCTACAATCATACCTTACAGTGGTAATACAACTAACCACACAGAGGTAGTCACCTTGTTGCAACAAAGAGACAAAATACTTTAATAACTTAAAGAGAATTTACAAGAAGCTTAAAAAAGAATGCAACAAATGGCCAACATAAAAAGAAGGGAACTCCAATTACAGATAAATGAATTGGTGTTAGTAAAATTACAACCCTACATATAAACTTCAGTATCACTGCACCCTTACACAAAATTTCAAAGGCAATACTATGGTCCATTCAGAATTCTACAGAAAATAAGGTCAATAGCATACAAAGTGGAACTCCCAGATACAACAAAGATCCACAATGTATTTCATGTTTCTAGGCTCAAATAATACAGGCAAGACTCCAAGTTACACCCAGTTATACTCCCAGCACAATTCATAGATGACCAGCCAGTGGTTAAACTCATCAAAATTCTAGATGAGAGGACAATACTACAAGCATACAAGCCTACTAAAGAATTACATGTCCAATGGGATGGAATGTTAACAAAGGATGCATCTTAGGTACCATTCAAGGAGTTCCAGAAAGCTTATCCTAGTTTTAACCTTGAGGGCAAGGTCAATATTTGGGAAGGGGGTAATGATATGGACTTAGACAGAGTTGCAAACATCAACAGCACAAGAGAAAGCACAAGAGAAAGAAAAAACACATCTTGGCTAAAAGACTTTATCCAATAAAACTAACAAAATAAATACAAGCCACGACTTAATAAAAGAAAATCCAGAGAGCCACTGCATAACAGATCAGACAACTACATCAACAAGCTAACAGAAAACAGAAGAAGAAATCAAGATCCTGCAAGATCGCATAACCACCAACAAGATAAATAAAATAACAAAAAAAATCGTAAGAAAATCAAGATCCGAAAATAGAAACATGTAAAGCAGAATATAACAAGATCTAATGTAAAATAGTTAGATCTACTGAAATGTAAAGAAACTAGGGCTATAAATAAGCCTTGTAAAAGACAGCAAACCAAGCAATAAAAATTCTGATTCTCTGCCTCTTCTTCTTCGTCCTCATCTTCTTCTTCTCCCGGAGTCTTCTTCCTTCAGGAACGGCTCTCTTCCCTCAGCGAAGAAACCCTAACTCCCCCTCCTGAGTTTCCCCTCTCCCTCACGGCGCCTTCCAAAGGAGTTTACGGCCGCTCGAAGAGCCGAATACCCTTTCTAATCCATCCTCGATAAGAGACGCGTATCTTTCTTTGGAAGATTCATCCAACGGTCTTTAGCACGACTCGTAGCATCCAATCCACGGCTGAGGTTAAATCCCGCGGCAATCCTTCCTAAGCCAATCCAACGGCTAAGATAAATCGGGTCATATCACAATTCATATAAAAACTAAAAGAAATTTATAAATTAATCATTTAATATATATATATATATATATATGTATAATTTAATAATTTTTTCTATTTTCTGAACTATCTCATTCATATATCTACATATGCCATGATCAAATTATTCAAAATTTTATAAAAATAAAAAATTTGAGTTGAGTTTTTATTATGAATTTTAATATTTTAAAATTAATTTGAAAAATTAAGATTAAAAATGATTATTTTATAAATACAGAAGAATAGAATGATTGTAGGTAAAAATCTCAAAAATTAAACTTATTGGAACAACCATGCAACTTGTGCGAGGAAGAAGAAAAAAAAATCAAGAAAAGAAAAACAAGAAAATAGGACAGAATCCTTGGAAGGTTACGGAAGTGCGATACCCTAGCGGATCCTTTGGAGCCATTCTACTTGATAAATTCCATAACCCAAACAGTTGAAAAGTTGCATATCAGCTTGAAGCTAGAAAAACCAGACTGTAAGGCTAGTTTCTTGAATTCTTTCTCAGTCCTCTCTTTCCCACCGGGGCTCTCGAGCAGCATGATCAAATCCAAACGGAAGATGCTTTGCGCTACATCAGTGGTTTCAGGAGTCTCGTAGAGGATGGAATCCACCACAATAACCTTGTCATTCTTTGGCAGGGCCTTCCAGCAGGTCTTCAATATCTTAACGCTGTCCTCGTCGCACCAGTCATGAAGAATCCACTATGCATTTAATTACATGAGTTCAGACATGGTTTACATTAATATAGGGATTGATTAATTTCTGAATTAATTAGTCTCATCAATCAAGACTTGTAATTTACGTGCATACATACCTTCATGAAAATGGCATCTCCGCTCGGGATGGAAGCAAACGCGTCCCCACCGACGCGCTCAACCCCTGCAGCACAAATTAATTGAGGATTCTGAATCATCAATCTCATATTTTCTTTGTGAAATTGTCCTACTCATATCATGACTATCACCACCTCGGATGAAATTTTGATTTAAGTCTGATTAATTCACAGGCACTGACCAGGCAAAGCAGGAGCTTGTGCTATGACATGAGGAAGATCGAAATTGATCCCCTTGATGTGAGGGTACTTGTGGTGATCATGCTGAGTGCCCCTCCAGTGCCGCCGCCGACATCCACCAGCATTTGAATGCCGTCGAAGCCCCGGTAAAGGTCGAGTAAGTTTTTCATGATGATGTGGAGTGGCTCCTCATCCCCTCGTTGAACACCTTGCTGAACCTTGGATCCGACTTATGGTACTCGAACTCCGTCATGCTGTCATGTGCCATATTGAAAGGTACGTTTGTCAGGTCGATGATTACTTCTGTTGACAAAGTAAATCAGGACCAGCCTAAGATGACGAAATCATGGGCCCCCGTGCAAAACTGCGTCCTTCAAATAGTACCAGCTGGCCATAGTGATCCGGTCATTGCTCAAAAGGGATACAGCGGACATGGAAACGCCATCCTCGTTGGTAGTCAGGTACTTGCCCACGGGGGCAGCACTATAGCTGTGGATGACGCGGCCGTCGGTTTGAGTTTCGGCGGAGCATTTGAAGACGGAGTGGCTGGCGAGGAGGCGTAGGATGCGCTCTACCATAGAGAGTGCGTGGGGGTTGGTGGCGCCGATGCGGCCAGCGAGCTGTTCTGCAGTGAGCTCCGCGCCTGGGCCAGCTGCGGCGATATGCTCCAAGAGACCGAGTTCAATGGCAGCGGAGAGGGTCATGGGGACAACTGAGAAGCTCGTTAGTTTGATGGCGTAGTTGCACGCCATCCTGTCGTCGTCGGCCTCCATAACGGGCTTTTCGGTCATAGGCGTTGAACCCATTGATTTGTGCTTCCAGCATATCCCCTTACCCTGCAAACTTATATCCTATGCAGGAAGGCCCGCAGGCTAACAAATGGCAACAGCGATGCTGTGAGAAGAATTCCCGTATATCGGTAATATAATGGATATCTCCGTCTGTCCGATAACATTTTTTTTATGTTGATAGAGTTCAAGCTACAGCCATAATGTAATAAATAAATAAATAAAATCTTGAAATATTGATTTTTTTTTAACATATATTTTAAGAAACTTTTGATCTTTTTGTCGCATCCATTGTTATGTTTTCTTCGTTAGTATTATAATGTGTCTAGAAAATCCTCATAGATGGAAAAAAATCAAGTATTAGCTCATAGAAATATTAAGCACACTCACAGATATCAAATAACATATTTTTTTATGTTCAAAATCTTATTAAAAATTCACGTGATATTGCTTAGTGAATACAATCTATTATAAAATTAAAAATTTTCGGTTCTACTCTTCTCTTTTATTGGAGAACGTAAGATTTTAACTTAGAGAGTCAGATAAAAACAAGTTTAAAAAATAAATACACTATAATAATATTTCATAGAGTGGTGGTAGATGTTCACGTTTTCCGATTCAAGCTTTTTCACTACTTTAAATTAACGGATATTTTGATAATTTTAGCTCAAATCTTAAAACATTCCATCAAACGATCTATATCAATTTCTTTAATCATAAATCTTTCTTTCATCATTTAAGTATTATAACGATCTCAAAATTCAGTGAACTTGAACCTATTGGATTTCACTTGCTGAGTCATTCGATATGATTATAAGCATGCTAGATTTAAAGATCATTTTATTATTCAAATAATACTTCAAAGCTTCTAATTATAATTTTGTGGTTCAATTTGAACTCGTTTGTATTCAAATATATTCACTCTTGGTATCAATAGATTTGTCGTGTAAAGACATTAAATTCAATTAAAATTTTATTAAATCAGCGTTCAATGATCTCAAATTTAATTTTGGAGTATTTCAACACATATATCACCTTAAGATTTGGGTTTGATCTACTAGATATTGTGGGTTTTCTCCTTATTTGATTTTCCATGTAAAAAATTATTATTTGTATCTGTGTGTGTGCTGAATTTTTTTGTGTGCTAAGACTTAATTTTTTCTTTTTTATGAGAATTTTCAAGCATGAAATAAGTATATTATGTAGCATGGTGAGCCATGAGTTTAAATTACATTTAAATATAACTTAAATTTTAAAACTTTATTCAAATTGTTTGTTAATTTTTAAACTCAATTCAAGTCATTTAAATGTTGGAAGTGTAGTCTAATTTATAAATATAATAGAGTTCTAGACTAATAACAATTATCATAATTTATTAAGTTTTTATTAAGTTATTTGGTAAAATTTTGATATTATTATGAAAAAAATTCAAGTCCACCTATAAAACTATTTATTTAATAATTTTATAATATATATGCATCTAATGGTATACATAAAAATTAAAGTGTAGAAAGTATTAAAATTATAATAATAATGTAAAATTAAGTCATCAAATAAACAAAAATGAAGTCATGCATGACTAAATAAATATTTTAATATTTTTTATTGAGCTATTTGTTAAACAACAAATGAGTATATTTACCCAGATAAATGAAAAATAAGTTAATATTTAAATTTATTTAATTATATAAATAAATATTATATTAATAACTATTTAGTAGTTCATAAAATACACTTGTTCTTTTGTTGCCCTACGCATGAAATGATTTTTGTTTTCCTTTTAATGAGATCCTTGTCTACCTAAAAAAAAGAAGATTTGCATGAGGCGAAAGTTACAATTAAAAAACAAAGACAATTAAATAAAAATTTATGATTATTGTGAGTATGTAAGAGAGATATAATAAGATATACTCCTCATGTTTAAAAATGTAGAAATCTTATCCTATCTATATTTGTATATGAATAATATAATATAAATTTTGAAGTTATTATACTTATAAATATTTAAATTTATTTTTTGTTGTTGACATTTAACTTTTTATATTACATATATGCAATAAATTTTATGAAAAAAGATCACTTTTTTCTTTTAACTTTTAAGATTATAAATTTTCTAAATTAATAGAGATTTATAATGTTGTTTTAGATTTGAATTAAATTATTTTTAACTTATTAAAAAGAAAAATAGTTATATTAAAAATACAAAAGGATATAATTTGAGTTATACAGTAATTTTTTAATATGAAAAGATCTAGTACAGACAAAAATAAATTTTAATATGTTCAAGGCTTTATCTTATTAGCCCTATATTATAAAAAAAAATCAGAATTTTATTTAGTAAGAGTGAGAGAGCGCTCCATTTAAAACTTAAAAATAGTAAAAGACTTCAATTTAAATTTATCTTCTCTTAAATATATAGAATATTTTGTACTTTTTAATGGAAGAAAAAAAAATTTTTTTTTCTTTCATTTGATAAGAATAATCAGATCTATCTAATCTACTATGTTATTTACATCATAAATCTATTTAACTAAGGCTCATTTGATGGACAAATCAATAACAAGCTTTTATCACACTAAATGAGATTGGCAAAAATGAATCCTTCTTCTCTATTGTGTCCTATTAAGTATCAAATTCTAACAAAACAAAATTAATTTTTATACTACTTAATCAAATCTTTTTAGTTTTACCTCTTTTTTGATATAAGTTGAATCTAATACATCTGCTCTCCTAACTAAGTCATGGGCATCCATCATTTTATATGTGACCACACCATCTAAGATGATTATCTATAATCTTATGTGCTGCTAGAGGTGCTCCAACCTTTTCATATATATATATATATATATATATATATATATATATATATATATATATATATATATATATATATATATATATATATATATATGTTTTTTTATATATATAATATATATATATATAGTGTAATATTAATATATATTATATATATATTATTTGTATATTATATTTATATATTATATTTATATATATATATATGTAATATAATATATATATGTATATTTTTATATGTATATGTATATATTATATATATATATATATATATATATATATATATATATATGTTTTTTCAATATATATAATATACATATAATAATATCATATTTGTATATATAATATATATGTATATAATATATTATGTATGTATATATATATATATAATATGTATATAATATATATGAGTATATATAATATATATAAAATGTTTTGGCATTTTGTCTTGTAAAGCCATCATCCACAGATTCTCATCTTTCTTCTTAATTTAATTTTATATTTTCTTTTGGTGGCCAATATTTTTGACAAAGATCATTGTAGTCTCACCACCATCTTATAAATTCTTAAGTCTAATGATATCACTTTTAACATGCATTCATCCACTTCAACCATCCAACTTGAATTCTATTAATAACATCTCCATCTATTTCACCATGACTTTGAACAATACACCTAAGATATCTAAAATGTTCACTCTTTTTAAGGACTTGATCACTCAATGTCACAACCCACAATTAGATTTTCTACAATTAAAATTACATTATAGATATTTGGTTTAGATCTCAAATGGAAGCCTTTTTACTCTAAAGTTGACCTCCGTAATTCAAGTTTCTATTTAACTCCCTCTCTAGATGTATCAACAAAAAGAATATCATTAGTAAAAAGCAAATATTAGGATACATCCTTGTGTAAATGTCAAGTTTGAACATCCATAACTAAAACAAAATAATATGAGCTTAAAGCCAATCCTTGATGTAATCCAACTAAAATAGGAAAATACTTGGACAATCATACTGTGTTTGAACATAGGTGACAACTCCAGTGTAAATATCCTTACTAACTTGAATATAAGCAATATTAACTCCTTTCTAATCTAGAACTCTGCAAAGTACTTCTCTAAGAACTTTATCATATGCTTTCTTTAAATCAATATACATTATATGTATATCCTCTTTATTCTCTTTATATTTCTCCATCAATTCTCTCAACAAATGTATAACATTCATAGTAAACCAAATTGCTTTTGAGAAAATTTTATATCACATTGTAACCTATGCTCAATTACTTATTCCATAATTTTAATGTATGACACCTTAATTTAATTCTTCTATAATTTACACACTCTTATACATAACCATTATTCTTAAAAATAAGAACCAACAAAATTTTTTCTCTACTAATTTGACACTTTGTAATCTTTAATATAATATGATGTATGAGAAGGTTCCCTCTTAGATCATAAAATAATAAGAGAACCATTTTAAAATGGAAATCTCTTTACTTCTTATAATTTAATTTTATCTGAAGGAAAAAAATATTTAACAAGGCTAGTCATATCTTATAATTTATATTTATCCAATATCTAATCTAATCTGCATGTACACCATTACCCTAGCAATTTATATTCAATTTATTAATGATTTGATAGTTACTCCCACTTAGCTAACTTAGGAAATTTACAACATTTAAGAGAGTTCAAGATAAAATCAGAAAGGCTTAAGATGTAAAGAATGATTCCAAGAATGTTTTTAGCTTTTTGTCTGAGTTAGGATATTTTTTTCATTATAAATGATTAAGTAGGATTAATCAGGTTCTCAAACATAATAAACACAAACATTATATATTTTAATGTTACAAAATTATTGCATATTTTTTTGAGAAATTATTTAACTTACACAAAGCTAAAAGAAGCTCATTTTTAGGTGAAAAGTAAACCAAAAGTAGTAAACAATCCACCATAAATTATTCTTCTCAATAGATTTGTGAAAAAGTAGTTATTAAAACCTTTGCAGAAATAGTTTTCGGCTGAAAATCTATAAAAAAGTCTAGGTTGTCTAATATTAAATACTTAATGGCATATGGTTCATCAGTAACTCTACAATTTATTTTTTACCTCTCTCCTCATATTCACTCACATCACTTCCATCTCTCTTGCTCAATTTGTCACATCTTCTGATATGCATAGGAGGACATCAGTGCATGAGAACTTATAAGAAAGTTCATTCACATATATAAATTGTTTCCATGAAAAACTTCATGATTAACAACTGTTGGTGGTTTCCTTTAACTTCTTAAATTATTGCACACAAGTTTCTTATAATCCATAAGATATTTACATTAAATACTAAAAGCTTCAATACTCTATAATAATCATGGAATTAGAGATTGAATTTGACTGATCATTGACCAATCTGGTTGATTCGACAATGAATTGATCTTATCGTCCACCTGATAAACCTTAAAAATTATTATCGTATCAAATCATTGATAAATGATTGGAATCAACTCTTTATTTTGTGAACAATTATAGTATGATAGAATCAATTGGTTATCTAATATAGTTCAAAATGTAATATTTAAATTTAAAAAAATTAAATAAATCTTATCAATCCTGTAATTGAAAAAAAAAAAACTCAATTACCTATCACGTTCAATTTATATAGTGTAATATTAGCATTCAATTATAATATAAAACCCAAACAGCTATGAACATACTTAAATTTAAGTGGAACTGCACGAATAAGGAATTGAGCCCTAAGATTTGGGATTCAGAAATGTTAAATAGCTTGCAGGAAGAGGATTGTAGAAAGATAATTTCAATAATTGGTGCTTTTCTTATATTATGAACTATATATTCCTATTATAAACTGTATTCTTATTATAAATTATATTTATATTTACATATCTAGTTTAAAATTTTTTTAATATTAATATATGTGTAATATGCATATATCTAAATTTATAATACACAATAATTATATTTTAAAGAGCTATAAATTAAACTTTAAATGTATAAATACTGAAGATATTATTTATGGATGTATTTTATTTTTTATATTTATTATATATTTCAACTATTGCATCATTTAGATTATATATAAATAATTTTAATATTTATTATGTCATTCAATTCAACCCTTAGTTTAACTTTGGTTAAACTATTGAATCTTTAACCTCTCATAATGGTTTCTTGACTTCTTATATTTTCTAAACTTTGATAATAATTATCATTGAAATAGATGTCAAAAATCTGAATATCTATGCTTGATTTTTTTTTATTTCTTATGGATTTTATGGAACTCATGTATAAAAGTCTATGAAGTTTGAAGATTATCCTGAATAATTATAAATAATATAAATAATTTTCATATACATATGTCATATCTATGCTACCTTAATATGTGTGTTCGTTGATTCAAATATCATATATGAAAAAGCTATTTACATGTTACCTTATGTCCATGTTCTTTAACATTATGAATAATTATGATAGAGATGATAGTATTAGAAAGGTCTACAATTCTCACTAATATATAGGTATAAAATAATAAAATAGAGAAGGAGAGCCTTCATACTGGCATGCTCTGGTGGTGAAATGTTCACTTTCATAGAGGTCACTTGATGTTTGGTAGAATAAATAAAGATATCACCTCAAGTGGTGAACATAATAATATAAGTGATTCGACTATATAAGCTTATGTTCACTATTGGGACAACAAAAAATTATGCAAGCTAAAAATGACATCTTTATAGTTCCTCAACATCTCTCACTTTTTCGTAGCTTTTTTAGTATAATAGCCAAAAGTGTGCTTTTATAGAAAAAATGATAGTATATATTGACATTCTATTGCCTATAAGAGAGATAACATGGTTGACTTGGACCAATCGTTAAAAGTGAGTTTCACTTATAAGGACTATGACATCATAAAACCATGGTTAAAGTAGAAAAAGATTAATGTAAGCTTGTTAGAATATGATATTTGGGTAGCCTTTTAGGATGATTCGTGATATCAGATGATTAGATATAGCAAGCTGGGTAGATGAAGATAAAAAATAAAATTAAAGTTTATTAGTGATATCACATTTGGAGGGATGATTATTGTGGTGTTTATTTTTGGATGTATATGGGGTGGGTGGGGGGGCACCACGCTAATCGTAGGGGATACTTATTGAAGTGATCATGTACGATATTAAGAAAAAAAATGTACTATCTTGAAAGATATAAATCATCACCCTATAATGGATCTAATCACCTAATAATGACTCCTATGGCATGATGAGTCTTCGAATATACAAGAGATTTTTTCCCTGCTTTACATGGATGAATAAAACAGAGTTTATATTAAATCGGGTTCTAAAGTTTCCTATGGAGGCAAGCCCCCATAGTTAATTACATCCTAAGTAAGGTGAATTCCTTAGGAATACTCTCGACTAAAGTAGACAATTAGGGTATCCAAAGATATCAAGGTTAGATTACCAAAGGATTGTCTATATTTGGAAAATCAATTGGGATAATCAAATGGAGAGACTTATTTTGGAAGCCAAAGATGATGAGTAGGGAATACTCATCATACTAGGAAGCCTAATGAGCATTCCAATCTATCCTATGATTTAGCTTTATATATTTGAAAGTGAAGAGATTTATTTATTTGAGTTGAATTTTTATTAGATTGCTAGGGCTTATAATCTACCAACATAAGGTTATAGAAATGCATAAGAGGTGAGGATTTATGCTTGTAGTTCAAAGGGAACAACAACCTCAGATCCTAAATCTAGGGAGCTTTAGTGAAAGCTAAAGCATGACCTAAATCTAAGCGAAGATGGGCATAAAGTTTACCTCCATAAGAGAGGGCCGACTGCTGGACTTACAACCACTTGGAGTAGCCGCCAACTAACTCCTCATACGATTCAAATCCATGTGGTATGGTCATATGAAATTGCAAGATAGTTTGGTTGTTATTAATTCAGAAAGAAACTAAAATTCTTAAACTCACTCTCTAAGATACTAGAGCATGAGTGGTATGAATAATGACTTAATCTACTGCAAATTTTTTTTCAAATTTTATTATAATGACACTTCATTTTGACAAAGGCTTTAGGATTTTATATGCCTAGATGCATGTTGAAGTAGTTTATTAGCTAAATCAATGAGAAAGGGGTGTTTTCCATCACAAGGGATGCTCTCACAGGTCAAGCATTCCCCTATCATGGAAGGATGGAAATCCCTTATTTCCAAGAATGAAATAATATGATATGCATGTTGTGAAATATACAACCATTCAACTAAGGGGTTATTAAATCTTTTAATTATCTTATTTAATACTTAGGCTTTATGGTGAGATTATGAATAATTTAAAACTTTAGTTATGAGTTACACTTGGGTAGAAAATTTATTTATTTTTATCTTAAGAGTCTAATCACATCCAGGCCACACATTAAAGCATCAATCATAAGAAACTATGAAAAACATGTTATTTCTAAGGCGCAAGCTAAACATAACATCAATCATTTTATAGCTATCACAAAAGAATAAATTCGGGTCGGTGCCTTAAATAACCCAAAAGAGAAAAGGTGCGTAGCCAAGCTATACTCTTATACAACTCGAATATACAAAATAATTACAATTTATAAATGAATAAGTGCTATGGGGGGTCTCCATTTTTCATTCTTCATGTCTCCATTTGATTTGATTTACTCCACTTCAAAGGCATCACATGGCCTCCCAGACAAATCCTTCTAGCCAATGCTTATCCTTATCCCCCATAACACTAATGCTAATTTCTAATGTAAAAGTTAAATTGAAAATAGAAAAAATAAATCTAACTACACCTGTAAAATAGAGGCTAGCTAAACGCACATATAATCCCAAGTAATTATGTATATGATTTGGACTTAGCACCCTGAACATGGGTAACCAATGCCCACCTGTCCTAACTTGGATCATGTTAAAGGGTTTAAGCAACCTGCAAAATAGAACATTTATATTTATTTTTAGCACCCCTTAAGCACATTCGCCTATAGAAAATATAATTAGGCTAATATTGGCCTAACATCCAATCTACAAAATATACACCCTAACATCCAGTCTACAATAATACATAACAAAATAAAATATACATCATACCAAGCATCATCCAAACAAAAAGCTAGAAGTGGTGACTTAATTCTAATGTGTGTGTTAAAGCTTGTGTTGTATGTCTTGCTAGGCATTAGAGTTTTAGTTTTCTAAGTGTAGAATGATTTAATTTAATATCAAGAGTTGATTTCAATTGAAGTTATTTAATTGATTTGAAATTTTAATTTGTGTTTTATTTTATTTCATTTGATTACACTTAGCAACTAAGTGTTGTAAAGAGAAGTAAGAGAATTGCTCTCTTTCATCCATACCTTAAGCCATTTTCTAAAGCATATTAATTTAATTTGATTCTCTTTAGTGAATGGGTTATTATACATTTTTAAATTAATCTTAAGTTTAGGTTCACTTTAATTAATTCTATCCAACGTGAAAGACATCTTAAGATTAATCTAATTGAATTGCTATCACATGACACATGTTAAATCATTCCTTTACCACCTACATGTAACATGCATATGATTTAATCCTAAATGTATCTATACATGCAACATGTTTTAGTACTTATATGATGAATGTATGTGTATGTGAAGTTTATATCATTTTGTATGATTGAATTATTTAATAATATTAGTTTAAAGCACTATATAAATTCTTATGCAAAAATACATAGGGATGATATTAAATAGGTATGTGTCATTGTTAACCAGAGAAGTGAGGTAATCAAATGACCTCCTTGGGCCTAACTAAAGTCTCGTATTCCTAGGATGTCCAAACTATATACCCTTTTGCATTCAAACATATATAAATTTGTATATATGAATATGAAAAGCAAGCTCCAAGTTACATGCTTAATTAATCCAATAACTAAACAATTATGGATGCATGTATTTTTGATTAAAGAAAAGGAGTTCTAATTCTATACTTAAATATACACACACATGTCTAAGAGACTGTTGACCTCACTTTTGGAGTGAGCTCTTAACCTCCTCTTCTTAGACTTAGGACTCTTATAGACACTAAGAACTCCTTAGTCATAAGACACTTCTAATGATTAGGTGAACACTTAACCTAAGCCTAGAGACTTAGAAGTGTTAATCATAAGATTAGGCTATGTTTTAGGGCTTAAGGAAATTACTTACACTATAGCCTAAACTCAATCCATATGCACATTCTCAAATCAAACCAAGATTCAATTCTCAAACTAAATCTCAAATTCAAATTCAAATTCTAAATCTAATTTCAAATTTGACTCCAAATGACTGAAAACCAAATCAAATTCAAATCCTAAGACCCTTCCTAAGTCATATGAACCACATTCATAAGCTTAACCAAAACTCAATTTAAATAAAATCAAACTAAATTGATCTCTTTATAAATCAATTATTACTTCATTTATATTCACAAATATAAATGAAATCCAAATTCAAATAACCAAAACTATATCGAAAATCAAATCCAAACTCAATCTAAGCCCTTTAAGATAATTCTTTGGACTTAGCTAAATTCTATACATATCAAGTCAAAATCAATGAATTTTATCTTGAATCAATCATTCATTCAATTATCTACCTAAATATAAATGAAACCTACAATCATCAAATCAAATCGAAGCTAACCCAAGTCAAACCCAACCTAGCCCTTTTGACTTAAAACTTTTAATAGAGCCAAAATCTATTGGACTCCAAATTGATTGTCGTTGAATTTATATTTTAATCCAGGGCTCATATATAAGTTCAACTAAACTTGAATCAAACCAAAACCAAACCAATTGACCCACTTAGGTCCACTTGACCCAAAGTGACCTAAAGGACCCATTTGAGCCAACTTCCAATCCAACCCAAATTGGATTGAATCAAGCTCACAAAAATCATCCACCATGATTGTTGATCACCCTAAAATGATCAATTGCAATCAATTGGGTCAAACCAAGTCAAGTTAGTCATTTGACCAAGTCAACTCTTAACCCAAATGAACAAAAACTAGTCAAAACTCATCTTACATCAAATTGATTGAAACCAATAATTTCAATCAACCCAAAATCAATATTTAAATATGACTTAACCACCAATTGAGCTAAACCAAGCCCAATTATCCATTTGATCCAAGTTGACCCAAATTGGCCTAAAAGACCAAATTGGGTCAAATCATGATATAACTCAAATTGATTGCAAATAATGGCTCAAGTTCATTCCAAATTGATTATTGAAGTTGATCGATGCCATAATAGAGCCTAATTTAACCAATTGATCAGCTTGACCCAACCTAGCCCAAATTAGTCTAAAGGGTCAATTAAACATGTTTGAATTAATTTAGATTTAATTTGGATTTAGGCCAAATTGACCCAGCTTGACTTAAAACATTCATCTTCAATTAGCCAATTAAACATGAATCAACTCATAACACAAGATAATTTGGCCAATTTTGATCAAATTGGTCAACTTGACCCAATATGACCCATATGACCCAAATTGAGCCAAATCCCTTGAAACCAAGACATGACCCATTGGGGGCTGATCAAACCCGACTCAAACCCATTTGGGATCAACCCAACCCATTTAAATCCCTCATAGATTGCCCCCCACATAGGATTCCACCTAACCTCATTTAATTCTCCCCCATCACATGCACTTAACTCCTCCCAAACATTTGCATTGAATAAAGCTAATTATATGGTAGCAAGAGAGGACTTTGGAGCAAAAATCCAAAGCCCTCAATCAATCTATCATCCATCCAAATCACCTTAAGCAAGATAATAATATTTTGGAGCTAAAAAATTAGAAAAAGGGTGGATTTTTGGCCATTATAAAAGGAGGGGAAATGAGGCTTCAACCCTCTTCCTCCTACCACCATTCAATCCCCAAGAGCTCCCTAAAGAAAAAGGAACCCATCCCTCACTTCTTTGAGCCATTTTTGAGCTCAAAAATATAAATAGAAGCTTTTCGAACGAGGCGACTATGTACATTGGAGAAGACGACATTCCAAAGGGAGGCAAAGGTTAAAGTCATTCCAAAGCTTCCTCACATACATAGAAGTTCGCTCGGATCTTCACTGTCGCCGAAAACCATCCCCGGCGAGGTAAATTTTGCCAAACTTTAGCCGGTCTTAGGATTTCTCATTTTTTATGTTAATTTTCTTGCGATTTTAGAAATTTCCCTTAGATAAATCCCGCATTTTTTATTTTATTTGATCCCAATATGAAGTATAATTTTTCTAGAGAAAATCAATGCAAAAATGAGCTCAATCGGACCTTATTTTGCATTTTTTTCATTGTTTTCGTCGGTTTCGCCTGTCGGTGAGCAACAACCGTCCGATCCTATGTTTAGTGGATAGGACGGCTCATATCGCGTCGGACCCTACATCCTTCCAAACACCAATACACACGATCGGCTCTTTGATTTTACAGATCAGATCTGGACCATCCGATCCGCGATCGAACGGTCCGGATAGAGCTGCACGGATTTTCTGATTTAAAAATTAATTTAAAAAATCACCAAAAACTTCAAAATTTATAGAAAATAAAATACTAGATAAAAAATTCCAAACAAGGGCTCTTTAGATTCATCCTTCCAAGAGGAATCTAACAAATCCAAAATTCATAAACTTCATTAAGTATTTTGAGCGTAATTTGAGTTTTAGTATAAATCAAATTTAATTAATTAAACCAAAAATACAAGTCAGATTAAGTTAAAATTTTCAGGGATTGAAACTAAAACTAAAAAACACCTACTATAAAATCTTAAGTAAAGAACTGCTGGATTGGGAGATATTAAATTTTGAAGTTTAGATTGTCCATTTAAATAAAATAAATCAAATAAAAATTCAGAAAATTACAAAAATCTTCAAAATGACTTAAATCACTTCAATTGGCATCTAGGACTCTTAAGGAAATAATGTGATTTTCTGAATCCTAATGAACCCCAAACAAACACTTAAGATTAAAATTTAATCAATTAAGGACTTAGTCAAAATATAATATAAAAATAATTTAAATATCAAAAATAAAATAACACTTAAGCAATCATTAATCAAATCTCAAATCAAAAAATATCATCCTCCAAAGAAATTAAATTAAATATGATTAATCTTATTTAAATCAATAAAACTCAATTAAACGATTAAATCTTAAATCAAACTTGAAATTTAACAAATCTAGGAAACTTTAACATGGTCAAACTAGTATAACTAAACCTACACGAGCGTAGTCTTAATATGAAACTCCTTAATAAATATAAATAAATTGAAACTAATTAATCATTAAATAAATTAAAAATCAAATTGATTAATAAACCAATTCAACATAATCATTTGATATTAATCAAATTAAAGTTAAAGTAAACTTAATTAACATATAATTAAATCACATCCATTTGGAATAAGATAATTAATTAGCCATTAATACATAAACCTAACAACTAAATCAAACATGAATGAAATCTAATGAACATAATAAATGAAAAAAAAGTCAAACCTAATTATGATTATGAATAATCAAGTTTAATTGAAAGAAAAATATACAATTAAATCACTTAATCTAATCAAATGATAATAACAAAAATCCTTTAATCAAATCAAACTTAAGTAGAACACTTAACTAAATCAAATCACTCACATGTGGAAAATTAAGTCATTAATTAAATAAATCATTGATTAATCTAATGATTTAAAAAAAAGTTTAATTACCCTTAATCACTTTATTAAATATTTAATTAATGCAAACTTAATGAATTTAATCATCTTAATGAACCAAATTAATTTTATAAATCAAATTTAATTCAATTCAAACACTTAATTAATCCACTAATTAATTTAATCATACCTCTTAAATAAACTAATTAAGTCAATTAAATTAATCATATTAAACTTAAGCTTAATCAAACATAAAATACAATTAAATGCTAATCAAATCCTAATTTAAACTTATATCATTAAGTCACTAATTACATCATTAACATAAATAAATTAAATTAAATTAATTAAATTTAAATTAATCACATCTTAATAAACAATTAATTAAGTCAATCAAATTAATCATATTAAACTTGAACTTAATGAAACATAAATGCAATTAAATACCAATCAAATCCTAAATTAAACATAAATCATTAAGTCATTAATTACATCATTAATCTAAAATCTCATTTAATTTAATAATTAACTTAAACACACTTCTTAATTAAACTAATTATCCTTAAGCTAATCCAATTAAATAAACACCTAATTAATGCGAACCTAATGAATTAATTTATCATCTTAATGAACCAAATTAATTTTTTTAAATCAAATTCAAATCAAACACTTAATTAATCTACTAATTAATTTGATCAAACATCTTAAATAAGATAATTAAGTCAATCAAATTAATCATATTAAACTTAAACTTAATCAGAATGCAATTAAAATCAAAATTAAACCTAAAAACCTAAATTATTAAGTCATTAACATCATTAACCTAAACCGAAATATGAAATCAAATTGAAAATTAAACAGATCTTTATAATTAACATAAATACACTTTTTAATTAAACTAATCACATAATCACATTGAACCTAAGCAAACCCATAGACTAATAAAGCTAATCAAATCAAATTAAATTAAATTAAGTTTAGAAAGACTCTTATCAATTTAATATGTAATCAAATCAAATCTCATTCAACCTACTTAATTAAGATAAACTAATTAACTATTCAATGTTTGAAATCAAAATACAAACCAAACTTTGATAAATATGACAAATGGATGAGATTAAAAAATAAAATTCTAATTACAAAGAATCAAACTCAATTAAAATCAAAATAAAATCTCAATTAATCTAATCCATCAAACTACAAATAAATGAACCATCAAATCAAATAAGCATAAAATCAAGTCACATGACCATAATCAAAGAATTAAATATTAATTTAAAAGGATATTGAATCATCAAGATTTAATTAAATCAAAACATCTAATCTAAAATTCAATCAAAAACACATGAATTTACAAACATAAACTTCATTAGATCAAGGATATTGAATTATCAATTTAATTAAGCCAAAACATCTAATCTAAAATTAATCAATCAAAAACACATGAATTTAAACAAACTTAAACTTCATTAGATATTAAGGATATTGAATTATCAAGATGTAATTAAACCAAAATATCAAAATCAAAATCAATCAATCAAATACTTAAATAAATTCAAATTCTAAATTCTAAACCAAATTAAATAAATCAAATCAAATGAATTACACAAATTGAAATGGGCTAATTAAGATACTTAAGGACCTTAGTTAGACTCTTTAGAGTTAGGATGTAGAATAGTGAGTTACTACAAATGAAATTCATTCTACTCTTCATTCTTGAAAACTTAAACATCACTTTAACCAAATAAAATTGAAATAAAAATAAAAAGTAAATCATTAAATCATCTAAATTCAAATCACCCAAAGGTAAGATTTAAACAAATTCAAATTCAAATCGAAACTTAAACTAAAGAAGCCTAGTAAAGTATTTCTTTGTATGCGTTGCTTAGCCAGCATAACTCCGCGTTAGGACATGTGGGCTTGGTTACCCATGTGTGCTAAGTCCAAATTATTCATATAATGGTTTGTATGGTTTGTTTAACATTTATTTTGGGGTGGCTAGATTTACTTTTCCTATTTTTGATGTAATTTTGCTTTAGAAATTAGGATTAGTGTTATGGGGGATTAGGATGAGTTGTGGCCAGAAGGCTTAGTCCTTGGGGTGCCTTGTGATGCCTTTGAAGCAAATCAAATAAAAAAAAATAGAAGAAAGAAATAAAGAAAAGAAGACCCCCATAACATGTATTATTTTTTTATAATCCAGGTTGTATAAGGGTAGAGCTTCCATCTTTTTTTCACTTTTTTTTTCGGTGTGCTGGAACGACCAGCTGGCCTTTTATTCTTTTATGGTAGTCTATAAAATTATTTGATTTTGTGTTTAGATTGCATTAGAATGACATGCTTTTCAAAGTTTATTTATGACAGATGCTTGAATGTGTGGCCTGGATGCGGTAGGCTCTTAGAATGAAATTAATTTTTCTACCCTAATTAATAACTCATAATTAAAATTTTAAAATACTCATAACCTCACCATAAAGCCTAGGAATTAAATCAAGATAATAAAATTTTTAGCAACCCCTTAGCTGGATGAATGAATGTATAATATCATGCATGTCATATTCTTCCACTCTTGTTAAGAGGGGGCTTCCATCTTTACCAGAGAATGAAGGCTTAACCTATGAGAGCCTTTGATGGAAGAACACCCCTTTCTCTATTGATTCAACCCATAATCAAGTTCTCATACATTTAGGCATACAAAATCCCAAAGCCTATGTCCAAAAAGAGTCCAAAAGAATCAAATAAATTTTATAAAATTTGCATTAGATTAAGTCATGGTTTCATACCACTCAGGCTCTAGTCTCTTAAGGTATGAGTTTTAAGGACTTAGTTTCCTCTCTAAATAAACAACAACCTAGCTACCTTGCAAAGCATAAAACTTGCCTATATGGATTTAAAGCGTAAGAGTTAGGTGGCCACCACTCTAGGTAGCAGTCGGGTGGTTTATTCTCTCTTGTGGAGATACAACATATACCCATTTTTGCCTAAGATTTTGGTCATGCTTTCTAAAGCTTAGGATATTTTTCTTTGTGGCTACAAGCATTCACCTCTTAGATATTTTCTGTCTTATGTTTGTATAATTAATTCAATCAATAAAAGCAAATAATTAACTCTCTTTCCTATAAATGCTTCTACTTTTCCTCAAAATAAGTCTTCTCCAAATAAGTCTTCCTATCCCATAATCCTTTGATAGTCTTAACCTTGAAATCTTTGAGACCCCTAGTCTACTCAGAGTATTCTTCATTCAGGATGTAATTAACTATGGGGGCTTGCCTCTATAGGAAACTTATTGAACCTAGCTTAAAATAAACCCCACTTTACTTTTTCATATAAAATAGGGGAAAGATCTCTAGTATATTCGAAGACCCATCATGCCTTAAGAGTTCTTATTAAGTGATTAGGTCCATTATAGGGTGGTGATTTCTATCTTTGAGATAGTACATCATTCCTTAATGTCATACCTGATCACTTCAATAAGTACCCCCTAAGATCTGTGTGGTATCCCACATCTCCAAATATAAACACCACAGATTTTTCTAGCGACTTCGTTGAGGATGGTTCCTCTCTCCATCTTTAGTAGACAATTATTGTCTCCAAGCATCGATAGTGGACTTATATTTTATATAGGCCCGAGACTATCATTCTTTTCATTGGCACTTAGCTTATTTCATCCTTAAGCAAAGCTCGTCAACATCCTTTAAGTTTTAGGACCTTACTTTGTGTAGGTCTTAAAATCCCTATTGGGTTCCCCCGATAGGTGAAAATTAAAATTAATCAAACAAAGGAGATGAACAAAATTAAGAACCTCTTCACCATCCCGATAGTGGGGTAAGGTTCATCCCAAGAACAACAAGAAAATAAAACTCTTCTACAAAATAACATGTCTTTCAAAAAGAACTTTTTCAAAATCCACATAATAAGAGATCTTTACACAAAAATTTGTAAGAAATTTTCAAAAAGGCACAAAACACATATAACCAGAGGTTCCTTTTTAAAATCAAAATCAACCATATTTAATGACTTTTTCAAAAGCACATTTTCTTTGGAAATAGCTATCCCCATTCCACACACTCAACTTTGTTGGATGGCGATTCTATTTTTGAATAAAATCATGATATAAAATTGAAACTCCATTTAGCATACTTCATGTGCTGTTTATGTTTCCCCTTCTTTTGAAAAGCAATAAACCATACACACATAAAAGAAGTCAAGACATATTTGAACCCCCACTTGACATACCCAAATTTGTCAAATGGGAGTTCCCCTTCCCTTGGAGAAGGTAGAAGCAAATTATTTGCATTTGTCTAATAAAACTCCTTCTTGCCAAAGTATTGGACTTCAAAACACATTGAGCTCATTTGACATGACCAAGTATAAAAGAGAACCCCTTTTGTTAAAAGTTTCATTTTAGAATCATAAAACACATTTAACTTTCACTTACATACCAAATTTGTTAAGTGAGAGTTTCATTTTCAAAATCATAAAACACATTTGACTTTCACTTAACATACCAAATTTGTTAAGTAGAGTTTCATTATCAAAATCATAACACATTTGACTTTCACTTAACATACCAAATTTGTTAAGTGAGAGTTTCATTTTCAAAATCATAAACACATTTGACTTTCACTTAACATATCAAATTTGTTAAGTGAGTCATTTTACACATTTGATCCCTATTTTAACATACCAAATTTGTTAAATAAGGATCCAATTTTTCATGTCAAACCACACTTGAGCTTTCACTTAACATACCAAATTTGTTAAGTGAGAGTCTCATTCTCAAAAAAAAAAAAAAAAAAAAAAAACAAATATATCTCAATCAAATTTGGGGCTTTCACTTAACATACTAAATTTGTTAAGTGGACTTCCATCTTCAAAGAAAAGTAAATCTATCTCACAGTCACATTGGACTTTCACTTAGCATATCAAATTTATTAAGTGAAAGTCTCATCATTAAGTACAAAATAAACACATGTGGCCTCTACTTAATATACCAAATTTGTTAAGTAAGAAGCCCCATTTTCAAATCAAAATATCACACAATCAAATCTTCAAAAGCAAAATATTTCAAATACACAATCACAACCTCTTCTTGGCATACCTAAATTTGCTAAGTAGAGGTCTTTCAAACTATTAATATTTTTAAACAAGATGCACAAAACACAAATATCTCCAAGAAAATCTCTCCTCAAATTTTAGAACCACACCCAACCTACCTAAATCGGTTGAGTATGGGTTCTAAATCGAAATCAAATGGCAAAAACTCTCCTCAATATCCAAAATCTCTCCAAAATTTCAATGAACCCCACTTAACATCCTTAAGATTGTTCAGTGTGGGTTCAATTCCAAATCAAATCTTGAGATCAATGATTGAAGGTGAATATCAAGGCAAGTGTCTAACTCAACTATATTTCAGCAATGCAGATTTCAGTACAGTTAGTTCTTCCAGCCCTCAGTTAGTATAGCATCTATGTCTCCCAACAAGTTTGAGTTTTCCTTCCCCACTAATCTAAACATAGCCCTAGATTAGGCTTGTCTCTCTACTACTGGCTCCATTGAGGTCATCTACTTTAGCCATGGTTTTGAGGGGGTGAGAATTTCTTGCGAGGGGACAGCCCTCACCACAGTTAGCAAGGAGGAGGTGGCGGGGCACACTTATCTGATTTGATATGCCATATGAATCTGAGTTTCATCCACTAAAGAAGAAGGCCATTGTTGTTCCCACACCATCATTTTTGTGCCGGTTGTTCCGGCTGGTCGTCAGTTACTCACCTACTCTAGCAAGGGCTATTACCTTTTCCATGGATACCCCAAAGGGAAAGACTGTCTTGGTTTCTGAGATAGTCTCCTCCACGTTTGAGGTGGGTGCTAGCTCTCTCTCTACCATATCTACACGTACACAATGCTGCAACAAGAATTGTAAGGTCAACTGACATCACATGAGGGCAGAGAGAGCTGCACTCTGCTTCCCATGTGGCTGAGGAGGGATCTCCCTATGAGACCTCTTCACATTTAAGTGGTAGTAGGTTCCACCCCCTCTCAGCCTCAGATGGAAAGGAGGATTATAGGAGGATTGCTGTACTACCTCCACCACTAGCATATTTTAGTACACTAACTAGGGAGCACAAGAAGCACTATGTTAGGCTTCAGGGTCTTGCCAAGTTGGTAGCTTACAAGCTCGAGTCCGTGCATTTTGATTAAGGATATCCCTAGGAGAGTCAGAAGTTAGATCCAGATGGAGAGAGCCTTAGAGGCTCATACATCTGCTCAAACAAGTAGGAGGGAGTGATAGAGGTTTTCCAGGCAGTCGACGGCCTCCGCTCTGATGGATTTTCTCGATCGTCGCCCTACTAGGGCCAATCATTTAGACAACATCGTTCTTACCGGTGCTACTCATCGAGGAGGTAGGCTATACGAATGGGCAATGTGCTACCTCAGCTCCACTCACGCCCACCATCTATCCGACTCATGGCATCCCCATTTCAACCAAGATCCAAAATCCTCATCAGGAAACCAAGCACCATTGGTGATCGGCATGGCCAAGGATCCCACTCCATCTACTCCACTCATTGAGGTGAGGTTAATCTCTTCTATTCGACCTCCCACCTCAGCTACGAAGAAGGAATGGCGACCCAATGCCATCTTGAGTCACCACCTCGGTCATAGTAGTTGTAACAACCACTTGTGTCTCGGACATTAATGGCGAAGGGTAGAGGATATAGATGTAGTGTCCATGGCGATTAGATCCTCCATATGTTGACTAGTGGTGCGTGATCGGCATATACTGTCGGTGTGCATAGTCCTCTAGAGATAGTAGTATAGCGATGCGATTGTGTTTTACATCGATGACCATAGCCTACTCTAGGATCGGGCCGGTGTTTGTCCACCTAAATCGCTCTTAGATGAGATCTCACTTAAGATTTACGAGAAGAGGGAACTCTCATGACGCTGACGAAGAGAATGCTAGAGTCAATTTTGATCTAGATGAGGATGATCTCTTGGAGGACTCAATAGAAGTACATATGGTCGATACTAGGGGTTCCCTCCTTAGGGATCAAGATAGCGGAGGTGTTATAGAGGAAAAGACACTCATTCAACCCAACACCTTCATCAAATTGAGAGAGAAAGCATATCAAGATGGAGAAAAGAGTTGAAGACTTGTTAGGTAGTCCTAGCACTTCAAGATCAAGCTCCAATGCCTACAGACCACCTTGAGCATTCAGATCAAGAGTACATTATGTCTTAGATGAAGCGAATCTATCATCTCATCAACACATTGAGATGTAGGAATACAAGGAAAGGTGCATCCCGTGGACCGATAGTGGCGATGCATGAAAGGTCACATAGTACCTCCATGCATGAAAGAGATAAGCATATGGTGGAACAAAGTGAAGAAAGCATTGTAAGCGAGTGGCTCATCTGCTCAGGGTAGACCCTACCGAGAATTTGATGTGTCCAATATCCCAAGGGTTTTGTGCCACCATCCTTCAAGATCTTTGATGGCGAAACCCTCAAAGATAGAATATGAGCAGTTACAATGGAGGTAGTGATGCACTTTTCCGACTCTTGTTAGTATCGTGATTGCATTTGATTGGTACTGAACCAGGTTCAAGAAGACTTTCGAGTTGGAGCACCTCTTCATCAAGAGGTTTGCTGGAGCTAGAAAGGATAACGGGTGACCTCGTTGTGGCAACAAAATCCCAATGAGTCCTTGTTGATTATATTCTCGTGTAAACATGAGTATGAAATGTGAACCACCGTCAAACAAAGATCTATAAATTCTTCTCAAGAATATTCATAGCCCGATAGCTTTTATGTTCAAGAGATTTACAAACAAAACCTTTTAGAAATTAATCAATAAGGTGGCTAGTCTACAAGGGGAAGCCAAACAGTTACCTTTTCAAGACCAATAGTTCAAGCCCAAGCCCCAGAAAGCATTCAAGAAGAAGTCGTAGTAGTGTAGACAGGGAAGACCAGTGAGCTCAAGATGAGGCCATGCACAACATCCTTCACCTCTCTACCTCACCACCTCGCCATAAATCGACCACCACACACATGGTTTCCACCTCCACAAGATATACAATGGTACTCATATCCACCGCTAGTTATTACCCACCTTTAGATAAATAGAATAAGCCATATTCATTCAAGAGAGAGGTAGTTAGGAAGATCTTTAAGAATATCTTAGAGAAACTTGACTTTCAGTTACTTGAGCCCAAGAGGTTGGAAGATGTGGGCAAGACTAATGATCATAACTATTGCCCCTACCACCGCATAGTTAGTCATGTCTTGGAGGATCGTGTCACCTTTAAGGAGTTTGAGCACAGTATAAGTAGAGCTATTGTTATCCCGAAGGAATACTTGTTAGAACAACCCTCTAGTTCTATCAGAGTAACTCTTGGGGATACTTGCAATCCTCTTAAGATAAAAAGAAGGTTGGAATATTGCCTTATCCCTCCCCAAAAAAGTGGTCTAAGATCAAGAAGCTTTCTGTGCAAGCAACTCAAACCTCCAACCAAGGAAGGTTTGCAAGTTATCAAAGACAACTTGAAGAAGGTGTCAACCCACAGCTACCTTACTTGCTGATAGCATAGCAAAGACAACTACCATCCGGTCCAACACTCCATCCACCATTGCTACTACTTCTTCCACTAGCTCCTCTTCTACCGTAGAGTGGAGGGACAAGGGCACTATACCACTTACCATGCTTACTTTATTAGATTTCTATCATGTACCTCCATTTAAGAAGAAATCAATGAAGAAAGCTTTCTCTTACATCTTGTCTACTTCTGATACTCTAGATTTTATTCCTCTTGAAAACTCTCCAAGTCTACAAAATAATGATAACTCTAATTTAATCATTCCTCTTTAGAAATGGATTTTCCATTCTAATCATTCGAAGTTCACCCATTGAGATTGATTTAGAGTCATCGACTCCAATGATCCTATAGGAGAAGTGCAGTGAACGATGAGGTAGAACTTTCCACTAAATCATCTCAAGGTTATCAAGTCAACCTCCATAGTGGCAAAGTTCTACCTTCTAGAGTAGCACCTCAGGATAAGGGTAAGCAAATCATTGGTTCAAAAGAACAGATAGCCCCTTCATAGGATGCTCCACCCATGGATATGCTTGTGGAGGATCAAGCCAAGGTTGACTACAATGTCTAGCACATCTTAAAAGCTCAAAGTTAAGCATATATGATGCCCTTATCTTATCCAAAGAGATGATCTCTAATCAAGGCTCTTCTTGATCCGGAGATATGCTTCGACCGCCATCAGAGGAGGCTCTTAGAGGACACACTCTAGGAGTTACATTCAGATGAAGACTTTTCTGGAATGACCAAGCACAACCGCCCTTTTTACATTACAGTGGATATTGGAAGATACGTGATATCCGAGTTCTTGACTGTGCATCAATGAATATTATGAGTCTAAAATCCTCACCGCTTGAGGATTGACATCTCAAACTTTCAAAAGAGGATGATGTTGAGAGGATTCAATGAACAAGGCAGAGGGCTTAGGCTCTAGTGTTTCCATTAGAAGTAGATGAAAGACACGCCAAGTTTCATATTATAGACTCGATACATCTTTCAATACTTTGCTTGGGAGATCGTGGATACATGAGAACAATGTGGTTCCATCCTCTATATCGCATGAAGTTCATGAGATGGGATTGAATGCATCAAAGGAGATCTTAAGCCATTCACATGATTGGAATATGAGGATGCACCTACTATCTCCCTCAAAATCAAAAGTCTATTCTCGTGAACTTGGTGAAAGTTCAAAATAAAGAAGAAAAGAAAAGGAAAAGAAAAGAAAAAAGAAAAAGAAAAGAAAAAAGGAAATGAGAAAGAAAATAAAAGGGAGCGAGAAATAAACTTGGAGGAGAAAGTAGAGCGAAATTAGATTCCACCCACAATTCATTATTCCATTCGAACATATGGGTAGGATGACTCGACCTCCACCAGATAGAGGAAGAGGCAGATCAGACATGCTGGGTGGAGAAGACCTCCTTATTGGCACCAATAGGAGTTATGTCCTACTATCATGAGTACACTACTATCTATATAGACTTAGAATCTGAGGGATCACCATATATGATTAGTTAGCTAGCACTTCCAAATCAGATCCCCATGCACATGATTGAGCTTGACAAATGATGAAGATCGCTCTAAGCAAAGCATATGTATCCAAGTCTATATGTGAAATAGTAAGGCATCAGTTGGGAACTTTAGCTCTAACCCACTTTCCCCACAAAAAGTTGAGGGTTTGGTAGTTAAGGAAGCCCTTAAGTCTTCAAAAAATATAAAGGCGCAAAAGTTCTTTCTTGGAACATTATCCTCAAGTCAAGAAGCTAATGTAGAACTTGAGGATGATTCATACAAAGATTTAGTAGAATTACCTTTTGATTGGTACTCACCTTGTGTTCTTAATTTAGCAAAGAAAGGATTAATTCCACATGCTTGGTCTAAACACGTGAATTACTTTGAAAGGTTATGGGACAACAAATGACATTCACAATCAAGACGGACTAGGATTGAGTGGGTCCAGTTGATGATGATGATTACTGCTTAGTCATCACTAATCATTTAGAATTTGATAACTTCTTTTCAAATCATGTTAACTCATATGAGAAGGTGTGCTTAGAAACTTTAGATGATCCAAATGACTTTGAAGTCAGGGATGCACCAGCAGAGTTCAAAGATAAGATCGGATCAACTATCGACGAGCTCAAAGAAATCAACCTAGGAATTGAAGATGATCCACTCAACATACATCGTTTCTATTGAATGAAAAAGAAACCAATGATTTAGTGAAGCTATTGACTGAGTTTAAGGATTTCTTTGCATGGAGTTATGAAGAGATGCTCGTCTATCTCCTAACATAGTAGTCCATAAACTAGTAATAGAACTTAATGCTAACCCTATCAAGCAGGCTCCTAGACGCATATGATTAGACATTGAAGCAGGTCACTTCTGAAATAAAAAAAAATTGATCGATCCGGCTTTATTAGAAGAAAAATATCCTACGGTTGGCTGTGTCGCCCCTAAGAAAAGAATGGCCAAATTCATATGTTGATTTTAGGGATCTAAATAAGGCATGTCCTAATGATGAATTCCCACTTTTATACCGAATTAATGGTGGACATTACCTCATCTCATGTAGTATTCTGCTTTATGGATGGGTCATCCGCTATAACCAAATCAAGATGGCCCCAAGGATGAAAGAAACATCGCTTTTGAACCAATTAGAATTTATTATAAGGTCATGCCTTTCAACTTAAAATCGGTGCCACATACCAATGCCATGACTCAATCTGATGAACTCATTCATCATCAAGTTGAATGCTACATCGATGATCTCGTTATCAAAAGCAAAGAAAAGGAAGACCATCTCTTTGACTTGAGAGTAGTTTTTGAATGGTTAAGACAATACAACCTCAAAATGAACTCCCCTGAAGTGTGCATTTCGAGTAGCTTTAGAAAAATTTCTCGGGTTTGTTGTCCGACACCAAAGAATTGAAATCGATCTGGAGAAGATCAAGGCTATCTTAAAAATGCCACCCCCTAAAAGTCTAAATCAACTCAGATCATTCCAAGGGTTGGCATATCTAAGATGCTTCATATCCAACTTATCAAGAAGATGCCAACCATTCTCGACACTTGTCAAAAAGGATGCCATGTTCAAGTGGGATGATAAGTGCCATCATACTTTCAAATACATCAAGAAATATCTGAGTTGCCAGTTCTAGCAGCCCCTATCCCGGGCAAGCCACTCATATTATATAATGTTGTATTAGATGACTCCCTTGGCACTTTGTTGGCTCAAAACAATGACGAAGGGAAGGAGAATGCTCTCTATTATCTCATCGCCTAATCTCACCGAGGCAAACTATCCACCTATTGAAAAGCACGCTTTTAATCTTTGCATCCCAAAAGCTATGACATTACATGCTTTCTCATAAGGTGAACTTGATCTCTAGAGTCAATCCACGCAATATCTCATGACACCGACCTTATCCGACGGTTGGCATTGGTCCATGATTTTGTCTCATTTGACATAACATTTGTACCCCTCCTGCGGTAAAGGACAAGCACTTATAATTTCTTAGCAGACATCTACTCCCTATAGATTCTCCACTTAATGATGATCTCCCTGATGAACAAATCATGAACTTAGGGGGTACTAGTGCTCGCCGCTAGGAGATATACTTTGATGGTGCAACTTCCTCTCAAAGAGGAGAAGAACCACAATTTACTATCCCAAGGAAGGCAGGGTAGGAATATTTCTCTAAACTCCAGACCACAATGTGATGAGATTCTCATATCATCTGTCCAATCCATGCACCAACAATGAAGTTGAATATGAGGCTCTGATTTTCGGTCTAGAGTAAGTCATTACACTATGCATTCAGAGTATCAACATCTTTGGGGATTCTAAGTTAGTCATCAACCAAATTGCTGGGTCTTACAAGGTTCTAAAGCCTAAGCTCCATCATTACCACAAGTATACCATGAAATTATTGGCCCAAATTCCAGAGGTTACCATCTACAAGATTCCTCGAGAGAATATAAGAGAGATGCATTAGCCAAGCTTGCCAAAGAGTTGGCATGTCGAAGATGAGTCCATTCCAATAAGGGTCCAAAATAGACAAGTCTTATCCCTTATTGATGTTGAACTCATCGAGAGATTCTCTCTTGAAGGGGAGGTTGCCATTGCCAAAAAGGATGAGGAGTCAGATTGGAGGCGACCATTCATGGATTATCTACATACTGGCAAACTACCTCAAGAGAAATCACTAGCACATCGAAGTAGAGCCCTACGCTCTCATGGATGACACCTTGTATCGAAGTCCTTCGATCATATGTGGTTATTTGTCCGGACAAACATGAAGCTTAAGATCGGACCAGGTACACTCGTTTATATGTGGCACACAATCCGTCAGAAGATGAAAGCCAAGATCAAGAGACTAGGATACTACTAGCCTTCGATGATCACGATCGCATGCGATCTAGGAGATGCCACCAATGTCGGTACACGTGGTCCTACATCAACCACCCAACATTCTACATCCTACATTGGCCTCATGGCCATTTGAGTTGAGGAACCGACATTGTGGGTCTAATCGATCCTCCTTCAAAGGTCATATTCATCTAGCTACATGACTACTTTTCCAAGTGGGTGAGGCAATCCCACTTAGAGAGTCACAACTCAAAGATATGCTCAATTTTTTTTTAGAACCATATCGTATATAGGTTGGGTGCCTGAATATATTAATACAATGGTACGCATTCAAGAGCACTAAAATTAATACTTTGCTGAGACATAATATAGATTGGAGATATCTACCATCTACTATCCAAGGGACAAATGGGTTAGAAGCCTTCAACAAAACTCTCATTCAAATATAAGAAGACACTAGATGACACAAATGATGGCACGATTGAATATTGAAGCTTTGGGCTACCGCACCACATAGAACTCCAACTCAATCTACCCCTTTCTCCTTTGTGTATGGGTCCAAGCATTACCATTAGAAGTCCAACTCCCATCACTAAGGATAGCCGTGTAGTAAAAATCACAATAAAGAATGCTAACAATTGGAAGAGCTCAAGGTTTGGAGGAGAACTGGCATGCCAACCTTTATACAAAGCCAAGATGATTCAAGCTCATAACAAGTTGGTCTCCCTAGAGCTTTTCAAGTAGGAGAGCTTGTTTTAGTTCTAGGCCAATTGTCAAAAGATAGGAGGCAAGTTTGAACCCACTTGGGAAGGCATTTATGAGAAGGCCTAAGGAGGATCTTATCAACTCATAAATTATAAAGGAGAGCACCGATGCTTCCAATCAATGGGCTCTACTTAAAGAAATACTATCCATAAATCTTGTTTGAAAATATTATCAAAAAACTTCTTTTCATATCAAATTCATTTCTTCTATGTTAGAAATATCTTTTGCTTGTGAATATGTATTTGGGTAGTATAAGAGAACCCAGAGGCATCCTATCCCTCCACAACACAAACATAAACTATAAATGATCATCCAGCTCGATAGAAAAACCAAGAGGCATCCTATTTCGATTAATATAATTAAGTTATGTGTAAGAGAACTCGAGCGGCATCCTTTCTTGGTGGAGTCATAATTGCCCCTGCTACACCATTTCATCCATTCTTCAATGTGTTTAGGATAGGTGTAAGAGAACCCAAGTGGCATCCTATTCCCTCTTTCATAACACAAATAAACATATATCTTTTATCTCGGACTTGACATGGGAGCAAGCTCCCTGTGGCCCTCACTCATTAGCACTCTAGGTCTGAACATGCTACCTCGTTAGTATGTCACTCCAATGGTCACTTGTTGGAGGACATGTGTCCCCTTGCTTTCTTCCTAACTTGACCATTGTAAACCAATGAGCGCCTTGTTAGTATGGTAGATTTCACTACCCAGCCAGTGAGCCACCTCATGTTGACTTTGCTTAAGGAGATGTGAGTCCCTGTGCTTTCTTCTTGAACTAGCCATCATGCACTAACTAGGTTGAGTATATTTGACGTTTAGGGTATGTCCCCTTGAGGCTCCTTTCCACTTGACTACATTTGAGTTAATGTAAGTCCTCCAGTGGCATTTACTTAGTGTGCCTAATTACATGTCGAAAGAAGATACTATCCCAGAATCGCCTTTAGAGAGATGAAGCTTTCTGATTGTTGCAAACCGATGGGCACCTTAGGTTGGTTGATTTCTATGTGACAATGACTCACCGGTGGATACACCACTCTTGGTGATGAGTCCTCGTGCTTTCTCCTTGAGTTCCACCGAATACCTATTTGATATATGACTAGCCATGTCATCTTCTCTGGGTGTTGGATTAAGCCTTGTGCCCCATCCCTGGGCATTCTATTTGGATCATATCCTTGTGACCCCATTTAGACACTACTTGTTACTTTTGGATTGACAGTCCCCTTTCTACCCTATGGTTGGAGAATTTGTTCGGATACATGATTCTCCTTAGTAAATCTGAGATAGGTCTGATATAAGCTCCTTCCTTGATCCCTCAATAATAGGGTCCATTAAATCAAACTAAACAAAACAAAAAATTAATTCGCTTGTGGATTAGAATTCAAGCTCAGTGGCCCCTTTCCCAAGCAGCATCCTGTCGAAAACTCCTATAGGAATTGCGACTACTTTGAGTTAAGATAAGTCTCCAGGTTGGCACTCTCTCAGTAGTCACCCTTAGGTCGAGTTCAACTTGTTGTGCCACCAATGAGTTACTCTGACGATCGTCTTTGCTTTAAAAGATATAAGTCTATTACGCATTCTTTCCAAAGATGGTTACAAGAAACCGAGCACCCTAGGTTGAGCCCGATTTGTTGCACAAGTGATCGATCACCCCAGTGGTTCCTTATTTAGAAAGATGTGAGTCCCTTTCTTCTAACTTGACCATTGAAACCAAAGGCACCCCTTAGGTTGGTTAGTTCTACACTACGGTAGATTATCCTTTGGATTAATCTAAGATATTTTTAGGCTAATATTAGCTTCTTCTTAGTAGATCCATCGCACTTTGATAGAGTCCATCTAAAATTAAATTAATTCTAACTATTCTTAAGTCGATATGAGTCCACAGCGACATTCATTCAAATAGTCGCCCCTAGTCGGATTGATTTATGCCATCAAGATCACCCCAACGCCAATCCCTACTTTGAAGATGTAAGTCTACTATGCTTTCTTCCTAGTACGCTAATAAAAGGCAAACCTAGGGATAGTCCTACCTTGTGGCTAGTAGACTACCCTTTTGGACTTGTAAATCTGAGACAGGTCAAGGCCGACATAGGTCCTTCTCAGTGGGTCCATCATAAGCCAACAGAGTCCATAACATAACACACCAAATTAAATTAAATCAAATCAATATAAATCAAATTAATCATCAGGACTACTCTTGAATTGAGGTAAGACCCCTAGTGGTGCTCACTAGTCGCCTTAGGTAGTCGATGTTGCCATCAACAGATCACCCAACAGATCCCTACTTTGGAAGATGTAAGTCTATGCCTTCTTCCTACAATTGTTGCACACCAAAAGGCAACCTTAGTGATAGTCCTACCTTATTGTAGACTACCCTTTGGACTTATAAATCTAAGTGCCAAAGCCCCCTCTGGTTCTTCAGTCCGCACCGACAGTGGTCCATAAAAAATAAATTCAAAACCAACCTTAGTGGAGTCAAATTAAACATATTGAACAAACCAAATTTCTCCAGTAAGTGCAAATCAGCCTCCCTAGTGAAACCTCTAAATCAAAAAATTTAATCGAGTGTACATCCTGGATAAGCCCTCAATCTAGAACCCTTCTCCTGGAGCCATAATAAATTAAACCAACCTCCTATAATCAAATAATCAATGAAATCCAATCAAAATCTCAAATCCAACTCGCTTCCCTGTGGAAGGTTCACCCAAATCCTAATTAGCACATATCCTAGGTATGCCTCCACATCAATTAAAATAAAATAAATTAAAATCATTTGATCTTGATCCCCATCGATTATAGATTCTTATCCCAAGATACACACCCAAATAAATCATACTCATAATCAAACTTAGATTATATCCCCTGGATACCAAACCGCTTTCCTAAGAATGTTCATGTACTCACCCTGATTCTTTTCGCTCTCTTCCCCCGCATAAAGAGAGCTACATTACACCAAGATCATGATTCTATCTACTTTTCGGTGTATATATCACCCATTGTTTTTGCAATCTTCTGATGTTGTTGATCTTCAATCAATACGGGTGTGCCTTGTCAGTTACACCACACCTATTGGGGGGTCCTTTTGTTGACCTCACTTTGGAGTGAGCTCTTAACCTCCTCTTCTTAGACTTAGACTCTTCTAGACACTAAGAACCTTAGTCATAAGACACTTCTAGTGATTAGGTGAACACTTAACCTAAGCCTAGAGACTTAGTTAATCATAAGATTAGGTCTTTGCTTAAAAATTAAGGAAATTACTATATATAGCCTAAACCCAATCTAGATACACTTTCTCAAATCAAACCCATTCAATTCAAACCAAATCTCAAATTCAAATTCAAATTCAATCTAATTTTAAATTTGACTCCAAATGATTGAAACCCAAAATCAAATTCAAATCCTAAGACCCTTCCTAAGCCATATGAACCACATTCATAAGCTTAGCCAAAACTCCCTTTAAATCAAATCAAACTAAATTGATCTCTTTATCAATTATTCCTTCATTTATATTCATAAATATAAATGATATCCAAATTCAAATGACAAAACTATATCAAAATCAAATCCAAACTCAATCTAAGCCCTTAAGCCAATTCTTTGACTTAGCCAAATTATCAGATCAAGTCAAAACCAATGAATTTTCTTGAATCATTCATTCAATTATCTACCCAAATATAAATGAAACCTACAATCATCAAATCAAATCAAGCCAACCCAAGTCAAACCCAACCTAGCTCCTTTGACTTAAAACTTTCAATGAGCCAAAACCTATTGGACTCCAAATTGATTATCGCTTGAATTTATATTTCAATGTAGGCTCATATATAAGTTCAACTAAACTCGAATCAAACCAAAACCAAACCAATTGACCCACTTAGGTCCACTTGACCCAAAGTGACCTAAAGGACCCATTTGAGCCAACTTCCAATCCAACCCAAATTAGATTAAACCAAGCTCACCAAAACCTTCCACCATGATTGTTGATCACCCTAGAATGATCAATTACAATCAATTGGGTCAAACCAAGTCAAGTTAGTCATTTGATCAAGTCAACCCTTAGCCCAAATGAACCAAAACTTACCAAAACTCATCCGACACCAAATTGATTGAAACCAATGATTTGAATCAACCCAAAATCAATATTTAAATATGACTTGACCACCAATTTAGTCAAACTAAGCCCAATTGGCCATTTCATCCAAGTTGACCCAAATTAGGGTCAAATCATGATCTAACCCAAATTGATTGCAAACAATGGCTCAAGTTCATTCCAAATTGATTAACTTGACCCATAATTGAGCTTGACCAATTGGTCAACTTGACCCAACCTAGCCCAAATTGGCCTAAAGGTCAATTTGGCCTAAATCTAAATTAAATCCAAATTAATTCAAACCAAAGACCACATTCATCTTCAATAGCCAATTGAACATGAATCAACCCATGACCCAAGCTAATTTAGTTAATTTTGGTCAAATTGGTCAACTTGACCCAATATGACCCATATGACCCAAATTGAGCCAAATCAAACCAAGACATAACCCCATTGGGGCTGATCAAACTACTCAAACTCAATTTGGGATCAACCCAACCCAATTTAAATCCCTCATGGATCCCCACAGATTCCCACCCAACCTCATTTAATTCTCCATCACATGCACTTAACTCCTCCCAACATTTGCATTGAATAAAGCTGATCATATGAAAGAGAGACTTTGGAGCAAAAATTCAAAGTCCTCAATCAATCTATCATCCATCCAAAACCTCAAGAAAGATAATATTTTGGGCTAAATTAGAAAATGGATTTTGGCCATTATAAAAGGAAATGACTTCTTCTCACCATTCAACCCCAAGAGCTCCCCAAAGAAAAAAGAATCCTCCAACTCTTTGAGCTATTTTGAGCTCAAAACACAAATAGAAGCTTTTCCCAATGTTGAACATTGGAAAGGCGATGTTCCAAAGGAGGCAAGGTTAAAGTCATTCCAAAGCTTTCACACATACCTAGTTCACTCCAATCTTTAGCCCAAATTCCGACAAGGTAAATTTGCCAAACTTTTAGGCCTTAAATTTCGCTTTTATATTAATTTTCTTGCAATTTTAAAATTTCTCTTAGATAAACCCATTATTTTTTATTTTTGATCCCATATGAAGTCAATTTTTTGAGAAAATTGCGTGAAAAATGAAACTCATCCACCTCATTTCACATTTTTTGTATTTCTATCGATTGCTTTGCCGTTCCTCATCGATCCGCTTTAGTGGATCGAACTCATTATTTGGACCGTGTCCTTCCCTAAACACATTATCTCTCTTGGTGAGATCCAACCTGAGCAGTAGTGGCAATTTTGTTAAAATTAATTTAAATCACCTAAAAAAATTCATAGAAAATAAAATTCTTTAAAAATTACAAACAATGGCTCTGGATTATCTTTCCAGAGAATCTAACAAATCAAAATCTCTAAATTTTACTGAGTATTTTCAATGTAATTTGAGTCTTAGTAGAAATGAAATTTCATTAATTAAACCAAAAATACATGTCGATTAAATTAAAATTTTTTGATTGAAATTAAATCACCATAAAATCTCAAGTGAAAAGGTGATTGGGAGAAATTAAATTTTGAAGTTGATTATCCATTTAAATAAAATAAATCAAATAAAAATTCAGAAAATTACAAAAATCTTCAAAATGGCTTAAATCACTTCAATTGGAATCTAGGACTCTTAAGGAAATAATGTGATTTTTTGCATCCTAATGAACCCCAAACAAACACTTAAGATTAAATTTTAATCAATTAAGGACTTAATCAAAATATAATCTAAAATAATTTAAATATCAAAATCAAAATCGATGAAATAACACTTAAGCAATCATTAATCAAATCTCAAAAAATATCTTCCTCAATTAAATTAAATATGATTAAACCTATTTAAATCAATAAAACTCAATTAACGATTAAATCTTAAATCAAACTTGAAATTCAACAAATCTAGGGAACTTTTAACATGGGTCAAACTAGTATAACTAAACTTCAATAAGCATGGTCTTAATCATGAAACTCCTTTATGAATATAAATGCAAACTAATTAATCATTAAATAAACTAAAAATCAAATTGATCAATAAACCAATTCAACATAATCATTTGATATTAATAAAATTAAACCAAATAAAGTTAAAGTAAACTTAATTAACATATAATTAAATCACATCCATTTGGGATAAGATAATTAATTAGCCATTAATACATAAACCTAACAACTAAATCAAACATGAATAAAATCTAATGAACATAATAAATAAAAAAAATCAAACCTAACTATGATTATGAATAATCAAGTTTAATTGAAAAAATATAAATAATTAAATAACTTAATCTAATCAAATGATAATAACAATAATCCTTTAATCAAATCAAACTTAAGTAAAACACTTAACAAAATCAAATCACTCACATGTGGGAAATTAAGTCATTAATTAAATAAATCTTTGATTAATCTAATGATTTAAAAAAAGTTTAATTACTCTTAATCAAACTTAATTAATTAAACATTTAATTAATGCAAACTTAATGAATTAATTTATCATCTTAATGAACCAAATTAATTTTATAAATCACATTAAAATTAATTCAAATCGAACATTTAATTAATCCACTAATTAATTTAATCATTTAAATAATTAATTAATAAATTAATCATATTAAACTTAAGCAATCAAACATAAAATTAATTAATCTAATTAAATCCCCATTTAAACATATCATTAGTAATATTACATCATCAATATAAATAAATATGAAATCAAAAAATTAAATCAAATAATTAAATTTAATAATTAATCACACATCTTAAATAAGCTAATTAAGTCAATCAAATTAATCATATTAAACTTGAACTTAATCAAACATAAAATGCAATTAAATACCAACCAAATCCTAAATTAAATAAATCATTAAGTCTAATTGACATCATTAATCTAAAACCTCATTTAATTAAATAATAAAAACTTAAATACTTCTTAATTAAACTAATTACCCTTAGTTAATCTAATTGAATAAAAAACCTAATTAATGCAAACTATTAAATTAATTTATCATTTTAATGAACCAAATTAACTTTTTAAATAAAATTCAAATCAAACACTTAATTCGACTAATTGATACATCTCTTAATTAAACATTTAATTAATGCAAACTTAATGAATTAATTTATCATCTTAATGAACCAAATTAATTTTATAAATCTAAAATTAATTCAAATCAAACATTTAATTAATCACTAATTAATTTAATCATACCTCTTAAATAAAACTAATTAAGTCATTAAATTCATATTAAACTTAAGCTTAATCAAACATAAAATACAATTAAATGCTAATCAAATCCTAATTTAAGCATATCATTGAGTCATTACATCATCAATATAAATAAATATGAAATCAATTAAAATTAAATTAAAATTAAATTTAATAATTAATCACACATCTTAAATAAGCTTTAAATTAATCAAATTAATCATATTAAACTTGAACTTAATCAAACATAAATGCTTAAATACCAACCAAATCTAAATTAAACATAAATCATTAAGTCAATAATGACATCATTAATCTAAAACCTCATTTAATTAAATAATTAACTTAAATACACTTCTTAATTAAACTAATTACCCTTAAGCTAATCCAATTGAAAACACTAATTAATGCAAACTTTGAATTAATTTATCATTTTAATGAACCAAATTAACTTTTTAAATAAAATTCAAATCAAACTTAATTAATCTACTAATTAATTTGATCCACATCTTAATTAATAAACTTAATGAATTAATTTATCATCTTAATGAATATTAATTTTTAAATCACATTAAAATTAATTCAAAATAACATTTAATTAATCCATAATTGTTTAATCTAAATAAACTAATTAATTAAATTAATCATATTAAACTTAGCTTGTCAACATTAAAATACAATGCTAATCAAATTAATTTAAAGCATATCATTAAGTCACTAATTGCATCATCAATACAATAAATGAAATCTTAAAAATTAAATTAAACCCTAATTAATTTTTAATCACACATGTTAAAAGCTAATTAAGTCAATCAAATTAATCATAAACTTGAACTTAATCAAACAATAAAATGCAATTAAATCAAATCAAATTCATAAATCATTTAAATACATCATTAATCTAAAACCTCATTTAATTAAATTAACTTAAAATAATTAAACTAATTTATTAAAGCTAATCAATACACTAACAAATGCACCTATTATGAATTAATTTATCATTAATGAACCAAATTAACTTTTAAATAAAATTCAAATCAAACACTTAATTAATCACTAAAATTTGATCCTCTTAAATAACATAATTAATTATCAAATTAATAATCTTAAATCAAATAAATGCAATTAAATACTAATCAAAACCTAAATTAAACTTTTGTTAAGTCATTACATCATTAACTAAACAAATATGAAATTTGAAAATTAAATAAATCTTTATAATTAACATAAATACACTTCTAATTAAAATTAATCATAATACATTGAACTAAGCAAACCCATGACTAAGAAAGCTAATCAAATCAAATTAAATTAAATTAAATTAAAGAAAGACTCTCATCAATTTAATATGTATCAAATCAAATCTCATTCAACCTACTTAAATAAGATAAACTAATTAACTATTCAATATTTGAAATCAAAATACAAACTTTGATAAACATGACAAATGGATGAGATTAAAAATAAAATTCAAATTATAAAGAATCAAACTCAATTAAAATCAGAATAAAATCTCAATTAATCTAATCTGATCAAGCTACAAATAAATGAATCACAATCAAATCAAATAAGCATAAAATTAAGTCACATGACCATAATAAAAAAAAGAATTAAATATTAATTTAAAAGGATATTGAATCATCAAGATTTAATTAAACCAAAACATCTAATCTAAAAGTAATCAATCAAAACACATGAATTTAAATAAACTTAAACTTCATTAGAGATCAAGGATGTTGAATTATCAAGATTTAATTAAACTAAAACATCTAATCTAAAATTAATCAATTTAAAACACATGAATTTAAACAAACTTAAACTTCATTAAATAAAATTGTCAAGATGTAATTAAAATATCTAAATCAAAATCAATCAATCAAATACTTACAAATTCAAATTCTAAATTCTAAACCAAATCAAATAAATCAAATCAAATGAATTACACAAATTCAAATGGACTAATTAAGATACTTAAGCACCTTAGTTAGACTCTTTTGGAGTTAGGATGTAGAATAGGTGCTATCTACAAATGAATTCATTCTACTCTCACTCTTGAAAACTTAAACATCACTTTAACCAAATAAAAGTGAAATAAAAAATGAAATCATTAAATCATAAATTGAAATCACCCAAAGGTAAAATTTAAACAAATTCAAATTCCAAATTGAAACTTAAACTAGAGGCAAAGTCTTTAAGCACTTTTAAATATTTTATTTTGCTTGGGGTTTATTTGTAATAAAATATAAATATTTTGCGTTGCTTAATAAAGCATATCACGTTAGGATAGGTGGGCTACCCATGTGTGGGTGCTAAGTCTAAATTATTCATCTAACTGCTTGGGTTGTATGATGTGTTTAGCTAACATTTATTTTGCAGTGTAGCAAGATTTACTTTTCTATTTTTGATATAATTTTGCATTAAGGATTAGTGTTATGGGGAGATTAGGATGAGCGGTGGCTAGAAGGCTTAGTCCTTGGGGTGCCACTTGCCTTTGGAGCAAATTAAATCAAAATAAAGAGAAGGATGAAATGAAGAAAAGAAGACCCCCATACCATATATTATTTTTTATAATCTGGTTTTCTCTTTTTGGGATATACGGTGGAACCCGACCGCACTGGCCTTTTATTCTTTTACGGTAGTCTATAAAACTATTTGATGTTGTATTTAGATTGTGCATTAGAACAACATACTTTTTATAATTTCTTGATGATTGATGCTTGAATGTGTGGCCTGGATGTGGTAAGCTCTTAGAATGAAATTAATTTGTCTATCCCAATTAAGAACTCATAATTAAAATTTTAAAATAACTCATAATCTCACCATAAAACCTAGGAATTAAATTAAAATAATAAAATTTTTAGCAACCCCTTAACTGGATGAATGAATGTATAATATCATGCATGTCATATTCTTCCACTCTTGTTAGAGGGGCTTCCATCTTTGGAGAATGAAGGCTTAATTAACATAGAGAGCCTTTGATGGAAGAACACTCCTTTATCTATTGATTTGTCCCATAATCAAGTTCTCATGCATTTAGGCATACAAAGTCCCATAGCCTGTGTCAAAATAAAGAGTCCAAAAGAATCGAATAAATTTTATAAGTTGTATTGATTAAGTCATGGTTTCATATCACTCACTCTCTCCTCCTCTGAGTTTAAGGACTTAGTTTCCTATCTAAATAAATAAGAGCCTAGCCATCTTACAAACATAATACTTACTACATGGATTTAAAGGATAGGAGGAGTTAGGCGGCTATCACTCCAATGGGTCTAGCGGTCGGTGGAGATACACCATATGCCCATTTTAGCCTTAGATTTAGGGTCGTTCTCTAAAGCTTTCTAGATTTAGGATCTGAGGTTGTTGTTTTTCTTTGCGGGCTACAAGCATAAATCCTCACCTCTTAGGCATTTTCACAATCTTATGTTGTAGAATTATAAGCCCTAGCAATCTAATGAAATGCCAACTCAAATAATTAACTCTCTTCAATTTTAAAAATATAAAACCTAATTATCGGGTAGATTGAAATGCTCACTAGGCTTCCTAGTATCATGAGTATTTCCTATTTTCTCCCTTTGGATTCCAAAAATAAGTCTTCTCCTTGATCTATCCCATTTGATTTTCTAAAATAGTCAATCCTTTGATAGTATTAAGCTTGAAATCTTTGGAGACCCTAATTGTCTATGTCGAGTATTCTTAAGGAATTCTCATCCAGGATGTAATTAACTATGGGGCTTGCCTCCATAGGTAACTTCCGACTTAAAATAAATCCTACTTTACTTTTTCATGTAAAGTAGGGGAAATATCTCTGGTATATTCAAAGACCTATCATGCCTTAGGAGTCCTTATTAGGTGATTAGGTCCATTATAGGGTGGTGATTTCTATCTTTTGAGATACATCATTCCATAATTCCATACCAGTACCTTCAATATATGTGGTGTCCCACATTCCAAAAATAAACATCATAGACATAAGCTAGCACATGCATTTAAGTGAGGTAATCAATGGCTACTTCCTATTGGGATGTCTAGACTAAATATTTGCTTTTCTCAAATATAGATGGATGTATACATAAATAAAGGAAAGAAAATCATGCAAAGGTTGTATTTTTATTTGATTGAAACATTTATGCATATGAAATAAAGTCCTATCCAAATTCTAAATGAACACATGTAAATTGAATCAAATAAGAACGTGTTGCTATTAACCAGGAAAGTGAGGTAATCAAATGACCTCCTTGGGGCTAACTAAAATCGTGTTCGGGATGTCAGGACTACTCATTAACATTCAAATACATGTAAAATAACATATGAATTAAAGAAAGTAAACTTTAATTCATATACTTAAGATATAATCACATCTCCTATGTATTTATAACTAATCAAAATATATGTTATTTTTCATTTATAAGCTTTTGAAAAATACATTTGGATTTAATAGTGATAATAGCCATACATATAATAAATTAAATCAACATATGCAAGCATAAAGAAAATTTCATTTGATTTACTTAAATTTGAAAAGATGAATACATGATTTCAAGTGATATGCAATATTTAATATGATTGGAAAGGAATAAGTAAACATAAGCATATGGTTTCATTCAATCAAATTAATTCCTAAGGACAATCATATCAAATAATACTACTTAAAGTAAACCAAAGCTTTTTTATGTATCATTTTAAATTTTCATATTCAATTTGACTTAAGGAATGAAAAAAGGAGTTTGCTAATCCTAACCCATCCCCATATTTGTAAGTTAATCTAGTTTAATGAAATGTGATTTAGTTGATTTTATGGATTAATTAGGTTATAATATGTATTAAGTCCATTAATTAACCTTTACATATGTTACCTTAATATAATTATCCAAATAATTATGAGCTAACATAATATGCAAATGAATTGAAAATGTAAATTAGCAATGGTCTAGAAATGAATGGACCTAATGTAATTAGCTAATAATTAATGGTTAATTGGATTAAGAAACTTAATTAAGTACTCTTATGGTTTTTCCACACATATGAATTAATCATAATTTCAATAATTTCCCTTTAGGTTATTAAACACCTAAAGCTCTACAATTAATTAATTGAGATTAGATGTGACTTAGATTTTTAAGTTAACTAATTAAGTAATTAATTAACCAATTAGTCCTTAATTAATTTTCTTTGAAAAGTGAAAGGAGTTTAGGAAAGAGATTAAGAAAGAGGTCCCAACCCAATTCATGCCTCCTCACTATTAGACAATGATTGATGAGCCAATTAATTTAATTCATATGATTAATTAACCCTTAATTAAGTTAAGAAAGTAATTAAGACTTACTTGGATAATTTTTATAATTAATTAACCAATAAATTCCAAGAAAATTAGGAGAGGTAGAGGTCATCCCTTTAAATAATCTCAAGAGATTTATGATTAATTAATTAATCGAGAGAGTAATTAAGTTTCTCTAAATCTTAATTAGCTCTAATTACTATTTAAAATTAATTAAGGACATTTTTAATTGATTCCTCTCTAAAATACCTTTAAAATGAGCATTTATTTGTATTTTTTAGATTTTTCTATGATTTATTATGATTTTATGAAGTTTTGACCATTAATTCTAATTAATTAACCTTAATTAATCCCAATCCCATCGGCGCCATGTGGCACGCTTTCCACATGGCACCGTGGGATTGGATATTTAAGTTATCACCATCAACGTTAGTTAGCGGGATGTGCTTTGATCTCCTTGTTCAATCTTGGCGGATCAATCTACTATTAATAATAGATTAAATAGGATAAATCTAATAGATCTAATCGGTCAATTCTAATCAAGGAATGGGATCTATCTCCTTGGGAGAGACAAAGCTAATCATTGCCATTAGCTCCAGCTCATCCACTCCGATCCATAGCTATGATGCACTTGCATATTCTCTTTGAAAAGCTCCCAAAAAATTTGAAGGAAGCTCTGTTTTAATAGCATTACCTCATCGAGCTAAGATAGGTAGCTCGTACACTTGAGGAGGCTTTGTCTGGTTGAGATGAAACCCTGTTGAGCGGTAATTGAGTTGATTCCAAGTGGTTCACTTGGAAGACCAAGATCCATCCTTTGGAGGCTCGGCCTTGATCAAAGTGGCACCTCTTGTGGGCTTGGAGCTCAGGGGAAGATTCATTTGTGGGGATAGTCTGTCTGGAATTTGGTTTTATTGAGAGATGAGGAAGTTAAGATCGGGCTTGCCTTTAGAGAAATGCTGAGGGAAGTCATCTGGGATTCAAGGCCTCTCATGAATTAAATGTGTTAGTATATCCCATGCTTGTGATGGATCCCTGGATCTCCCATTTTTTGAACCCGCTAGAGTATCCCATCACCTCCATTGGCATGACTTGAGTAGAGGAAGGCTTGGGAGGTGGCTTAAAGCATAAGTGGGGTGGTTTGTATCTAATGGGTTATCAACTTGTGTGGGAGGTGAGTTAACTCACCTCCCTTTGGTCCATGTAAGCCTAGCCCTGGCTAGGTGGCTAGGTTAGACCCCAAATTGGGTGGTTGCCAAAGGAAAAGAGAGTGAACTTTGCCAATTTTGGCAAAATCCCATGGGGAGGCAAATACAAGAAAGATTTGCCTTGGGTTTGAGTCCATTAGCTTTAGTTTGGGTGAGTTTGGTGGGAAAGTGCCATGGGTTGGTTAGCTCAATTTGACCCTTATAGGTCAAATTAGGCTAAGTTGGGTTAGTTGACCAAATTAGGTCAAACCAAAGCTAGGTTCAAATGATGATTTCAAGTATTTTGGTTCAAGTGGTTTCAATCAATTTGGCTTTGGTTTGATTTTGGCTCATTTGGATTCATATAAGTAAAATGGCTCAAATTGATCAATTTGACCAAATTAATCAAATTGGCTTGAGTTAGGTATTAGTTTATGTTCAATTGATCAATTTGAGAGGATTGTATGTTTTGGTTTGAATCAATTTAAATTTAATTTGGTTTTAGGCTAATTTGACCCTTTATGTTAGTTTGGCTAAGTTGGTCAATTTGGTCCAATTGGTCAAACTGGGCACAATTATGGCTTTGATTAAGTTCAATAATCAATTTAGAATGAACTTGAGCCATTGGTTATAATCAATTTGGGTTGGATCATGATTTGACCTATTTTGGCCTTTTAGGTTTTTAGGTCAACTTAAATAACCAATTGGGTTTGGTTTAGCTCAATTGATGGTCAAATCATGTTCAATCATTGATTATGGGTTGATGTGAATTAATGGTTTTAATTGATTTGGTGTAAGGTAGGTTTTGGCTAGTTTGGGTTCATATGGGTTAAATGGTTGACTTAGTCAAATGACCAAGTTGACTTGATTGACCCAATTTAAGGTAATTGATCATCTTAAGGTGATCAATGATCATTGTATGAGATTTAGATGGGCTTGATTCAATCCAATTTGGGTTGGATTAGAACATGGTTCAAATGGGTTCTTTAGGTCACTTTAGGTCAAGTGAACTTAAATGAGTCAATTAGCTTAATTTTGATTTGATTAAGGTTTAGTTGAATTTGCACATGAGTTTAGGATTGAAATTTAAATTCAACTGCTATCAATTTGGGCAATGATAGGTTTTGGTTCATTTGAAATTTTCAAGTCAAAAGAAGTTGGGCTTGACTTGGGTTGATTTCAATTTGGTTTGATGATTGTAAATTTCATTTATATTTGGATAGATGATTGAAGGAATGATTGATTCAAATTCATTGCTTTTGGCTTGATTTGATAGGATTTGGCTAAGCCCAAGGAATTAGTTCAAAGGGTTTATATTGGGATTTGATTTGATTTTGGATTTAGTTTTGACCATTTGAATGTATATTTCATTTATATTTGGGAAGATAATTGAAGGAGTAATTGATTTATAAAAAAATCAATTGGATTTGAAGTGATTTGATGAAAAATTTGGCCATGCTCATGAAAGTAGGTCAAAAGGGCTTATAAGAGAATTTGATCTAGTTTGATTTAGTTTTGATCATTAGAATGTGGGTTTCATTTATATTTGTGAAGTTGATTGAATATACAATTGATTTATGAGAAAATGATTTGGATTAAGATTTGGCTAAGCTCATGGAGGTAGGTCCATATGGCTTGGAAGGGTCTTAACTTGACTTGGTTTGATTTAGTTTTGAATTTGAACATTTGAATATAGTTTAGATTTAGGAAGATAATTGATGGAATAATTAATTTATAAGAAAATCAATTGATTTTAACTTGATTTTAATGAGATTTTATTGCTTGGGGATATTGATTTGATATTTCAATCATCTAAAAAGATTTGGGTGATTGAATTGAATCTTAGAGAAAATCTATGAAATTCAATCATAAGGCTTATGAAGAGTTTTGAACTTTTGAAGGTTGAGTTGAGATTGATTTGATTTTGAATTTGAGTTTGGGGTTTGGTTTGAGAAGGAGAACATGGATTGGGTTTAATCCATAGGATAGGTAAATCTCCCTATGTTCCTAAGGCATGACTAACCCCATGGTGTTCATTTAATTACTAGAAGTGTGTCTTGAGGAACTCTTAGTGTCTATAAGGGTCCTAGATGATGACAAGATTGAGAACTCACTCTAAAGTGAGGTCAACAATTATGATTGGATTTCATATCGATCATGACTCCGACTAGTAGTACTATCTCTAGAGTGCCTATGTAGGTGATCCGATCAAATGTGATAAATGAGCATCATGCATTATATTTTTACATTGAAAAATCTATTTTTTGTGCTTTAAGGAATGAAATATGATATAATCAATCATGAGTAAAAAAATTTTTTTCTTGTGTTCTTCTTTGGTTTTATGGCTTATGTTTTAGTAATAGGGGATGAATTCTATGATTGATTAAAGACCATATTGTGTATGAAAATTGAAATCATGAAAAAGGTTGTGGTCAAAGAATCAATGATAGAAGTAAAGGCAAAGGATTTTATAAAGTCACTTAGCTTCAAGAAGAGGGATGATAGTTGTGAAAGCAACAACTTAGTTTGAGGTTTCTTTGCTTAAAGAGGTGATCCGAGAAAAGGAGAACGATAAAGGAACTCATTGCAAAAGAATCATCGGTAGAGCATAATATTCTTCATGCCTATAAGAAAAATAATTTGGGAAGATGGTAAAACATATGCAAACTCTTATAAAAGCAACACCATGGTGATGAAAAGGAACAACCATTGGTTGTAACATTTATTTTCATACCTCATATTAAAATTGTCATTATAAATTATCAATGATCAATTTCATGAGAAAGTCCCAACCATTGTATATACAAGACCACAAATGACTTCAGTATCATAGTCTACATGGATTCTTACGGAATTTGCTTAGATGAATTATCTCATCTTAAATATACATCTATCATCTAAATCAAAGCCAACCCAGGTATCCACTTGGACTAAACTATTCAACCAATGTGATCTTTTGAAAAGATCCTACCCTATGAAGTCCCCCAAGGACGTTGAAGTCATCTAGTTAGATTATAATGGATCTACCTTCTTTTAAGAACATCTATTTATCTAATAATAATGCCTAGTTGAAGTCATCCTACATAGATCTTAAACATTCTATATGACATTAACTCATTATTCATCTAATAATAATGCCTATTTCATTCTCTTGATGCTTGTATGACTACTTCTTAATATAACTTTCAGAGTTGAGTGTTCATAATTATTTGCTAATGATTTAGTTTCATAAAATTAGTCATTTGAACAAATTCATATTGTCTTTTTTTCAAAGAAATCAAAGGATTATGTAGTTAGACCAAGGAGCTAAAAGGTTGTTGCGAGAAGCCGATTTAAAAAAAAAAAAACTATTTTGAAAAATTAAAGAGCATCTAATACTTCTTTTTGAATGTTTTATATTAATTTTTTCTGTATTAACAATTAAGTCTAACCTTATGTAGAAATTACAAATTAATATTATAATACATAATGCAGATTGTTATCCATTAAAGGACTACTAGCAATGAGCTTAGTTCAAAATTTTTAATGTAATAATTGCTGTTATGAATTGATTTAATATTATTGTTTGATTCGAAATATTATTTACAATAATAAACGTAAATAATACAATTTTTTTAAGGTAAGGTCACAAAGGAAAAACCCTCTTGGAAATATTCTTTAAATTATATTGAGCAAAAGAATATACCTTAGGAATGCTCCATTCAGGTAAATACAAATTATTACAATAGATCAGTTATTAAAAATTAATAAAAATGAAGGAAAAAAAAAATCAAAGGAGACCTGATCGCCACGATAGAGGCGATTTTTTGCCTTTTTTGTATTTCATAAATTATTTATTTGTTAAATATTTTTTTAATAATTTGAGTGATTAAAAAATAAAAGAATTAATTATTTATAAATTATTTAGCATTTGACTAAAAATTATTAGTATTAGAAGATATTTTAGAATGTTTGATACGTGGAGTATTTTTTTTAAATATTTTAGTTAAATTAATTTTAAAAATGGCTTATATATTTATAGTAAATAAAAAATTTTAAATATATATATTTTTCATATGAATTGCAGTGCTTTTTTTAAGTTAATTATTTGTACTTAATTAAAAATAGATATGATATCAATTTAATTTGTATATTATTTTTTATATTAATATTTTGAGATAATTGATATGCTCATTATAAATAAAATAAGAATAATATCTGTATTAGTTAAAAAAAATGAAATAGAAATATTATCGAATGTGAAGATAATATAATAATAATAAATTAATAATATGATATAATTATCTTAAAAATAATAGAAATGACAATACATAAAAATAAGTCGAATGATAATATCATATATAATTAAATAGGAGTAAAGATTTTATAACTCAAAATTGAGTATAATGAATGGATCATTAAAAAAAATAAAAAAGTAAAATCGTATTATGTTAACGTAAGCAAAATCGCTATTATGTTGACGATTTCGGTGGCAATAAATAATTTTTTCTTTTCGTTTTCAGTTTTACTAATTCTTTTAAATGGTCAGAATTAAAACTTTATTCTCCATGCAACTTGGGTCATCAAACATACTTAGCCAACCATTGGAGACGTTCAACTTGGAAACAATCCATATAAAAATTAAACTTACTGCTTTCGGAAAAGAAATTTGTGCCAGTAGGAAAATAAAAAAAATAAAAAATCAAGAAAAGAAGAACAACAAAGTAGGACAAAATCCTTGGAAGGTTACGGTAGTGCGATACCCTTGGATCCTTTGGAGCCATTCTACTTGATAACCCAAATAGTTGAAAAGTTGCATATCAGCTTGAAGCTAGAAAAACCTGACTGTATGGCCAGTTTCTTGAACTCTTTCTCATCTCCTTCCCACTGGGTGTGTGGGCTCCAAAATTCACTTCCGATGAAGAGTATATTAAACATTGGTCATATTTTCAAAATGCAGATGAAATAGTAGATAAGATTTTTGCCTCATTTTGTGAGGACTTTAGATCTGGTTCGGGTTTCCTATGGGTGCAAGCACCTATAATTACCCTCCCAATCTTGAGAGAACTTTCAATTAAGGCTAGATTAGATCATACATAGCGTCAGAGTTTTGAAATTTAGAATTTATGAAATTATATTTAACTTAAGATGGTTGGGGAGCGATGGCCGATCTAGATCCCATGGTTCCATCATCCAGTGTCACTAGCCTACTTATCGGTGGTCGATGACGGCGAAGGATCCTTGTCGACCATGGGTTGAGTCGAGGATTCTTATAGAGCGGGGTGTTGTTTGTCTGGAGACAAGCTTAAGTCCACCTTAGTGAGAGAGTTTTTTGCCTATCAAATGCACTCTATAATTCATAACTCAACCATTGGGAGCATTAAGGATCGTAATATAATGATGACATTTGGCCGAAACCGATCGAGGACTACGGTGCATCATATGTGGAATGGTCAACCATAGTCGAACACCGGCCACATCTTTGATGGTATGAGATTGATTGAGAGTGAATATAGTTATGTACTTGACATTGGCTCCTTTGTGAGCAAGAGTTTTCTTAATTTGTCACCTCCGACAAACAGCTGCGGAAGGTGGGTTAGATTGAGTTTTATTTTAAGTTATAAGTAGTGAATTTTATTTAATCATTTAGAACTTAGTAATTTATCTAATTTTACATTTATTGATACTTGACTTTGAATTTGATTTGAACTTGCACACATTTTGATGATGAATATCTCCCTGGAAATTTCATTCAATACACCGATACATCCTCTAAAATTAATCCATCAAGCACGAATCTCAAGGCATTTTCGAAATGCTTCGATCTAACCACCGATTTCAGCAAACTTACAAAACGATGCCTCTCGAGACCAACATACAACATCATAGTCCGATCCGGTCCGCTCAATCGACTCGATCAAGCTATCGAGCATGAAAATGGATCCCGATCCGCCAAATGGTCACCAAAATCGACATATTTATAGTCGATCGAGCTCGCCAAGACGAATCCAACGAATCCAAGATCACCCAATTCACATCATTAAGGCACCGATCATCAAAATACACCGCTCGATCGGGATCGCCGTCCATGGGAGTGGTTGGAGTTTTCCACGAATTTACAAGGCCGCCACTCCCAAAAAATCTATAAATAGAGCTTCATTCTCACCTTAGGGGACAAATCGATTTGAAGACCGAGAGCTCGAGAACCACCAGACCTCGACGCCGACGCATCTATCACCACAAGTGCTACCACCAAGTACCAAGATCGAGTCGCCTTAGAGAGATCGCCTCTGCAGGGACTAGAAAAGACCGCCGCCCTTTCTCCAAGATCAAGAGGTTGCTCCCGTAAGATCCGCCGCTTTTGGGAAACTTCTCCTTGGGTTGGAGTTGACCGATATTGTATTTTTCTACACTGAATATTGTTTCCGCCTCAGAAACACCTTCTTCAACTAACAAGCAAGGACCCAGATCTTTGAACACATAGTGAAAGTTCTACGATCGGCAAGGCCCCGTGGTTTTTTCCCTTAACGGGTTTTCCACGATAACCCCGTGTTCATATCCCCGCTTGTGTGTTGATAATTTTGGGCTACATTTAAGATCTCGCATCGGAATAAAATTCTCTAAAGACGCAACAGTGCCTGTGGAAAAACAGTTCCCCATTGCTATATCTCCAATATGGTTGGTAAACGGGTTTGCGCCCAACGCCTCATTCTCGTGGATCAAGGACGCCAAGTCTCCAACACTTCTACATAATGCATTGTCTCAAAGGGGTCCCCTCTTAGAAGATCGGATTCAAAGGATGGAGGATTCCTGAACGAAATTCTTCGACTCGAGAGGACCAAAACGCTCCAACACTCGAAGAGCCAGTGTTCCGTGACGCGATAATCCATTTTCTTCCGAGAATGATTACCCGGAATGCTGGATCAACAAGTAGAGAACCCTTGGCACCACATCTGATGTAACTGACCACCGCTTCTACTACCCCACACACGAATGGCTCGACGGTGAAACTCCACGCCACCTTATGCGATGAACTATGACGATGCGTGAAGAGTTCAAAATAACAATGATCCATTCTCCGCCGCTTCTTCCAAAACTCGCTCCGCCAGAGATCATCTCGCAATACCCGATCGAGATTCAAGCTTCCCATGGACCCCACGATGGCAAAACATCCGCATATATATCGATCACTTTCGAACGATCATGCACATTAAGTGTAAATGACTCGCCTTTGTGTCGTATTCCAACGACTCTCAAAGGACATTTCGATTCTCTCTATTCGCCGCTATGTCCGATCATTTGGAGAGCTCGCCATTTTTGTAGAATGCTCAACAAGAGAATCATTAGATTCATCACATCTCTCCTAATCCACCGTAATGATAGAGAGTCCCTCAAAGAATACTTCCGTGAGGTTCTCCTCTCCCCTAGATGTGAGTAGATCCGTAACTGGTGGGCGTGTTTCTGAGGACCCTCCTGTGATACTTATTCATCATTAATGCGAAAATTCCATTCCTATCACCGTCCACCTAATAGAGGCACAAATCTCGCCGATGAAGCTATCGAAGGCTCATCAAGCATTTTGAACCACCCGCAAAGCAAGAAGGTTCCCAAAGGTGATGTTCAAACATCTCAAAGAAGAAAGAACCTCCCCCCAAAACCACCCTCACACCCGGGAGATGACTCAATCGAGAGGAAAATGCTCAACACGCCATAACATCCTATCAAGCCAGAAGAGGATAGCGCCAAGGGCCACACCTTTAAAGCCTGAATTGGAAATCAAGAGAATCGCACTTTCACCATGGTAGGGCACACCATCAAGATACCAAGGGAGGATTGAAAGACACACGTGGGGTATTTCTAGCTTTTATACAAAACCAACTCCGCCACCCAAGAATGCCGTGGGGCAAAAGAGAACCGCCAACGGTGAGATGAAATAATCGCAGAGGCCAAGTACTTTCAAATAAATATTCATTGCCGCCTTCAAGAGTATCAAGAAGTCTCGGGACCATTCTATCACCTTGATGATTTAAATTAGAGGGGCTCACATCAAGATCCCCTGTCATCAGAAGTGCAGATCCATTTCAATATTAAAAGGATATTGATCACAATGGGAGTTCTGGTGATGTTTTTTTCCCCTTCCCAAGATGGGGTATAAAGAGAGAAGCTTCAACAGCCGGCCCATCAGATGGATTTGATCAATCGATAGTGGAAGGGACAATCGCTTCCCGTAACTCGAGAATTTCACACACGCAACCACTTGATACAAAGTTCAAGTCCGCTGCATAATGCAATATTTGGGAGACCTCTCCATATATTGGCAAATACATCGTGCCTCACCAAGATGAAATTCCCCACACCACGGCGCATCGTAAGTGGGAATCAACAGAACACAAGCGTTATATCAAGCAAGCCCAAAGATTTACGCCAAGAATCTCAACATCGGATCCAACCTACGAGATGCCTCAAATATTTCTAGTTGAAGATGTAATTTGTCTTCCTATCTTGATCCATCGCAAAGGTGGGATGTGTATGATCAATCGTAAAGATTTTTGCTTAAAAATCAAGATATCTTGCGAGCAATCTCATGATATTCTGCATTGACCCTAAGTCACGCGACTCCTCAAAGTTGACTCAACCTACAAGCCGGTGATAGTGAAAGAACCTTCGCACTCAACGACATGTCATAAGAACAAGAAATCACCAAACTGGAAGTCAAGTTCATTCGGAAGTCTACTACCCCACCCGGAAATAAGAAGCCAATGTTCGAATGATCAAACCGACCTTAATTTGCATGCAAAAGATTTAGCTTCCCCTCTATTATCAAAGCCTATCCAAGGAGAGAAGCTGTACATCTATCTTGCTGTTTCTTCTCATGCCGTAAGCTCCGTGCTGATACGCGAGGAGAATTCATTACAACGACCCATTTACTATGTCAGCAAAATCCTTTCTGATACCGAAGGACGCTATCCACTAGATAAGACAGTATTCTAGTGCATTCTCGAAAAATGCACTTTCGTGCCCACACCATCAACGCCTACACTCATCTTCCATTAAGAACTATTCGCAAAAGCCCGATGTATCTGGAAGGTTGAAGTGGTGGTCGAGCTTGAGAGTTTGACATCCATTTTCTTCCACGCCCCGATATAAAGTCACAAGTGCTCGACTTGTAGAATGTACCATCCCATCACCAAACAGATCATTCATCACTCCATGACAAATCAATGGACATTATATGTTGATGGAGCTTGTACTTCTGCGGGAGCGTGAATTTTGCTTATCTCCCAAGTAAAATAACTTTAGGGCTTCAACTAAAGTTCCGCCACCAATAATGTCGCCGAGTACGCAGGCCCTCAGAGTGACTAAGGCTCGCCATTGACCGTGAGGTCCGTAACTTAGCCATCTACACACTCCAGGCCACAGTTGAAGGAGACTTCGAGCACCGCCATCCGCAGCTCGCACGCCTTTTGGCAAAGTCACTTCTTGCCGTAATCGAGACCCATCGATAACTCATATTCTGGGAGCGTAACACCAGCATGCCCTCTCCAAGTTAGCCACAACAACGACAGAGATCTTTTCAAGAGAAAATAGAGAGGACATCCACTTTCCCAAGATTCAAGGCCCTTGGGTGATACAATCTGAGGACCCAAAAGAATCTTCATGGATTGACCCGATCATGTCCTTTCTTCAAAGCGGCCTTGCCAACAAACCCCCCACCGATGCTATCCGCTCCGACGAGAGTAATCGAACTTCACCATAATCGGTGATCTAACTCTACAAGCGTCCTTCTTAGGGCCCTACTTAAAGTGTCTACCACCTTCGGAGGCTAACTATGCAATGCGAGAGGTTCATTCAGGAATTTGTGGTGAACATTTGGGAGGAAAAGCCCTCGCCTCAAAATCATGAGGCAAGGTTTTACCGCCTACAATGAAGAAGGATGGAGTTTGTAAAGAAGTGTAACAAGTGTCACATTCTAATCTCACTCATACACCATCTATAGAACTCACCACAATCCAGAGCCGCCCTTGCTCAATGGGGATATAATGGGACCTTTCCCATTGCCACTGGCAACAAAAAATTCATAATCTTGGCCGTTGATTACTTCAATGGCGGTGGAAGTCGAACCGTGCCAAAATCACCGAAACAAATGCCAAGCAATTTGTCTGGAAAAATATTATTTGTCATTTCATTCCAGCAAAAATCATCACCGATAATGGACGCAGCCGTGAAAGACATTCACATCTTTCTCGCCAGAGTCGATATATCCGCTAATCCACACATGTATCCCATCCACGTGCAAATGGGCGTAATCAAGTCACCAATAGACAATACTAAAAGGGCTAAAGACACGATCAACCACGCCGGGGCAATGGGTCAAGAACTATCCAATGTTCTTTGGCTTACCGCACTACATCAAGGACCCCTACCGGAGAAACGCCGCATAACTGGTGTTTCAACCAGGCTATTATTCCACATCGGTAGCCCTAGAACCCATAACTTTGATGCCGACAAAGAACGACGATAAGCTTCGATTCCATCTGATCTCCGCACATGTCACACTCGGATGGCTTCCTATCAAGAAAGGATTGCTCGAGGTTTCAACCGGCGGTAAAGCCACCAATATCTGCTGGGGACCTCGCCCTCGTAAGTCTCGACCAGAAAAGGCCCACCGTAACAAACTCACCGCTTGGGAAGGCCCGCATGTGGTGGTGTCTAAAATCAAGCCTGGCACGTTCAAGCTTAAGGATAGTATGGGGAAGACTCTCCCACGTACCTGGAATGCTACAAACCTCCAGAAGTACTACCAATGATGTATCAGCTTTTTTATTCTAGTGAATGCGGAAAACATTATCATCGTATATGTTTGTATTGCAATTATTGTTATCGAATTAAACATTTATCGATACTCGCTTGTCGCATTTATTGTCCAACCTTGGCATCAAGGTGTTTGGATTTATGTTTCTATCTATGTTAAAGTTCTCATACTTATTGTGACTTTTTCTTGCTTATGCTTGCATTTTAAAACACCGACTCAAGAGATACAAACTATTGTTGTATCTCATTCGTGGTAAGATCGATCCCTGTGGAATTCGACCGATCTTCCTGTTAACATCGCCGAAGTAACGCCTCGATAAACAACCTTGATAAGTTGGCAATCCTCTATAGATCCTACAACTTTCTCCATAACAAAGTTAACATCATCGGTAAACGCCCATACACAACCTAGATAGATCGAGAGGTTCCGAGAGAACCCTATAAATATATTCCGCAAGTTTGTCATCAAGTAACGCCGTAATGATCTTAGAATAGATCAAATTATCCTAAAGTGGATTCGATGATCTCTTCTACGTAATCTTTATCATCGAAAGTACACTTTGACACACAACTCCTAAATATTCACAAACAATTTTTGTGGATTGTTAATATTTCTCAGAACATACAAGTACAATCAACCGTAAATAATATACAACACCAACAAATGCAACATAAAGGAACTACAACTACACATTTTGATGGTCTCATCAGATGATGAAGAACTATCTGAGTCATCCTCGCCATCGCTAGAAGGCCTGGGAAGCTAGGAGAAAAGGACCTCAACACAGCCTCTATACGCCATGTCCCCTTCAAGAAACCTGATGAAGCCTTCATCAATACACGCCGCTCCAAAGCCTTCACCTCTACATCATATACGGTCTGCCTCCTCAACGTGATCCTCAGATGGATACTCAAGGTCGCCGAAGTTCTTGAAGTCCTCCACGCCTGTGATCGCCCGCTTCTACCCGAGATAAGTGCCTCTTTCTCTCAAAAGGCGATGATCTCGCTTCTTGCCTCAAGACCAAACCTTCTCAAAAAGATCTTCGATCCTCGCGCAACCAACCTCTGTTCTAGTCTCCACTAATTCATCCAAGTCGCCAACTTCCTAACAAAAAAAGAAAGAGAAGTCCAGTCGCCAACTCGTCCCAGACTCATCAAGTTGATTCTCCAACACGACATCTCTTTTACTTTCTCCACATACCGCTTCTTATATTCACCAGAAAACTTGACCTTCACGAACTCACCTACCATTCAAAGACAATGTTCATTTTGAAGTCAAGTTCTTGCTTCTTCAAGATCAAGAAAAAATTACGCTAAGCACAAGGAAAAGAAAAAAAAAGATGATGAACGCAAGAAGGATTTTACCGCTTCGACATGCAACGACCTACGCAGAATGATTCAACACGCCTCGTGAATGAAGATCCTTGGGGACGACTACTGGCCCGACTTTTCGATATCACCATCACCTCTTCCTTTTCCTCTTCTCTATTGGAGACGGGTCCTTCACTGGAAGAAGCCGAGGACGCTGGGAGATCTACTGAAACCTCTTTGTTGGCTTTCAACAATCGCATAAGACCGCCGGGATGAATAGAAAGCTCGCCAACAAAGATTCCTCCCGACAAATTGATATATCGAATCTCAAATCAAGATCTTCAATATTCTGAATTTCGCCCGCAGGATATCTTCATCACCAACTCAGGGAATGGGTAAATCTCTCGCCTTTCCCATTTCTAGAAGACCCCTACCATTCTTCATAAAAGAATCGCTTGCCCAACTTTGGGAGGATCCTTCGTCCGGAGGTCAAATTCTGCAGTGAATACGAATGCTCGCACATCCAGGTAATCTAGTCAAGGTTGCACCGCCTAAAAAAAAGACTATAAGTCCCATCCATCATTGCCCCGCTCAAAATTGGGAAATGCAAACCTCGATGTCGAAAATGGCGATCATCTCGGGATGGGGAAACCGCAATCCGCTCCCAAACTCATCTCGAGTGGTGAAATACCCTCCGAAATTGGGCTCTATCGACTTCTTCTGACACTTAAGAACCAAATCATTCTAAAATAATATTTTTCCGGCACCATCAATGTGTCGTGATCGACGACTAATGACCTCCCTCCCATTTTAGAAGGTTCTCGTCACGCCTCAATGGTCTGACGTGTCTCTTTCAAAATATTCTCACCCATCTACAAACACCCAACTCACGCATTGAGATGAAAATTATTCCAAGGAGTGCCCAAACTCCCACCGGGGAGGCTATGACCTGCTGGTGGAGATGAGGAGAGGTTGATCCAAGAAGAGTGCCCAAACTCCCACCGGGGAGGGCTATGCACTCTCTGGAGATGAGGATAGAGGTGGATCCAAAAGAGTGCCCAAACTCCCACCGTGGAGGGCTATGCACTCTAAGAGGAGGAGGAGAGAAAAGTGTGCCTTTCCTCTTACCTGGGGTTTTATAGACTCTAGGCAAAAGCGTAAAACCGCCTAAACCGTGGGCTGCCATCAGAGTCATCACTGTGCCAGCGGCCATCCAATAAGGCCAAGGCGCCTCCTGACGCCTCTGCCAATCGCCCACTATGACTGTCTGACTGGTCCATGGTCAACTGCTACCCACTTCAAATCACTACCATAACTGACTCCACACTCCTCCGGTTTCCGGCTTCATGGTCGAATCGCAAAACATCACCGCTTAACCTCAACCGACACGAAATCGACCGGCCTGACGCTCAACGGCCTTCCCTGGGTTCGCATACACTCGCGACGAATTCGCGGCCAATCGACGGATTGCTCGCGAATACGCTGGCTTTCGGCCGCTCCGCAACGCTGACGAATTCGCTCATCCTGCCCGCTTATCATGCGAACATTGGCTGGCCATATCGCGTCATGCATGGCTCGGCTCCGCAACCGGCTGACTACTGATCCACGCTTCCATGATGCGGAACAAGGCGCATCTGGCGCTGCGACACGCGGCGAAGCTCATTGGCATCCAGAGCCATGAATAAACTGCACGGATCGATCCATAACCTCAAAATATCGCACACATATATGCGATATGCGCTGATCGCCTTCAAAAAATATACCGTTATGAAGATCGTTTCTCTGCGCGCTTGATGGACTCAAATTTCAATTTGCTATTTTCGGTATGAGATATATTTTGATGATCAGATAATGTCACCCAAAAATAGGGGCAACCAACATCCTCGTAAAATTAATCTGATCAAGCACTAATCTCAAGGCATTTTCAAATGCTTCGATCTAATATCGATTTCAGAAACTTAATAAACCGACTGCCTCGATGAGACTAACATAAGAACATCAAGCATAGTCCGATCCGAAGCGAATCGACTGATCAAGCTATCGCATGAAAATGGATCCCGATCCGCCAAATGGTCACCAAAATCGACATATTTATAGGGATCGAAGCGCCGTCAAGCCAAGACGAATCCAATCCAAGATCACCCAATCATAAGGCACGCATCAAAATACACCGCGATCGAGGGATCGTGACCGCCATCCGATGGAGTGGTTGGAGTTTTCCACGAATTTACAAGGCTCGCCACTCCCAAAAATCTATAAATAGAGCTTCATTCTCACCTTAGGGGATCGGAATCGATGAAGACCGTGAGAGCTCGAGAACCACCCGACTGACGACGCCGATGATCTATCACCGCACCACCAAGAAGTGCTCAAGATCGAGCGCCTTAGATCGCCCTGAGGACTAAAAAAGACCGCTTGCCGCCCTTTCTCCCAAGATCAAGAGGTTGCTCCCGTAAGATCGCCTCGCCGCTTTTGGGAAACTTCTCCTGGGTTTGACCGATATTGTATTTTTCTACACTCTAATATTGCTCAGAAACACCTTCTTCTCAACTAACGAAGCAAGACCAGATCTTTGAACACATAGTGAAAGTTCTACAGATCGCAAGGCCCCGTGGTTTTTCCCTTAACGTTTTCCATAACCCCTGTTCATATCCTCTTGTGTGTTGATAATTTTGCCACACGAAGATCTCGTGATCTACCGAATAAAATTCTCAAGACGCAATCAGCCATGCTGGGAAAAATAGTTCCCCATTGCTATATCTCCAATATGGTTGGTAAACGGGTTTCCCAACGCCTCTCATTCTCGTGGATCAAGGACGCCAAGTCTCCAACACTTCTACATAATGCACTGTCTCGTGTGAGGGTCCGCAGCCCTCTTGGAAGATCGCTGCTCAAAGGATGGAGGATTCTAACGAAATTCTTCGCGAGAGGACCGGCAAACGCTCCAACACGCCTGGAAGAGCCACGTTCCGCGACTCCTCAAAGATAATCCATTTTCTTCCGAGAATGATTACCCGGAATGCCGGATCAACAAGTAGAGAACCCTCACACACATCCGCTTCAACTGATACCGCCAGCTCTACTCACCCCAAATTAATGGCTCACCAGACGGTGAAACTCCACGCCACCTTATATGATGAACTACGACGAATCGGTGCAGAAGAGTTCTAAACAATCAATGATCCATTCTCCGCCGCTTCTTCCAAAACTCCCGCCACGAGATCATCTCGCAATACCCGATTCGATGAGATTCACCCCACGATGGCACAACCGATCCAGAAAGAGCATATCACTTTCGAACGATCATGCACATTCGGGTAAATGACTCTCTCAGGTCGTCGTATTCCCGACTCTCAAAGGAGTGCTCAGATTTGGTTCTATTCGCCGCTATGGGGTCCGTCCGATCATTTGGAGAGCTCGCTGATTTTTTGTAGAAATGCTCGCAACAAGAGAATCATTAGGGATTCATCACATCTCCAATCCGCCGTAACGATGGAGAGTCCTCAAAGAATACTTCCGTGAGGTTCTCCTCCTAAGCCATACCCGTGAGTAGATCCGAACTTTGAGGGCGTGCTTCTGAGGACTCGTGATACTTCTATTCATCATTAATGCGGAGATACCCATTCCTATGTTGACTGTCCACCAAATAGAGGCACAAATCTCCACCGACGGCTATTAGTGCTCATCTAAATTTTGAACCACCAAGCAAGAAGCAAGAAGGTTCCCAAAGGTGATGTTCAAACATCTCAAAAGAAGAGAGGCAAAGAACCTCCCCCAAAACCTCCTCAACAAATAATTGATGACTCAATGAGAGGAAATATACTCTCAACACGCCATGAACATCCTAGCTATTCAGAAGAGGATAGCAAGTGGCCACCACCTTTAAAGCCCGGAATTGGAAATCAAGAGAAATTTCACTTTCACCGCAGTAGGCACACCATCAAGAGTGCCACCAACAAGGAGGAGGAGATTGAAAGACTAATACGTGGGTATCTAGGCCATTTTATACAAAACCAACCCGCCGCCCAAAGAAATGCGGGGCAACCAGAGGAACCGCCAAGCTGCCGAGAGAGAAACAATGGAGGGCCGCTGTTATCCAAATATTCATTGCCGCCTTCAAGAGCCGTGAGAAGTCTCGCTGACCATTCTATCACCTTTGATGATTTAGATCAGAGGGCTTCGATCCCACATCAAGATCCCCTCATCGCAAGTGTGGGTCGATCCATGCTTCAATATTAAAAGGATATTGATCGACAATGGGAGTTCTTGATGTTCTTTTACTCCACTTTCCTCATGGGTATAGAAAGAGAGAAGCTTCAAGCGCCCATGATGGATTTGATAATCGACCGATAAGTGGAAGGGACAATCGCCTTCCCGTAACTCTTGGAGAATTTCCGACACGCAACCCACTTGATACAATTTATAGTCAAGTCCGAGTCCGCTGCAATGCAATATTTGGGAGACCTCTCCAGCCTATATTCGCGGCCATCCGCGGCCTCACCTCAAGATGAAATTCCACACCACCGGCATCGCGGTGGTAAGTGGAATCAACGATAGCAAGCGCTTATATCAAGCAAGCCCACATTTACGCCAAGAACCTCAACATCGAACTTTGACCTACGAGAGATGAGGATGCCTCAAAGGGCTTCTCGCTTGAAGATGTAATTTGTCTTCCTATCTCGAAGTTGATCCATCGAAAGGTGAAGGTGGGATCGTTGCCTACCGATCGTAAATCGTAATATGTAGATTTTCGAAAATCAAGATATCTTTGCCCGAGCGCATCCGATATTCGGCATTGACCTAAGTCATTACGCGACTCCCTCAAAGTTGACTCAACCTACAAGTGATACGTAAGAAAAGAACCTTCCAACGACATTGCAGTCATAGAACAAGAAATCACCAAACTTCGGAAGTCAAGTTCATTCGAGAAGTCTACTACCCCACCGGTTGGCTAAACGAGTGTTAGTCAAGAAGGCCAACGCTCGGAGAATGTGCATCGACTACACCGACCTTAATCGCATGCCCAAAAGATAGCTTCCCCTTCCTCAGATCGACCAACTAGTTGATGCGACATCGTGACATCGATGCCGAAGCTTCATGGATGCCTATTCGCTACAATCAAATCGATGAACAAACAGATGAGGAAGCAACATCCTTCCAAACAGATAAGGGACTATACCGCTATCGTCATGCCATTCGACTAAAAAATGGAGCAACATATCAACGCTTTATGAATAAGATCTTCAAGGATCTTATAGGCACAATATGGAGGTGTATGTTGATGATATGTCGGTGAAGAGCTTGGAAATATCACAAAGATATTTCGACCGCAATGTTGCTTTGACATTCTTCGACACTACAAGATGCTGCTCAACCCAAGCAAGTGCATTTTGAGTTTCCTCCGAAATTCCTGCTTCATGGTCACCCGGATAGAGGCCAACCCCAGAAGATAAAAGCACTCAAGGACATGTCACCTCCAAGAACCATCAAGGAAGTCCAACGCTTGACCGGAAGGATTGCGCTTTATCACGATTCTTGGCCCGCCTGAGATAAGTATCTACCATTCTTCAAAATCTTGGGTGCACGAGGAAATGGATTCCAAAGTGACATGAATGTCAAACCGCTGAGCAACTTCGAAGTCTATTTAGCTTCCCCATTATCAAAGCCTATCCAAGGAGAGAAGTGACATCTATCTTGTCGCTTTTCTCATGCCGTAAGTCCGGTCGACACGCGAGGAGAATTCCGCAACGCACCCATTTACTATGTCAAGAAAATCCTTTCGATGATCAAAGGACGCTATCCACCAGATAAGACAGTATATTCTAGTGCATTCTCGCATAAAATTGCGAATCGCATTTCGCCCACACCATCAACGCCTACACTCATCTTCCATTAAGAACTATTCGCAAAAGCCCCGATGTATCCGGAAGGTTGATGAAGTGGTCCGAGAGAGTTTGACATCCATTTTCTTCCACGCCCCGATATAAAGTCACAAGTGCCGACTTCATTGTAGAATGTACCATCCCATCACCACCAACAGATCATTCATCACTCCATGACAAATCAATGGACATTATATGTTGATGGAGCTTCGTGTACTTCCTGGGAGCAGAATTTTGCTTATCTCCCAAGTAAAATAACTTTAGAGTACGGGCTTCGACTAAAGTTCCCGGCCACCAATAATGTCACTGAGTACGAGGCCCTCGTAGTAGGACTAAGGCTCGCCATTGACTGTGAGGTCCAGAACTTAGCCATCTACACGCACTCACTGTGCTCACTGTTGAAGGAGACTGATACCCGCCATCCGCAGCTTGACCGCCTTTTGGCAAAGTCACTTCTTGCCGTAATCGAGACCCATCGATAACTCATATTCTAAGGGGTAACACGCGAAAGATGCCCTCTCCAAGTTAGCCACAACAACAGTGAGATCTTTTCAAGAGAAAATACATGAGGACATCCACTTTCCCAAGATTCAAGGCCCTTGGGTGATACAATCTCGAGGACCCAAAAGAATCTTCATGGATTGACCCGATCATGTCCTTTCTTCAAAGCGGCCTTGCCAACACTCCACCGATGCTATCCGTCTCCCACGTATAATCAACTTCACCATAATCGGTGACGAACTCTACAAGCTTCTGGGGCCCTACTTAAAGTGTCTACCACCTTCTGAGGCTAACTATGCAATGCGAGAGGTTCATTCAGGAATTTGTGGTGAACATTTGGGAGGAAAAGCTCGCCTCAAAATCATGAGGCAAGGTTTTACCGGCCTACAATGAAGAAGGACGATTGAGTTTGTAAAGAAGTGTAACAAGTGTCGCCATATTCCAATCTCACTCATACACCATCTCAGAACTCACCACAATCGAGTCGTGGCCCTTTGCTCAATGGGGATCGATATAATGGGACCCTTTCCCATTGCCACTGGCAACGAAAAAATTCATAATCTTGGCCGCTGATTACTTCAATGGCGAAATGAACCGCCAAAAATCACCAAACAAATGCCAAGCAATTTGTCCGAAAAATATTATTTGTCGTTTGATTCCAAAGAAAATCATCACCGATAATGGACGCAGTCACGTGAAAGACATTCACATCTTTCGCCAGAGTCGATATCCGCTAATCCACCGTATCCCATCCACAGTGCAAATGGGCGTAATCAAGTCACCAATAGACAATACTAAAAGGGCTAAAGACACGATCAACTAAATGGCAATGGGGTCAAGAACTATCCAATGTTCTTTGGGCTTACCGCACTACATCAAGGACCCCTACCGAGAAACGCCGCATAACTGTGGTTTCAATCAGGTCGTTATTCCGACATCGGGGTCCCAGCCCTAGAACCCATAACTTTGATGCCGACAAAGAACGACGATAAGTTTCGATTCCATCTGATCTCCGCAAAGAGACCCGACATGTCAAGACAATGGCTTCCTATCAAGCGGATTGCTCGAGGTTTCAACCGGCGGGTAAAGCCACGAATATCCGCTGGGGACCTCGCCCCGTAAGTCTCGACCGCCAGAAAAGGCCCACACGTAACAAACTCTCACCGGGGAAGGCCCGTGATGTGGTGGTGTCAAAATCAAGCCCGCACGCTCAAGCTTAAGGATAGTATGGGGAAGACTCTCCCACGCACTGAATGCTACAAACCTCCGTAAGTACCGCTGATGTATCGCCTTTTTATTCAATGCTAAAAACATTATCATCGTATGTTTGTATTGCAATTGTTATCGAATTAAACATTTATCGATACTCTGTTTGTCGTACTTATTGTCCAACCTTGGCATCAAGGTGTTTGGATTTATGTTTCTATCTATGTTAAAGTTCTCATACTTATTGTGACTTTTTCTTGCTTATGCTTGCATTTTAAAACACCCGACTCAAGAGATACGCAACTATTGTTGTATCTCATTCAGGGTAAGATCGATCCCCAGGGAATTCGATCTGATCTTCCTATACAACATCATCGCCGAGTAACGCCTGATAAACAACCTTGATAAGTTGGCAATCCTCTATAGCCTACAACTTTCCATAACAAAGTTAACATCATCGCAGTAAACGCCCGATACACAACCTAGATAGATCGAGAGGTTCTCGAGAGAACCTCTATAAATATATTCCGCAAGTTTGTCATCAAGTAACGCCTGTAATGATCTTAATAGATCGAATTATCCTAAAGGGATTCTCGATGATCTCTTCTACGCTAATCTTTATCATCGAAAGTACACTTTTGACACACAACTCCTAAATATTCACAAACAATTTTGTGGATTGTTAATATTTCGCAAACATACAAGTACAATCAACCGTAAATAATATACAACACCGCAATAAAACATAAAGGAACTACAACTACAGCCTTGATGGTCTCATGATGATGAAGAACTATCTCGAGTCATCCTCGCCGCTAGAAGGGTCTGGGAAGCTAGGCTGGAGAAAGGACCTCAACACGCCTCCTAGCTATACGCCAAGCGGGTCCCCTTCAAGAAACCTCGGATGAAGCCTTCATCAACACACCGCCGCCTCCAAAGCCTTCACCTCTACATCATACACGCGTATTCTCGCCTCAACGTGATCCTCAGATGATACTCTCAAGGTCGCCGAAGTTCTTGAAGTCCTCCACTACCGTGGATCGCCTCCCGCTTCTACCCGAGATAAGGCGCCTCTTTCTCTCAAAGGCGAAGCAGAATCCTCGCTTTGCCTCAAGACCAAACCTTCTCTAAAAGATCTTTGATCCTTTGCAACCAACCTCTTTCTAGCCTCCACTATCCCGAAGTCCGCCAACTTCGACAAAAGAGAAGTCGCTGAGTCGCCAACTCGGCCCCGTGACTCCATCAAGTTGATTCTCCAACACCTGACATCTCTTTTACTTTCTCCACATACCGCTTCTTATATTTATGGAGAAACTTGACCTTTAACTCCTTCAATTCCCATATTCAAATGTTCAAGTCAAGTTTCGCTTCTTCAAGATCTCAAATAAGAAAAATTAAGCACAAGGAAATGGGAAATAAAAGATGATGAACGAAGAAGGATTGTTACCGCTTCATGTCAATCCTACGCAGAATGATTCAACACGCCCCTCGTGAATGAAGATCCTTGGGACGACTACTCAAGGCCCATGATCATATCACCATCACCTCTTCGCCCTTTTCTCTTCTCTTCTATTGGAGATGGGTCCTTCACGGAAGAAGCCAGAGGACGCTTGGGAGATCGGCTGGAAACCTCTTTGTTGGGCTTTCAACGAATCGCATAAGATCGCCGGGATGAATAGAAAGCTCCAACAAAGATTCCTCTCGACAAATTGCTGATATATCAATCTCAAATCAAGATCTTCAATATTCTAGAATTGTCCAGATATCTTCATCACCAACTCAGGGGGAATGGGTAAATCTCGCCTTTCCCCATTTCTCGAGAAGACCCCCATTCTTCACAAAAAAGAATCTTGCCCAACTCTTGGGAGGATCCTTCGTCCGGGTCAAGTAGCCGACTCGCAGTGATACACCATGTGCATCGCAGTAAACTTGCACATCCGAGGTAATATAGTCAAGGTCGCACCGCCCTCAAAAGACTATAAGTCCCATCACATTGCCTTCGCCGAAAATTGGAAATGCAAACCTCGATGTCGAAAATGGCGATCATCTTGGGATGGGGAAACCGCAATCCCGCTTCCAAACTCATCTCGTAAGTGGTGAAATTCATGGAATTGGGCTCTATTAGACTTTCTTTGACACTTAAGAACCAAATCATTCTAAAATAATATTTTTCCAAAGCATGATCAATGTGTCTCCCGTGATCGACGACTCCCATGAATCTTCGCCCTCCCATTTTTAGAAGGTTCTCCCGCCTCATGGTCGGACGTGTCTCTTTCAAAAGATTCTCACCCATCTACAAACACCGGCAACTCATACGATCGAGATGAAAATTATTCCAAGGAGAGTGCCCAAACTCCCACCACGTGGCTATGCACTCGCTTGGTGGAGATGAGGAGGAGGTTGATCCAAGAAGAGTGCCCAAACTCCCACCGGGGAGGGCTATGCACTCCCTGAGGGAGGTGAGGTGGATCCAAAAGAGTGCCCAAACTCCCACCGAGGGCTATGCACTCTAAGAGGAGAGAGGAGATGAAAAGTGTGCCTTTCCTCTTACCTGGGGTTTTATAGACCCTTCAGGGCAAAAGCATAAAAAAACCGCCAAAAGCCCAAAACCGCCAAATCAAAACCGCTGTGTCGGCTCAGGGCCCCAAGGCTGCGCCACAGCTGCACGCTTCACGCAGCCAAGATGAGCCAGGCCAGAACTCGTCTGGCACGCCACTGCCGCTCGACGGCTGGAGCTGGGTGAATCAGTCCACGGGTCGAATCGCGCCCACGGTCACGGCCCACGGTCAAAGCTACCACGGCCGAGTCCCACGCGAACCTCCGGCCCGCGTGGCGCGAACCGCCGGTCCACGGGTCGCAACCGCCGGGTCGAAACTATCGGCGTTTCAACCTCATGACGCTAACCGTTCGGCCAATTCGACAGCCTCGACCTGGCGCTCGCTTCAACCGCAGCTAACTCGCTCGCTTCGCTGCCGCTACCGGATCTGATCCCGCTTGCCGCTGCTACATCACGGCTCGCTATGCTGCCGCTAACCGGCCTGATCAGATCCTGCTTCGACACGGACCACGAGCACGCCATGCAGCGGTGGCGGCGGCGACGCTGCAGACAGGCGCTTACTCGCTTCGTGGCTCGCCGCAATAACCCGCACGGATCGATCCGTAACCTCAAAATATCGCACCCGCATATACCTATGCGCATTTGCGACTCTACATCCTTCCACGCTTATAATATTGTCTATGAAGACTGTTTCTCAAAATGCGCATTGATGGACTCTCAAATTTCATTGAAGAATTTGCTATTTTCAAGTATTTGACATATATTTTTGGATGACGAGATAATGTCACCCAAAAATAAAATCGATACATTCTCAAAATTAATCGATCAAGCGAATCTCAAGGCATTTTAAATGCTTCGATCTAATCACCGATTTCAAAGAAACTTACAAATAACGCCGGCGAGACGAACATAATAACATCAAGCTTAGTCCGATCCGAAGCTCGAATCGACTCGATCAAACTATCGGCATGAAAATGGATCGATCCGCCAAATGGTCACTAACCGACATATTTATACGATCGATGCCAAGACGAATCCAACGAATCTAAGATCACCCAATAGACATCTTTAAGGCACCCGGGATCATCAAAATACACCGTCGATGAGGGGATCGACTGGCCGTCGAGAGTGGTAAATTTACAAGGCCGCCACTCCCAAAATCTATAAATAGAGCTTCATTCTCACCTTAGAGGGACGAATTGATTTGAAGACAGAGCTCGAGAACCACCGACCGACGCCACGCATCTATCACTACCACCAAGAGTGCCGAAAATCGTGAGTCGCTTAGAGATCGCTTAGGACTAGAAAAGACCAGCTCCTCTTTCTCCTCAAGATCAAGAGGTTGCTCCTAAGATCGTTCTGCCGCTTTTGGGAAACTTCTCCTGGGAGTTGACCGACATATTTTTCTACACTCTAATATTGTTTCATCAGAAACACCTTCTTCTCAACTAACGAAGCAAGGACTCAGTATCTTTGAACACATAGTGAAAGTTCTACGAGGCAAGGCCCGTGGTTTTTCCCTTAACGGGTTTTCCACGATAACCCCTGTTCATATCCCCGCTGTGTTGGATAATTTTGGGCTGTAAGATCTCGCATCTACCGAATAAAATTCTCTAGACGCAAAGCTTATTTAGATTAAATGTGCCAATACGTGAGAAATTAATATATATATATATATATATATATATATATATATATACACACACATTGTTATTGACACATTTTAGATTTTATGTTACTACCTCATATGCATATATGATTGTGCATTTAGCCTTTATGCATTGACTTAATAACCTCCATTTTAGATATTTTCAATTTTTCGAATATACCTTGAGCAATTTATTTCGCAAACTAAAGTTATTTAGGAAACGTCGATGGTCATCGAAGTGAACTTGGCTTAATCTTTGCAATGTTGATCTATGACTTTTCTTAGTTTATTCATTCAATTAATTCTGCTATAATTGAGATGAATATGACCCCATATATAGTTGTTTCGCCGACAGATTATCACATTTTGACATGAATGTGTAGATCAACAAATGCCTACTGACAAACATGGTGCGCTCCCAAAGAAAATCATGTTTATTGTCCCCCTTTCATTCAATTGAGTGTGTTTATATATCTCTCGTGATTGTTTGTGCTTATCATTCTTTGTATTGTGCTAAGTCCCAATCTTCTTGTGTCTTTGTAGGAGATCTTTCGTTGGAGTAGACCCACTGACATGGCTCCAGACAAGCATACTGAGGAGGCTATCTAGACTGCTATTGATAGACACGATCTTCAGGGGGATGCCGACGTCAGGGATAGACTTGAGCAGTATAAAGATATGTTGCAAGGACGTGATATTTTTCATGACTTTTTCACACGGTCTCCTTTGCTTCCATATTGTGTTTCAGATTCGCTTACTTTTGAGGAGTTGAGAGATTAGGTATCTACCATTAAGCTGAAATGTGGGGAGTACAATCCTTTAGACAAGTGTAATCGACTATGAGATGTGTGATACTGCAATGACGATTGAGTAAGTAGGCCTGAGGTTACTAGCCATCGCCTTTAGTCTAGTGCACTTGAATGGCCAGACTAATCGTAGGCCGATTCCTAGCAGCTCATATGTGACTTGGGCGTACATAGGCACACGAGAGACACTGCATATAGGATTTATGAGGCAATGTATGCTTCTCTATTTGATTTCTCAAGTATCCCTCCTTCTTGTGTTCGAGGTATGATAAAGTTTTGGGATTTAAGTTGTAGTACATGTTGGGTTGGCCCGGAAGAGTTGACCGTTACTTTACGAGATATACAGATAATGTCAGGACTTCCTATTTTTAGTCACTGCTATGAGGAGTGTATTCCACCAGATGAGGAGCTTTTTTCCAGGCAGCCTTTAGATGATGATGATCAATGGGGTAGACTCATTTTGCCAACAGTTTGCCTTGAGCTCTTGAGGCATTATTGCTAGACGTATAGAGTAGCCCGTTTATTTATGCGGTCTCGAGTGATGATACCAGTGGGTGTATGGATTCATAGTTTCTTACAGGAGGATGGTCTGTTTGGTCGTCCAACATAGTTTGTGATTCGTTTGAGCATTGCAATGGGGTGATCGGGCTTGTTGAGGCCGAGCCTTCCCAGCTTGGACACGCCTCCAGCCTTTACGACATGGATGAGGATCTATTCTTAGGATTTTTAACCACTTGGTTGTCCACATTTGTCTTATGTCGGAGGGATTTGTGTGATCTAGTGTTATTAGCACTCCGGATCTGAGGAGCATCCCACTTTGCTATATACTAGGTTATGTGGACCATTTTGAGTCTAGTTCTCTGAGATTTGAGGTCTTACTTTACCCGGTAGTATTTATATGCATGGATCCATTTTTATATCCACGAGCTGCTTGCTTTACCTTACATGCTTCATGAGAGAAGTTTCCCTACTATCATTCAAATTGCCTCAAGCATCTTTTACTTTGGAGAGGGAGTGGATACGTTTGTTTTTCTTTGCTCCACACATGGTCAGAGATAGATTTTCTCTTGTTCACCTGCCAGATATAGGTGACCTTCGACAACATGAGAGTCGATATAGTTGATAGCATTGATCGAGGCGAGAGCCACCTTGCTCTTTAGAGGAAGATCACTACGGGTGGAATATTTCATTAGCATGAGTCTTGGCTAGCTATGTTATAGATTTAGTCGTATAGTGGTTCTGGAGGGATATCAGCCCAGCAGGGTTGTTCGTCAATTTGGGTTTTCTGCCACTTATGATGGATGACCATTCATTCCTGCATAGTTGATACTCTTCGATGGATTGCCAATAGAGACTCATTTTCATACAGCCTTTGGTGATGTGGATTCACATGTTCAAATGGGTTCTCATTTTGCTTGGCTCCTCCACATATCGACACTAGGATCGCTTATATTAGATTGACTTTGCTTGTCTCTTGCTCTTTTATGGAGCATGGTGAGGTATGAGTTAGGTAGTTAGGAGTTCCTCGAGAGAGACCACATTGCGACTCCACGCCTAGTAACGAGGGCGTGGTAATGCCCTCATTTTTTTTACTTACATTTTTTCATGCATACTTTATGACTAGTAATACATATGTCCGATATTATTCTCTTATTGCTACAAAGGTGAGGATGATTCAGCTACTATGGAAGAGGCTACTACTCCTTCTAGAGTGCAGCTTAGGGAACCATCTCCTAGCCGCACCGAGGTGCCTTCATCCTACCGCAAGCACAAGCGGATCCATCAGACAAATCCTCCTAGGGCTTCGATAGATTGGTCAATGAGTACTACTTCTTGCCAAATTTTGACACTAGATGAAGTACCATCAGGTTCTAGATTAGTTGGCATACCATCTTTGAGGATTCAGAAGAGGGTGTGCCGAGTGTTTTTGTTATAGAGCCCACTATTTCTGAGATGACAACACCATAAATGAATGCATATCTACCTCTTGGACCCCCTATTCCTACTTGTTGCCCTAGAGAGACACCTTTTATAGGAGAGGTATCCTTTAGCACTCAACCGATTATATATATTGTTCTTGAGATGCCAGCTCCTCATGTGGATGCATCCCCACCTCCGGTCCTACCGCTGCTCAGCCTGGGAGACACATGTTGTTGTAGAGTTGGGGTTTACTACTTCACTTGCTGTTCTAGCATACCCTTCTTCTACTTTTGACTTCACAGTAATGCCACAGTGCCACCGCTCAACGATCCACTTGGCCACTCTTAGTTACCTTCTTTAGGTATTGTATTTGTTCATTCATGTACTTATTTTAGTTATATTACTGATGATCTCTTCCACTGATAATAATTTATTTGTTCTATCTTTATAGTTCTTGATGGAGCAGATTATCAATTTGAGATTTATTGTCGACACTCCTGAGGTCCTGATATGAGAAATCAGATGAGGCAGGACAACAACTTAGTATTTTTATGAGATTTGCTCTCACGGTTAGAACAAGGATCACCTGAGTCACTTCAATGTTTTACTTTTGATGCCAACATGCTTTTAGACTGCCTTGATCACTTTGGGTTGGAGTACATGGAGCTAAGATTCTAGGAGAGCCTGTGTAGGGAGATAGAGTTTAAAGTCAGGCACATGAGATCCCTTTCGCAGGCAGCATCGAAGCCATACTGTGGCTGGAGTGAGTCGATCCCGGGAGGTCGCTTAATCAACAGCTCAAGAGTTTGAGAGGAGTGCACTGACCTTGAGAATAGCCGGGCAGAGACTTGACGCGAGATGAGATGACTAGCTTTTGAGGGATACGAGGCCTCGGAGGGAGCTCAGAGCTTGATGTCTTGCAAGACCGACCTTCGTGGAGCAAGGTAGATGAGGTCTAGAGAGAGAGAGAGAGTAGCATGCACTCATTGTGCACAGACAGACGCCTTTAGCTATGAGGAGTTACATATATGTGAGGCGTAGATATACCATCAATTGTAGCACAACCGGATATACATGGCGCCTCCTTTGATGTACTTTTTTTATGAGCTATGTACTCATTTCTTCAGATTAGTGAGATTTTCTATTTCTTTTCTAGTACATGTACTTTCTATTGTGATATCTTGATGAGCTTTATTAGTTTGGACATTGTATTATCAATGTTGAGCTTGTTGTCACTTTGTGCTATCGTAGTAACTTAGTCAATGAAAGATAAATGTCATTAGCCCAATGTGCCATGCATGCTGAACTTGATGACTGCTATATTTATGGTGGATTTGGAGCTTGAGATTTTTTCTTGTCCTAACTTCCGTTTTAGTGAACTCGGTAGAGGGAGCTTCCCTGATTCATCTCAGTTGACTTGTCAAGTGAATGTAAGAATACTTTTTGCCCTATGCTTAATGCTTTGACTGGCTTTGTGAGTGGTTGAGTTTTGGTTATTTTAGGATTTGTAGATCCTCCTGTCCTAGCATTGTGCTTATGACATCAAAGGATGACCTAGCCTTCCGGCTTATATTAGGTCTATAATCTTGAATTATCAATTCAGTAATAAGTACTCTATCGGACTGAATAACCATGAAATCCCTTTAGTTCAGCCATTGGCTTTGTATAAACTATAAAATTGCTTCCTCGATCTTATGCTTTCTATTTTGATGGACTTGATGAGGAAATTGACTTTGATCTATGCTTGGTGCTTGATCAGTCTGTTTAAAAATCTATTGGGATATCACCTTGTAGGTAAGACAAGAATTAACTCGAGGTAGCTCTAGGTTGAGAGTTATTTTCTCATATTATCTCAGTCCATCGATCAAGTAAAAATATATCTTGGATTCTGGTTGCTTGTAGTCACTAAGCTAGATCTGGTTTGAGATTGAACAATTATCATCATTGGACTAACGAGCATGGGCTCTTTCACTATGACCTTTTCTTACGGCTTGTTGAGTGAGAGCAAAGAACTCCTACCACTTATGGGCTTGTTGAGTCTAACCTTTAGAACCTACTCGAGTCTTCTTAATCTTATGTGTGATGGCTTGGTGGTTTTGTCATGAGACTGACGAACGGAGGCTCTTTCACTGCGTCCTTTTCTCACACCTTATTGAGTGAGGAGAGCGTCATCAACTCTGCCATTTGTGGGCTTGTTGAGTTCGACTTTAAAATTCATCTGTGTCCTAGACTTGAAGATGTAGAGGTTGATATTTTTTCAACTTAGTTGACTGAAGCTTCCAAAATTGAGAGTCTTTTTGGCTTGATCTTCAACATTTGACGAATCTTGGAGGAAAACTTTTGACATTTAGAACCGTATTTTCTTACATTGAAGTAGATTATTTTGTTCTTATAAGACCAGTAACTTTAACAATAATAATTATAGGTATATTTAGGGATAATCTCTTATTTCATAGGAAAAGATTGAACAACTTTGATAATAAAAACTAAAAAAATGCCTCCTGTCTAACAGATAGTTCAAAAATGTATGAGTTTGAACTTCTTTAATATAAATAAACACAGCTCATTTTGATTATAATATATATTTTTCTAAGGATCTCGGCTTGAAGCATGATGTCAACTTAGTTAAATATATAAAAAAAAAACCTGCCAAATAGAGGGCTTTCACAGCAACTTGAAAATGCATTCTCGTTTTATGAGAGAATCTTCAAGTGACATTACATGCATGAAAGCCTTACTAGTATGATTTTCATTTAAGCATTTATATACTTATCCACTGTGATATTTCGAGATATCATTTGATGGCATCCGTCGTTGACCATTCGTGTCAATAAGCTAGTAGGATCCTCCTTCGTACACCTTCTCTATGATGTAAGGACCTTCCCAGTTAGCTTCAAATTTACCACTGATATTACGATGAGGGATGATTGGTCTTCTCAGCACCATAATCAATTGACCTTTCTTGAATGTCCGAGGGCATACTGAACTATTGAATGCTTTGGACATCCTCGCTTGGTAAATTTCTAAACTTTGTTGAGCTTGGAGTTTAACTCCGTCAAGTGCATTCTACTCTTCCATTCTTAGATGAGCATTCTCATCTTGAATTATACAGCTACTCGAAGTGATGGTAGCTCAACTTCTAATGGCGTAACTCAAATTCAACTCAAATGTCGAGAGCGACCTTAGGCATTTTGTAAGTTATTTTATATGCCTATAGTGCTTTCATCATTTTTAGTGTGTCACTCTTTTATTCTTCATGAGAATCTTTTTGAGCAATTTCACTAAGGTTTTATTAAAAGCCTCCGCCAAACCATTGGTCCTTGGATTGCAGATTGATGAGTACTGTCAATCAATTTTATGTTGATCAACGAATCTGTATATCTTCACACTCTTGAAAGCTGAGATATTATCTGAAATGATTTGTCATGGCACCACAATCTATAGACAATATTATTGGTGAAGAAGTCAACAATCGATCTATTATGACTTCCTTAAATGGAACACCTTCAACCCATATGGAGAAGTAGTCAGTAGCTGCTAAAATGAATCGATGTCCGACAGATGATGGAGGATAGATCGGGCTGATTATTTATATTCCCCAACACTCAAACAACCAAGAAGCTACCATCGGATGTAGCAGATTTGGAGGTTGATGAATGATGTTATGATGGACTTGACATTCGTGGCACTGCCGGCATGATCAATAATGCTACCATCACGCCATCTTGGATTTACCGCCATCTGTGATAGGCTTGGCTCGTGACATAAAGCATATTATTCTTTTTTTTTATTTGTAAGGTAAATAATTTACCGCTAGGTAACTTCCCTTCTTTAAAATAGTCGATGAATGGTTGCCTCCAGTCATCAGATGCTTTTACTATGAAAGTTTCTTGTTGTATTTTTGAAATTCCTTAGACTTGGAGTTCTCTTGAGTTGATTTCTTTTGTTCTTGTAATGGAGTGTGAGGAAGAACCGAAGTTGCATCCTATTGGCTTATGCTTAACAACCCTTCTTCCTGTGGAGAGTATAGATTTTTTGGTTGTAAAACTCGAAAGTGAATACATTGATCATCACATAGTCATCATTCATACTCACAATCTCCTTAGCCAATTTGGCCAAACAATCTGCTTTGTCATTCTCTGATCGAGAGACTCAAGTCAATGTGACATTTGGAATTTGTTTCATTAACTTGAGCACTCATTTGTGATAATAGGCCAACTAAAGCTTGTTGATCTTATAAACACCCAAGACTTGATTGATGACAAATTGAGAATCTCCAAAGATTTGTAAATTCTTTATACCAATAGCAATAACTTCTTTAAGTCCAGCTACTAATGCTTCATACTCGACCTCATTATTAGTTCAAGGTTCAATAATCCAAATGAGTGTCACATTATTCCTTCTTTCAGTGTTATAAAAATAAGGCTGATGCCAGCTCTTGCTTTTAGAAGTTTTGGAGGTTGAGCAGGCTTGATTGACGATGCTCCATCAAAATACATTTTCCATATTTGTAACCTCTCTCTCTCATGGATGAGCAAGATTTTCTCATCTAACAAATCATCATTAAGTGGAGAGTCTGCTGCAATGGGATGTGCAGTGAGAAAGTCTGCCAGAACCTGTCCCTTCACTGCATTTTGAGGGATATATGTAATGTCAAATTACAAGAGTAGAATTGCCCATCTAGCCAAACGACCTGTCAATGTTGGTCTTGTCATCAAGAACTTCAACGATTGATATTTGAGATGAGTAGTATCTTATGTGATAACATATAATGCCGAAGCTTCTGGGCAACAAATATTAGTGCTAGACAGTGCTTCTCGGTCGGAGAGTACTTTGCTTCAACTCCTATAAATCTTTGACTGATATAGTATAATGCATTTTCTTTGCCTCCTTCATTATGCTATGCAAGCAATGATTCAAGAGATTCTTCTAGTGCAGCTGTATACAAAATGAGAGGCTTTCCCGGGATTGGTGTTGCAAGAATTTGTGGGTTCAATAGATATTTCTTGATGCTATCGAAGGCTTCTTGACACCCTTTATCCCATTTGAATAGAGCATTCTTCTTCATCAATTTTGTAAAGGGTTGGCATCTGCACAATAAATTTGATATAAAATGCCGAATAAATGCGAGTTATCTTTGTAATAAGCAGAGTTGGCGTAAACTCTTCAGGGGTGGCATCTCAACGATTGCTTTAATTTTTGCAAGATCAATCTCAATTCTTCAATGGCATACAATGTAGCCAAGTAATTTTCCAGATGAGACTCCAAATAGACATTTGAGGGGATTCACTTAAGATTGTATTTTCTTATTCTCTCGAATATAATCTTTAGATCGTCAAGATGATTTTTGCGATCTATACTTTTAATGACAAGATCATCGACATAACATTCTTTCTTTTGATGAATCAACTCATCAAAATATGAGTCATAGCCCCGGTATGTAGCTCCGGCATTCTTCAATCTGAAGGGCATGACTGTATAACAATATATACCAATTGACGTCCTGAATGATGTGTGCTTTTCATCTTCAAGAGCAATCTTGATTTGATTGTAACCCGATGATTCATTCATGAATGAGAACATATCATAGTTGTAAGTACTATCCACTAGTAATTTTGATATTGGAAGTGGAAAGTCATCTTTTGGGCATGCTTTATTTAGATCTTGAAAATCGATGTAGATACGTATTTGACCATTTTTCTTTCTCACTGGAATAATATTGGCTATCCACCAGATACTTCTCGGATGAAGTGCTTTCAATGAGCTTTTTAGTTTCTACAACCACTTGTTCTTCAATCTCTAATATTATTCGCATAAGAGCTTGCTTAATAGGCGTTGCATCTAGTTTAATGGCAAGTTTATGAACTATCACCTAAGGGGAGAAGCTTGGCATTTCAAAGTATGTCCAAGCAAAGCAGTCCCTGAATTCACATAGCAGAGCTTTTATTTCTTCAACCTTTTCATCAAGCAGAAGGACACTAACGAAAGTTGGAAGGGGATTATTTTCTATTCCCAAGTTGATTTCTTTCAACTCATCGATGGTAGCTCCTTGTCCACCATGTTCAAGTTCATCGAGTGTTGGCTTGGCTTCTACCTCCCCATCATTTATGAGATTAACTTCATAAAATTTATCTTCATTTTTAGTCTTAGTCTCAATCTCTTCTTCTGTCACCACATAACAGGTTCATCTTTGATGAAATTTGTGCCGAATAAATCCAAGACCTTTAGTAGTGTAGTTATGCTTTTTTTGTGAGCCTTGTGGGCTCTTTATACTCCAAAGAGCATCAAAGAGGTAAGCTCGCCACTTGTTCATTCCGACATCAACCCCCTCTTTGTGCATCATTCTTCAAATCTTTAGAGGATAGTATTTTAGCATCCTTATGGAAATTATATTATTAGAATCTTCAAATTGCATAAGCTAATTAGAATCTTGATTATAATAATCCTCATACTTGTAGAATGAGGTTCTAGGTCTATCACTCCAGGGTAGAGGAGGTACGTAAAAGGTCTTCAACTCCTCAATAATGTGAACTTCTTGTGGAGTAATTTCTTTGAAGTATTGAGAAGGGACTGGTGTGATCACAAGTGAATCATCTAATATTAATAGATTTGCCACCATTATTAAAGAGCCACATTGAGCCTCAACTTTATAGGTGGATTCAAACTCATAATCTTAATCAGAGTATTCTACTTTGTCCTTTCCCTTCTTAGAAGATTCACAGGTCTGCTTGGGCTTGATAGGAATTTTATCTTCTTCTTTTGTATCAATATCTAAGTGAGGAACTTGCCTCTTTAGCTTGGATGATATTTCAGATGTTTTAGGAGGAACTGACATCATCTTCTTTCTTTCTTTTTGTTTCATATCTTCTTTCTCTTCATTCAACAATTTTGTAGCTTTTAAGGTTGATGACGTTGACTGTTGAGGCTTAGGATCCTTTTGGAAGAAGTATTTGGCATCTTCATAAATCTTTGCCTTATAGACAGCAAACGATTGAAGATTGCCAAGGATTCTATGCTCTTCTCCACATTTCAGATACTTCATTCATTGATGCAAAGTGGATAGAATCATTCCATACTCGTGGGGCCAAGGATGACCTAACAATGCTCTGAATGAGGTGTTAGCATCTATCACATAGAACTTAGCATTCTTATAAAGTTCACCAAATCTAAGTGGAAGTATAAAAGATCCGAGAGTCTTCTATCCCTTTTCATTAAAGCCATGGATCATTAGCTTATCCGAGATGTTGATGTTGAGAGATAATCCACTCTTAGTGATATTTGACGATGAGCCTAAGTCGATTAGAATTCTATATCATCGCCGCCAGAGACATATAGCGGGTTGTGTTCTAATGTCCTAAACATGAGGTCTTCTTCATAAAAGGTGATCATTGGAATATCTTGAGATTGCAGAACTTCAATCATACACCGTTCTACAAAAAATGTTTTATATTTCTCTGGATCTTAAGAGCCAGGATCAAAGTCTCACAGAGATCATTTAACATCAATAGGGCCTCATACATAGTCAATTGTGCAGGGATCTTCCTTAAATGTGATAGAATATTATAATTAATTTCTTTATCAATGTCGGATTTCTTACTAGGCTATTCAAGAATGATGTTTTCATTGAATTCAATATTTTTTTATCTTTATCTTTGTTTAGTGGGCCTTTCCTTAGTGGCAGTTGTAATATCTTGCCACTTCTTAGTTGCACTTAAGCTGCTCTATCTGGCTCAGACTCTTCTGAAGAAGTATCACCTTCATAATCACCATTTATCCCTGAAGCTTTTGAATCATTGCCAAATTTTATACCAATGTGATATTTAATTGAAGATTAATCATCCCAATCGTGGAAGCATAGATCTTCTTCTGAGCCATCATCTGCTTATCTCGCCATCAGACAGGCTTTGGGGATCACCCTTTTGAGAATCTTTCTTCTTGATGGGATAAATTTTTTGAATTTATCTATACATGTTGTATTTAATGAAACTGTCTAATTCCCTCTATCACCTGAACAAGGGCTTCGTAGAGAGGCATCTAACGTCACCGAGATAAGCTGACATGTCTCTTTAGGCAATAGTTCTTCAATGTCATCTTCTTCTCTGCTTATCTCAGTGATTTGAAGTCCCAACATAAAGGTAGCTAACTTAATAGATTGCCTCGTCGGTTACTGATATTCTTCCAAATTATTAATAATTTTTTGTGTTGTAGCCTTCTTCTTAATTTTCTTTTATTTTACTTCTTTTTTAGATGCACTTGGTTCACCTTGAATAGGCTGTTTCACACACTGTAATATGCCAGCCTTCTTGAAGTATCTTTGGGAGGTTAAAGCATTTGCTTTCGATGTATCTTTTAGCCGAAGTATTGGTTCAAAAGGTGACTTCCACTTGACACAAGGGACACCTTCCAATTGTTTTAGCATTCTTAATATTTTTTTTTGAGACAATAGTCTCCCATCGATCATCTTCAATTGACTTTTCTTTTACTTTATCTTTTTGTGAGGGCCCAGGAGAGGACGTAAACACTATTGTAGATTCTTTCTTTGGGTGAATAAGGATATTGTTGGACAGCGTGAATTCACCTCATGTGTATTTTCTTTATAGCCAGTCTTTGAATACGTAATAATCCTCAATTGGTTGGCTAACCACTCGATGATATGGGCAGTAATGTGGATTATCAGTTTGATTTGATTCTTCTGGCCTTCTGCATTCTAGTAATTCCATTCCAGCTTTGAGTGCCTGGTGGAATAGTTTAGCCATGCTTTCTCTCTTAAAAGAGTATTCTTTATTCATCTTTTCTTTAAGAGATGGTTGCATATGTTCCATATCTCCCATTGATTGCTTCGGTCGCTCTCCACCACTTGAAAAATTTTGGGGTTTCTCATTGCCTCCAAGGACAAGTTTGAGGGTTGACTAGCTGTTTGACTCTTTCTTCAACGTAAATAGGTTATTTTCCTTTATCAACATTATAAACTGCCCATCTTCCCTTGCTTGAGGTATAATAAGTTGAGTGTGATTCACTCCTCCTTAGCTCTGAAGGTTTGCTTCTTTTTGTTTTGTTTGGATAACTTTCAGACTTTAAGAAATTCAACTTCTCAAACTTGGTTACTTGATCGAGCAACTCCTAAAAGGTAGTGATAGAAGCCATGCACATATATGGTGTCCTCTTATCATCAAAATTTTCCATCAACAATTAGATCGCATGCTCTTCTTCTAGTTGTGTTCACACCTCATGCTCATATTATGCCAACGTGTAATATATTTAGTTATCGACTCATCCTTTCTTCTCTTCTCTAAGGCGAGGTCAATAATAGTTATCTTTTTTTACTGCGCTGGCAATCTAACTCGACAAAATTCTTGACCGAGTCATTCGGTAATTCAGTATACCATTCAAAAGCAGTTGATGTTAGAATGCTGACAAACTGATGAAATAACAATGCATCATTTCCTCCGGTATTGCCACACATCACTTTAAACTGTGCTAGGTATTGTTTGGGATTACCATTGCCATCAAAAGTATTAAATTTTAGTATCGAATAACCTTTGGGGTATGGTACTTGGTCGTACTCTGCTGGGTACAGGCGACCTTTATTTACTAATTTTTCGGCCTACTCTACAACGATGACAACTTTGATCTTCTCATTCAAAATAGTCTCCATTTCAGCGGCGGGCACATGTTCGAATATGCTGGCCAAGTTCTAAGGGGTTGGCTGGGATGCCAACTGAATAACTTCATTCCTCTCATTTTGAGCACTATGTGCTCCTGAAGTTTGGGGTGCTGGTTTAGTAAATGGGTTTATAGGTATTGCATTAATTTCCTAGAGATTAGCAGTTGGAATGGGAGCTAGTGCTGGTGCCACTACAACATTCCTTTGCATCATTTGCATTATCAAATTTATTTGTGCCATCATTTCATTTAACTTTGTGTTAAGCTACATAATCTCATGATCTTTTGCCCTCATCTGGCATTGCATATGCCTTTGTGCTTGGGCTATTGTGGTTGTATCGATATGCGAGATTCTCCTCTTCGATTCTTCTCTTCGCTCATCATCTGAGGAAGGACTTAAGTGATCTTCTTCTTCCTATCTTTCAAGAGGAGCGGAAGGTAAGATGGTATGCTGATGTTGATTATAGAAGCGAGTAACAGGCTGATCATCATCTTGACCTACCATGTAGACCACTTATATTCCCATGGTCTCATCATCATCATGTTCACCTTCTTCTTGTAGCCTCACTTAAGCGTCTCCAATGGATCTCAGGCTTAGGTTGCGACATGAACATCTCTTCAATTGGAGGGATTCGATCAAAGTCGACTATCTCCTGAGGAGATGGAGCTACTTGGTGATGGGATCTCCAAGAGGATTCTCCAGGGTGTCGACCATCCATTGGCTCATTAATAGTAATTTTTTTTGGAACCCATTCCCGTCAGGCCTTATCATTGGAAGATCTCTGAAAATACAATCCAGATGTCACCCCCTTATTATTTTCCATAATTATTTCTTCTGGGAGCTTTGGCCTCCAGATTTGTTTTTCATTATGTCGGGACCTTTCGACGGTGGATTCCTGGACACGTGGTCCAAGTGTCACGCTCCGATGCTCATCGCACAATGGTTGCTTATAACGATCTTCAGCATTTATTAATACTGAAGACAGCTTCCCCATTGGAGCTTTCTTAGCTTCTTTGATGGCTATCTCCTAATATTTCTTCTTCATGAGGCCATTTTCTTTGGCAACCTTCAATACTGCACTATGGTAGACAGAGTCTCAGGCTGCTTCTTTTGAGGGGTTAGAGTTTATCATTACTGATTCCAAGAAGATTGTTTGATTTTACCCGTGGAGCTGTTCCTCTTGACCCACTTCAGATTTTCAAATTTATTGCAAGTAAAAATATTCATTTTTGGCTGCAGTGCTAGCTGTGTGATTAGTGGTTCAGGCAACAGTTGTTGAGCTCGTAGCTCAACATTCATTCTTCTTCGTTGTATTCTATTTAGCTTACCTCTAGATGAGGAAGCCTCAGTACATTGCCATCCATGCGCAAATGGCTCAGCTGGTGAGGTAACATTTACTGGAGACAATGAAATTTTATGGCTAATAGCATATTTTTTTATTAGTGGGGCTTCAGGATGTCCCAATCTTTCAAATACAGAGGCCCTCTTCCTTGGAGCTTTAATAACAATAATTTTCATTAGCCTTCTTTGCTACACTGGCAGAGGTGCACATCGTTCTATCATTTCAGCTGGTTGAGGCCTTTGAGCATGACTTCGAGCAAGCGGGTTGTGAACAGTTGCGTCATGGTTGGCAGGAACAATAGTTGGGAAGTCTACGCTACCAAACTGGATGGTAGCTCCTGCATCCCTAGTATTGATAAGAATGTTAGTGAGATGATGCGGCTATTGACGTGAAGGGTGTGTTTTGGAGATCCATTTTGGGTAAATAAAATATGGGGGTTAGTAATCAACAATTGATATATCACCACATACTTTCAAAATGTAGAGATACAACAGAACAAATATGATAAAATATAAGAACAAATTATGTATAAAAGAGATTTTGAAAACTTCAAAATTACGTTCATTATAAAAATAATTCTGAGTTTCAATCAATTTCATTTTATAAATAACTTTAAATTTTTAACTTTATTATACTCCGCCGCTATTATAGCTTGGATTCGACTAGCCAAAAATGGAAAGAGAAATCTGTCCCCAGTGGAGTCGTCATAAATCTATAGGCTTTGAAAATTTACCATTGACATCTTGATGAAGATAGTATATTAAATGCCGGTCAAACTTTTAGAAGGTAGATGAAATAGTAGATAAGACACTACCCAGTGATTTCATTCTCATTTTGTGATGACTTTAGATCTAGTTCCAAGCTTCTTATAGGCGCAAGCACCTATAGTTAATTACTCCTCCCAATGTTGAGAGACAACTTTCGATTAAGGATAGTCGTTAGATCGCTTTACACATAACGTATACTAGCAGCATGTAGTGTTTTAAAATTTAGAATTTATGAAATTCATTATGTTTAACTTAAAGTGGATGGTTGGGGGAACGATGACGCTCCCAATTTAGATCCCATTGTTCCCTTATCCTAGTCGTCATGCCCTCCTACTTAGGAGGGAGGTAGATCGAACTAATGAAGGATCCTTGTCTGCAGCCATGAGTTGCGTCGTCCAAGGGATTCTTGTAGACTGGAGTGGTGTTTGTCTAAAGAGACAAGCTTAAGTCCACCTTAGCTGACAGAGGGCTTTTTGTCCTATCAAGTGTACTCTATAATTTACAACTCAAGGTACAAATCCATTGGGGAGCATACGGGCTACAGTCGTGATCGTAATATAATGGCGTCATTTGGCAACAGCCATCCAATCAGAGAACTCTAGTCGTGACTGCATCATATGTGGAGCCTACTAGCCAAGCCACGCAGTTAGAGGACAAGGGTCACATCCTTGCTGGGTCACCTCGTTGCTGGCATGAGATTGATTGAGAGTGAATATAGTTATGTACTTGACTTGACATTAGCTCTTTTGTAAGATAGAGTTTTCTTAATTTATCACCTTCGACAAACAGCTGCAGAAGGTGGGTTGGATTGAGTTTTTATTTTAAGTTATAAGTAGTGAATTTCATTTAACAATTTAGAACCTAGTAATTTATTTGATTTTACATTTGTATTGATACTTGACTTTGATTAATTTGATTTGAACTTGCAAGTACATTTTGATGATGAATATACCCTCCGGTTGAAATCTCTATTCAACACAACTATCATCGGGGTTAAATCAAATTCTCTTTTTAGTGATTGAGCATTTGATTTAGAATCAATCATGTCAACTCCTATTTTACAAGAAGGATTGGATTGATTAAGTTGGACTTACGACTTCACCATATAGATAAAGTGGTTCAATTGAACTTAATTCCAATTTCATTGAATTTTGTACAGTTTATAAAATTTGCATGTTTCAAGAAATAATTGGGGTTAGGCTTAAGACATTTCTCGTAAAATGTGTAAATAACTTGAGAATACTTGCACACTTCTTTGAATTTATTTCTTTCATTATTTGCAAAAATCTCAAAGTGAGTAGAAGTTAATGATTGCTTAAATACGTGCCATATATTATTTCAAAAAATATTGGCACATATCCCAATGTATTGGATTATAATTTTTTCTTGGGATGGGTGCTCAATCAATTGTTATTTTCGTTACTCATACACATTATTATGACAATTTATGCATCAGAGAAATATGTGCATAGCTCATTTCTTTAAATTACTTGAACGCATTTTGAGGCAATAAACTTGATGGTATGATGGCCTTAAAATCATGCAAATCTTTTTTGTTCACATGCATCTTAATGTAAATAATTTGAATTCAACATATTGTCATTTCAAAATATATGCAAATTTTATTATCTTCATCCACATTATCTATTCATCACACACAAATGAGTATTTTACTTTTCTCTCCCTTTATTTTATTTTCATATGATTGTCACTTAATGAAGAAGATTCTATTTTACTTTAATAAATGAGGAGGGTGAGGAGGTTCCCTTTCCACCATCTCTCATTATTTTCATTTTATCTCTTAAAAAGTCTTAAGTGAGCTTTGGAGATTGCCTAAGTATTGCTTGTAGGTATATCCTCTCTAATTCTCATTTTAATTTATAATATTTTATCTTCTTACTGGAAAAGTTGTGGGCTTGAGGAGGTCGCCAGCGAGGTCATCGGTGAGAGGAGCGGCAATGAAATGGATGCCGGAAAACAGCTCCACGACCAACTGAGAAATCGAGCTGCCAGTCGGATTGCCTAGGACTCGAGAGAAAGGGTTTTCTGAAATTAAAGCGGTAGAGGTTTTTTTTTTTTTTTTTTTTTTTTTGCAGCGAGTATGCACTTAATATTTTACCTATTTTATGAATGAAAATATCATTATTACTAATCTTACGGGACTCACTCTTTTTTACTTTCTTTGACGAGGAAGGGACGTGGAGAGTGACAGCAACGGCGTACGAGGCAAGTCGAACAGCGCCGTTGCAATTGTACGAAACTTTGACGTGTCGAGTAAGGAGAGTTTCGGCGAGATGCACTGGAGTTTTAATTTAAAATTTATTTTCTTTATCCGCTTGATATCCAGCCGCTACTTAATAATGAATTATATTTATATAACTTAAAGTAAGATAATTTGGCTTAATCTTTGTAATATTGATCTGTCATTTTTCTTAGTTCATTGATTCAATTAATTCATGCGATAATTGAGATGAATATGATCTCATATATTATTATTATCTCTGTCGATTTTGCATTATCATATTTTGATATGGATGTGTAAGATCAACATGGGGCTCTCGAGCAGCATGATCAAATCCAAACGGAAGATGCTTTGTGCTACATCATTGGTTTCAGGAGTCTCCGGGAGGATAGAATCCACCACAATAACCTTGTCATTCTTTGGCAGGGCCTTCCAGCAGTTCTTCAATATCTTAATGCTGTCCTCGTCGCACCAGTCATGAAGAATCCACTATGCATTTAATTACATGAGTTCAAACATGGTTTACATTAATATAGGGATTGATTAATTTCTGAATCAATCAATTAGTCTTATCGATCAAGACTTATAATTTACGTGCATACATGCCTTCATGAAAATGACATCTCCGCAGGGGATGGAAGCAAATGCGTCTCCGACATGCTCAACCCCTGCAGCACAAATAAATTTAGGATTCTGAATCATCAATCTCTTAATTTCTTTGCGAAATTGTCCTACTCATATCATGACTATCGCCACCTCGGATGAAATTTTTATTTAAGTCTGGTTAATTCACAGGCACTGACCAGGCAAAGCAGGAGCTTGTGCTATGACATGAGGAAGATCGAAATTGATCCCCTTGATGTCAGGGTACTTGGCGGTGATCATGCTGAGTGTCCCTCCAGTGCCGCCGCCAACATCCACCAGTATTCGCCGTCGAAGCCCCGATAAAGGTCAAGTAAGTTTTTCATGATGATGATGGAGTGGCTCCTCATGCCCTCGTTGAACACCTTGCTGAACCTTAGATCTGACTTATGGTACTCGTACTCCATCATGCTGTCATGTGCCATATTGAAAAGTACGCCCCCGTGCAAAACTGCGTCCTTCAAATAGATCAACTGGCCATGGTAACCCTGTCATTGCTCAAAAGGAATAGAGCGGCCAATGAAACGCCATCCTCGTTGGTAGTCAGGTGCTTGCACACGGGGGCAGCACTATAGCGGTGGATGATGACGCGGCCGCCGGTTTGGGTTTCAGCGGAGCATTTGAAGACGGAGTGGCTGGCGAGGAGGCGTAGGATGCGCTCTACCATAGAGGGTGCGTGGGGGTTGGTGGCATCGATGCGGGCAGCGAGCTGTTCTGCAGTGAGCTCCGCGCCTGGGCCAGCCGCGGCGATATGCTCCAAGAGAACGTAAATCCATTGATTTGATATGCTCCAAGATGCCCCTTAAATTTATAACCCATTGATTTGTGCTTCCAGTACTTCCCCTTACCCTGAAAAGTTATAGCCTATGCAGGAAGGCCCGCAGACTAACAAATGGCAAGAGCGAAGCTGTGAGAAGAATTTCCATATATCTGTAAAATAATGGATACCTTCGTCTGTCCGATAACCTTTTTTATGCTGATAGAGTTCAAGCTACAGCCATAGTTTAAAAATAAAAAAATTAAAAAAATTAAAAATCATAAAATAATGATTTTTTTAACATATATTTTAAGATACTTTTGATCTTTTTTTATCGCATCCATTGTTATGTTTTCTTCGTTAGTATTATTATGTGTCTAGAAAATCCTCATGGATGGAATGAAAATTAAGTCTTAGCTCGTAAAAATATTAAGCACACACGCACAATAGAGATAACATATTTTTTAAGTGTAAAATCTTATTAAAAAATTCACGAGATCTTAGTGAAGGCAATCTATTATATAATTAAAAATTTATGATTCTACTCTTCTCTTTTATTGCAGGATATAAGATTATAAATTAGAGATTCAAATAAAAATAACTTTAAAAAATAAATACACTACAATAATATTTCTTGATAGTGATGGTAGATGTCGACAATTATCAGATTCAAGCTTTTTCACTACTTTAAATTAACGGATATTTTGATAATTTTAGCTCAAATCTTAAAACATTCCAACAAACGATATATGTCAATTTCTTTGATCATAATCTTTCTTTCATCATTTAAGTATTATCCGATCTCAAAATTCGATCTTGAACCTATTGGATTTCAAATGAGTCATTCGATATGAGATACTAAATTTAAAGATTATTTTCTTATTCAAATAATACTTCAAAGCTTCTAATTATAATTTTGAGGTTCAATTTGAACTCATTTGTATTCAAATAGATTCACTCTTAATCTCAATATATTTGTCTTGTAAAGACATTAAATTCAATTAAAATTTTATTAAATTTGCATTTAAATGATCTCAAATTTAATTTTAGAGTATTTCAACACATATATCACTTTAAGATTTGGGTTCGATCTACTAGATTTTCATATAATATATCATTTTGCTCTTTACTTTAGTGGAATCTTATAATTTTATGACTATTTTGGCTACGTAAGAGCCGGCGGGTTTTCTCCTTATTTGATTTTCCATGTAAAAAATTTTATTATTTGTATCTGTGTGTGTTGGATATTTTTGTGTGCTAAGAGTCTAAGACTTAATTTTTCTTTTTCGATGAGAACTTTCAAGCATGAAATACGTATATTATGAAGAACGGCGAGCCATGAGTTTAAATTAAATTTAAATATAACTTAAATTTTAAAACTTTATTCAAATTTATTTGTTAATTTTTAAATTCAATTCAAGTCATATTATAACTTTAATCAAGTTTAAGTAATTATATATTAAATGTTGGAACTGTAGTCTAATTTATAGATATAATAGAGTTCTAGAGTTTAATAAAAATTATCATAATTTATTAAGTTTTTATTAAATTATTTGGTAAAATTGTAATATTATTATGAAAAAAATTCAAGTCCACCTATAAAACTATTTATTTAATATTTTTATAATATATATGCATCTAATGGTATACATAAAATTTAAAGTGTATAAAGTATTAAAATTATTATAATAATGTAAAATTAAGTCATCAAATAAAAAAAATGAAGTTACGCATGACTAAATAAATATTATATTATATTTTTATTGTGCTACTTGTTAAACAATAAATGAGTATATTTACCAATATAAATGAAAATAAGTTCATATTTAAATTTATTTAATTATATAAACAATTATTATTTTAATAACTATTTAGTAGTTCATAAAATACACTTATTCTTTTGTTGCCCTAAGTATGAAATGGATTTTTTTCTTTTTAATGAGAGTTTTGTCCTATGATGTACAAATACAGATACAAACACGGGACCTTAGATATTATACTTATAAGTATTTAAATTTATTTTTGTTGTTGACATTTAAATTTTTATATTACATAAATGCCATAAATTTTAGTAAAAAGATCACATTTTTCCTTTTAAGAGTATAAATTTTCTACATTAATAGAGATTTATAATGTTGTTTTAGATATGAATTAAATTATTTTTAATTTATTTAAAAGAAAAATAGTAAAATTAAAAATACAAAAGAATATAATTTGTGTTATACAGTAATTTTTTAATATGAAAAGATGTAGTATTAAATTTTAATATGTTCGAGGCTTTATCTTATTAGCCCTATATTATACAAAAAAATTTCAGTATTTTATTTAGTAAAAATGAGAGAGCGCTCCATTTAAAACTTAAAAATAGTAAAAAACTTCATTTTAAATTTATCTTCTTTAAATATATAGAATATTATTTACATTTTAATGGAAGAAAAAAAAGTTTTTTTTTCTTTCATTTGATAAGAACGATCATATCTATCTAATCTAATCTTTATGTTATGTACATCATAAATCTATTTAACTAAGGCTCATTTGACGGACAAATCAATAACAACAATAACAAGCTTTTATCCCACTATATGGGGTCGGCTAAATGAATCCTCATTCTCTATTGTGTCCTGTTAAGTATCAAATTCTAATAAAATATGATCATTTTTTATTCTATTTAATCAAGTCTTTTTAAGGTTTACCTCTTTTTTGATATAAGTTGAATCTAATACATCTACTCTCTAACTAAGTCATAGGCATCCAACATTTTATGTGACCAAACCATCTAAGACATTATCTCTAATCATATGTGCCACTAGAGCTGCTCCAGACGATTATCTCTAACTAGGTCAAGCATTCCTTTATCATGCAAGGATGGAGATCCGCCATATTCAAGAAAGAAAGAATATGCATGATGATGAGACATACAATATTTAAGAGATTGCTAAATCTTTTAATTATCTTATTTAGAGCCTAGGCTTTATGATGAGGTTATAAATTATTTTAAAATTTTGTTATGAGTGATTAGAAAAAATAATTTTATCCTAAGAGCCTACCGCATCCAGGCCACACATTCAAACATCAAACATGAAGAAACTAGGAAAACATGCAATTTTAGTGTGCAATCTAAACACAACATCAATGAAACATGTACAAATTGTGTAAAAGAATAAAAGGCTTGATCCGCCATACAACCTGAAAAAGAAAAGATGGGTAGCCGAACTCTCCCCTTATACAACCTTGAATATCAAAGAGGTAATTAGGTTATTTTTTTGAGTTAGTTAGGTTGTGATATGCATTAAATACATTAATTAACTCTTTCCTATATTACATTACTATAATTATCTAAATAATTATGAGCCAACATGATATGCATATGAATTGGAAATTAAATTAACAATGGTCCTAAGGAATAGAAGGCCATAATGCAAATGTCAAAAAACATATCTAAGATGCTTTATATCCAACCTATTAGGAAGGTGTAAGCCATTTTCAGCACTTGTCAAAAAGGATGCCAAGTTCAAGTGGGATGATAAGTGTCAGCATGCTTTTGGAGACATCAAGCACTACTTGATGACACCGCTAGTTCTAGTAGCCCCTATCCTGGGCAAGTCGCTCATCCTCTACACCGCTGCATTAGATGACTCCTTTGGCACTTTGTTGGCCCAAGCCAATAAGAAGGGAAGGAGAACTCTCTCTACTACCTCAATTGTCATCTAATCCCTGCTGAAGAAAATTATCCACACATTGAGAAACATTGCCTAGCTTTAATCTTTGCATCCCAAAAGCTACAACTCTAAATGCTTTCTTATAAGGTGAACCTTATCTCTAGGATCAATCCACTATAATACCTCATGACACGATCGACGCTATCTGAACGGTTGGCATGTTGGTCCGTGATTTTGTCACAGTTTAACATTACTTTCGTTTCCCTCTGTGCAAAAAGGACAAGCATTAGCAGATTTCTTAGCAGCACACCCACTTCCTGCTGAATCTCCACTTAGTGATGACCTCCCTGATGAACAAATAATGAACTTAGGGGAAACTAGCATTCATCATTGGGAGATGTACTTTGATGGTGTAGTTTCCCCTCAAAGAGGAGAAGAACCACAATCTACTATCCCAAGAAAGGCAGGGGTAGGAGTAGTTCTCCTAACTTCGGATCGCGATGTGATGAGATTCTCATATCATCTGCTCAATTCTTGTACTAATAATGAAGTCGAGTATGAGGTTTTGATTGCTTGTCTGGAGTTAATCATTGCTCTAAGCATCCAGAACATCAACATCTTCGAGGATTCTTAGTTAGTCATCAATCAAATCACTAGGTCCTACAAGGTTCTAAAGCCTAAGCTCCATCACTACCATAAGTACACTATGGAGTTGTTGGCCCAAATCCCATATGTTACCATTTATAAGATTTTTTTAGGAGAAAATGTCATAGTAGATGCTTTAGCCACTAAGGTTCTAAAGCTAAGCTCCAAAGACTACCATAAGTACTATGGAGTTGTTGGCCCAAATCTCAATGGTTACCATTTACAAGATTCCTTGAGGAGAAAATATCATAGCAGATGCTTTAGCCAAACTCGCTAAGAAGTTAGCATGTCAGGAAGATGAATCCATATCGATAATTCCAAAATATACAAGGCTTATCCCTTATCGATATTGAATTCATCGAGAGACTCTCTCTTAAAGGAGAGGTTTTCGTTGCCAAAAAGGATGATGAGTGAGATTAGAGGAAACCATTTATGGATTATTTAAGTAGAGGCAAACTACCTCAAGAGAAGTCACTAGCGCATCAGGTGAAGCAGAGAGCCCTTTCTATGTTCTCATTGATGTCACCAGACAATTTTTTGATCATTTGTGGTTACATTGCTTAGACAAACATGAAGCCCATAAGATCATGACTAAGGTACACTCAAGATTATGCTGAGCTCATCAATCTGGTCTGAAGATGAAAGCCAAGATCAAAAGACTAGGATACTATTGGCTGTCGATGATTACAGATTGCATGGATATAGTTAGGTGATGCCACCAATGTCAGGTACATAGTGTGGTCCTACATCAATCACCCAACATTCTACACCCTACATTGGCCTCATGGCCATTCGAGTGTTAGTAACATAGTGGGTCGATCGACCTCCTTCTTCCAAAGGTCATCACCATCTTATGCAATTACTTTTACAAGTGAAATCCTGAGAGGCAATACCAACATGTGCTCCGTGTTGAACTATATCATATATAGGGTAGATTGGAATGCTTACTAGGCTTCTTAATATCATGAGTATTTCCTACTTTCTCCCTTTAGATTCCAAAAATAAGTCTTCTCATTGATCTATCCCATTTTCTAAAATAGTCAATCCTTTGATAGTTTTAACCTTGCCATCTTTGGAGACCCTAATTGTCTACTCTAATTAAGAGTATTCTTAAGGAATTCTCATTCCTAAGGATGTAATTAACTATGGGGGCTTGCCTCTATAGGGAACTTATTGAACCTGGCTTAAAATAAACCCACTTTACTTTTTCATATAAAATAGGGGAAAGATCTCTAGTATATTCGAAGACCCATCATGCCTTAAGAGTTCTTATTAGTGATTAGGTCCATTATAGGATGGTGATTTCTATCTTTAAGATAGTACATCATTCCTTAATGTCATACGATCACTTCAAGTACTAAGATGTGTGGTATCCCACATCTCCAAATATAAATACCACGATTTTTTGGACCAGGATGGTTCCCCTCTCCATCTTTAGTAGACAATTATTGTCTCCAAGCATCGATAGTAGACTTATATTTTATATAGGCCCGAGACTATCATTCTTTTCATTGACACTTAGCTTATTTCATCCTTAAGCAAAGCTCGTCAACATCCTTTAAGTTTTAGGACCTTACTTTGTGTAGGTCTTAAAATCCCTATTGGGTTCCCCCGATAGGTGAAAATTAAAATTAATCAGAAATAGGAGATGAACAAAATTAAGAACCTCTTCACCATCGATGGTGGGGTAAGGTTCATCCCAAGAACAATAAGAAAATAAAACTCTTCTATAAAATAACATGTCTTTCCAAAAGCACTTTTTCAAAATCCACATAATAAGAGATCTTTACACAAAAATTTTTAAGAAATTTTCAAAAAGGCACAAAACACATATAACCAAACCTCGTTTAACAAATTTTATGATTGTTACAAGGAGGTTCCTTTTTAAAATCAAAATCAACCATATTTAATGTCTTTTCAAAAGCACATTTTCTTTGGAAATACTATCCCCATCCCACACACTCAAATTTGTTGGATGGAGATTCTATTTTCGAATAAAATCATGATATAAAATTGATAGTCCATTTAGCATACTTCACATGTGCTATAGTTTATGTTTCCCCTTCTTTCGAAAAGCAATAAACCATACACACATAAAAGAGAAGTCAAGACATATTTGAACCCCCCACTTTACATACCCAAATTTGTCAAATGGGAGCTCCCCTTCCCTTGGAGAAGGTAGAGCAAACTGAATTCTATTTGCATTTGTCTGATAAAACTCCTTCTTGCCAAAGTATTGGACTTCAAAACACATCGGGAGCTCCTTTGACATGACCAAGTATATCAAAAGAGAACCCCCTTTTTTGAAAATCATAAGAACAAATTGAACTTCATTTAACATACCCAAGTTTGTTAAATAAGTTCTTTTTCTTTCGAAAATCAAAAACACATTTGACTTTTACTTAACATACCAAATTTGTTAAGTGAAAGTTTCATTTAAAAAAAATCATAAATACATTTAATTTTTACTTAACATACAAAATTTGTTAAGTGAGAGTTTCATTTTTAGAATCATAAACACATTTAACATTCACTTAGCATACCAAATTTGTTAAGTGAGAGTTTCATTTTCAAAAATCATAAGCACATTTGACTTTCACTTAACATACCAAATTTGTTAAGTGAGAGTTTCATTATCAAAATCATAAGCACATTTGACTTTCACTTAACACACCAAATTTATTAAGTGAGAGTTTCATTGTCAAAATCATAAACACATTTGACTTTCACTTAACATATCAAATTTGTTAAGTAAGGGTCTCGTTTTCGATACACATTTGATCCCTATTTTAACATACCAAATTTGTTAAATAAGGATCCAATTTTTCATGTCAAACCACACTTGAGCTTTCACTTAACATACCAAATTTGTTAAGTGAGAGTCTCATTCTCAAAAAAAAAAATAAATAAATAAATATATCTCAATCAAATTTGGGGCTTTCACTTAACATACTAAATTTGTTAAGTGGACTTCCATCTTCAAAGAAAAGCAAATCTATCTCACAGTCACATTGGACTTTCACTTAGTATATCAAATTTATTAAGTGAAAGTCTGATCATCAAGTACAAAACAAACACATGTGGCCTCTACTTAATATACCAAATTTGTTAAGTAAGAAGCCCCATTTTTTAAATCAAAATATCACACAATCAAATCTTCAAAAGCAAAAATATTTCAAATACACAATCACAACCTCTTCTTGGCATACCTAAATTTGCTAAGTAGAGGTCTTTCAAACTATTAATATTTTTAAACAAGATGCACAAAACACAAATATCTCCAAAAAAATCTCTCCTCAAATTTTAGAACCACACCCAACCTACCTAAATTGGTTGAGTATGGGTTCTAAATCAAAATTAAATGGCAAAAACTCTCCTCAATATCCAAAATCTCTTCAAAATTTCAATGAACCCCACTTAACATCCTTAAGATTGTTCAGTGTGGATTCAATTCCAAATCAAATCTTGAGATCAATGATTGAAGGTGAATATCAAGGCAAGTGTCTAACTCAACTATATTTCAGCAATGCAAATTTTAATACAGTTAGTTCTTCAAGCCCTCAGTTAGTACAGCATCCATGTCTCCTAACAAGTTCGAGTTTTCCTTCCCCACTAGTCTAAACTTAGCCCTAGATTAGGCTCTTCTCTCTACTACTGGCTCCATTGAGGTCATCTACTTTAGCCATGGTTTTGAGGGGGTAGGATTTCTTGCAGGGGACAGCCCTCACCACAGTTAGCAAGGAGGAGGTGGCGGGGCAGACGCCGCTTATCTGATTTGATATGCCATATGAATCTGAGTTTCATCCACTAAAGAGGAAGGCCATTGTTATTCCCGCTACCCTGCCAATATCATTTTTTGTGTCGGTTGTTCCAGGTCAGTCAGTTACTCCTGCTACAACTCTAGCAAGGGCTACTACCCCTTCCATGGATACCCCAAAGGGGAAGACTGTCTTGGTTTCTGAGATAATCTCCTCCATTCGAGGTGGGTGCTAGCTCTCTCTCTACTATATCTACACGTACACAATGCCGCAACAAGAATCGTAAGGTCAACCGACATCACAAGAGGGCAGAGAGAGAGATGCACTCTGCTTCCCATGTGGCCGAGGAGGGATCTCCCTATAAGACCTCTTCACATTTAAGTGGTAGTAGGTTCCACCCCCTCTCAGCCTCAAATGGAAAGGAGGATTACAGGAGGATTATTGTACTACCTCCACCACTAGCATATTTTAGACACTAAGCATGGGAAGCTATGTCGGGGCTTAAGAGTCCACGCAGTCGAGCTACAAACGCCGAGTCCGAGACATTTTAGAGGATAATTATCCTTAGGAGAGTCAAAAGTTAGATCCAGATGGAGAGAGCCTTAGAGGCTCATACATCTGCTCAAACAAGTAGGAGGGAGTGATAGAGGTTTTCCGTGCGTGGCCTCCTCGATGGATTTTCTCGATCGTCACCCTACTAGGGCCAATCATTTAGACAACATCGTTCTTACCGGTGCTACTCATCACAGGAGGAGTAGGTTTACAGTTAATGGGCAATCGGTGCTACCTCTACACCGCTCCAGTCACCGCCCACCATCACCTATCCAGCTCATGGCATCCCCCATTTCAACCAAGATCCAAAATCCCTCATCTGAGGAAAGGCCAGCACCATTGGTGATCTAACTATGGCCCAAGGATCCCACTCCATCTACTCCACTCGTTGAGGTGAGGTTAATCTCTCCTATTCGACCTCCCACCTCAACTGTGGAGAAGAAGGAATGGCGACCTAATGCCATCTTGGTCGAGTCACCACCGCATAGAGCTATAACTTCTTGTAGTCTCCACCGCAAAGAATTAAGCGAAGGGGTAGAGGATATAGATGTAGTGTCCATGGCAGTGGATCCTACCATAGTCAATGTTCAGCCAGTGGTCAGTGATCAGCATATACTTGTTAGTGAGCATAGTCCTTGTAGAGATAGTAGTAGCAAGTATGCCGAATGTATTTCGCTGAGCATACCCCTACACGACAAACTCTTTAGATGAGATCCTCACTCAGTACTTCGCTGAGAAGAGGGAGCTCCTTAGGGGCGATTGCTCTGATGAAGAGGATGCTAGAGTCAATTTTGATCTAAAAAAGGATGATCTCTTGGAGGACTCAACAGAAGTCCATATGGTCGACACTAGGGGTTCCCTCCTTAGGGATCAGCATAGCCAGAATGGTGTTATAGTTGAGGAAAAAGACACAGCTCATTCAACCCAACACCTTCATCGAATCGAGAGAGATGAGCATATCTGTAAGATGGAGAAAAGAGTTGAAGACTTGTTAGCGGTAGTCCTAGCACTTCAAGATCAAGCTCCATCAGTACAGCTTACTCCCTTAGAGGCCGACCACCTTGGGTTGTTGCATATTCTAGATCAACCCAAGAGTACATTAGCTCCAATTCTGTGTAACCTATATGATGAAGCTAGAATCTATCTATCTAATCAACACACTGGATTCTCGATGTATGTGTCCCAATCTAAGGAAAGGTGCATCCCGTGGACCAGGATAGTGGCAGTATGCATAGAAAGGTCACAGATAGTACCTCCATGCATGAAAGAGATATAAAGCATATGGTGGAACAGAAAGTGAAGAAAGCATTGGCGCAAGCCTGAGGTGGCTCATCTATTTCGGAGAGTAGACCCTACCAAGAGGAATTTGATGTAGTCCAATATCCCAAGGGTTTTGTCCCACCATCCTTCAAGATCTTTGATGACAGCGAAAACCCTCGGCAGCATATAGTACACTTTAGAGCTAGTTGTTACAATGCCGGAGGTAGTGATGCACTTCTTTTCTTACTCTTTGTTAGCAGTCTATCAGTGATTGTATTTGATTGGTACAATGAACTACCCAATAGTTCAGTGAAGACCTTTGCTGAGTTGGAGCACCTCTTTATCAAGAGGCTTGCTGGAGCCTAGCAAAGGACAACTGTGGGTGACCTCGTTGTGGCGCAACAAAATCCCAATGAGTCCCTTGTTGATTATATTATCAGGTGGCGAAACATGAGTATGAAATGTGAACCACAGCTGTCCAAACAGCATACTATAGAAATTCTTCTCAAGAATATTCATAGCCCGATAGCTTTCATGTTCAAGAGATTTACAATCAAAATCTTTGAGAAATTAATTAATTTGGTGGCTAGCCTACAAGGGGAAGCCAAACAGTTACCTTTTCAAGACCAATAGTTCAAGCCCAAGCCCCAGAAAGCATTCAAGAAGAAGTCGTGGGGTAGTAAGGTCGAGGACAAAGGGAAGCACCGAGCTCAAGATGAGAGGCCACGCACCATTCTTCATTGCCACCTCTACCACCACCACATACCAACCACCACACCGCCATAGTGGTTCTCGCCTCCACAGTATACTCAATAGTGGTACTCATATCCACCGCTAGGTAGCTATTACCCACCTACTCTTACTGATAAATTGAATAAGCCATATTCATTCAAGAGAGAGGTAGTTAGGAAGATCTTTAAGAATCTCTTAGAAAATCTGACTTTCAATTACTTGAGCCCAAGAGGCTGGAAGATGTGGGCAAGAGTAATGATCATAACTATTGCCCCTACCACCGCATGGTTAGTCATGTCTTGGAGGATCGTGTCACCTTTAAGGACTGGTTTGAGCACAGCTATAAGCTAGGAGCTATTGTTATCCCGAAGGAATACTTGTTAGAATAACCCTCTAGTTCTATCATAGTAACTTTTGGGGATACTTGCAATCCTCTTAAGACAAAAAGAAGGTTGGAATATTGCCTTATCCTGAACCTCTAAAAATATGGTCTCTAAGATCAAGAAGCTTTCTTTACAGGTGTCTGAAGCAACTCAAACCTCCGACACTAAGGAAGGTTTGCAAGTTATCAAAGACAACTTGAAGAAGGTGTCAACCCAACAACAGCCTACCTTACTTGCCCGGGATAGCATAGCAGCACAACTACCATCTGAGTCCAACACTCCATCCACTATTGCAGCTACTACTTCTTCTTCCACTAGCTCCTCTTCTACCAGTAGGAGTGTTGTATCAGTGGACAAGGGAACTATACCCCTTACCATGCTTACTTTATTAAATTTCTATCATGTACCTCCATCTAAGAAGAAATCAATGAAGAAAGCTTTCACTTACATCTTGTCCACTTCTGATACTCTAGATTTTATTCCTCTTGAAAACTCTCCAAGTATGCAAAATAATAATGATAACTCTAATTTTGATCATTCCTCTTCTAATTTAGAAATGAATTTTCCATTCCTGAATCATTCGAGTTCACCCATTGAGATTGATTTAGAGTCATCTGACTCCAATGATCCTATTAGAGAAGCTGCAAGTGAACCTGATGAGCAGGTAGAACTTTCCACTAAATCATCTCATGAAGTTACTGAAGTCAACCTCCGCAGTGGCAAAGTTTTACCTTCTAGAGTAGCACCTCAGGATAAGGGTAAGCAAATCATTGGTTCAAAAGAACAGATAGCCCCTCCATAGGATGCTCCACCCATGGATATGCTTATGGAGGATCAAGCCAAGGTTGACTACAACATCCTAGCACATCTTAGAAAGCTCCCAGCTAAGTTAAGCATATATGATGCCCTTACCTTATCCAAAGAGATGAGGGAATCCCTAATCAACGCTCTTCTTAATCCGGAGATATGCTTAGCCCAGCTGACCGCTACTGAGGAGGAGGCTCGTAGCTTAGAGGACACTCTAGGAGTTACATTCAACGATGAAGACTTGCTTCTAGGAATGACCAAGCACAACCGCCCTTTTTACATTACAGTGGATATTGGAAGATGTGATATCCGAGTTCTTATTGACGTGCATCAAGAATATTATAAAAATCCTCACCTACTTGAGGATTGACATCTCTAAACTTTCAAAAGAGAGGATGATGTTGAGAGGATTCAATGAATAAGGCGAGAGGGCCTTAGGCTCTATAGTGTTCCATTAGAAGTAGATGATTGGAAAACTACTACCAAGTTTCATATTATAGACTCAGATATATCTTTCAATACTTTGCTTGGGAGATCGTGGATACATGAGAACAATGTGGTTCCATCCTCTCTACATCAGTGTATGAAGTTCATGAGGGATGGGATTGAATACTGCATCAAAGGAGATCTTAAGCCATTCACAGTTCATGAGGTTGGAATATATGAGGATGCGACCTACTATCTCCCTCAAAATCAATAAGTCTATTCTCGTGAACTTGGTGAAAGTTCAAAAATAGAAGAAAATGAAAAGGAAAAGGAAAAAAGAAAAAGAAAAAGAAAAAGAAAAAGAAAAGAAAAAAAGAAAATGAGAAAGAAAATAAAAGGGAGCGAGAAATAAACTTGAGGAGAAAGTAGAGTCGGACATTAGATTCCACCCGCAATTCATTATTCCATTCGAACATATGAGTAGGATGACTCGACCTCCACCAGATAGAGGAAGAGGCAGATCCGAAGACATACTTAGGGATGGAAGACCTCCTTATTGGCCACCCAATAGGAGTTATGTCCCTACTATCATGAGTACACCTACTATCTATATAGACTTAGAATCTAGTTCAGAGGATGAGTCATATGATTAGTATGCTAGCTAGCACTTCCAAACAGCAGATCTCCATGCAAGTGACAGTTGAGCTAGATAGCAATGAAGATTAGGCTCCTAAGCAAAGCATATGTGTATCCAAGTCTATATGTGAAACAGTGAGGCATCAGTTGGGAACTTTAGCTCTAACCCACTTTCCCCACAAAAAGTTGAGGGTTTGGTAGTTAAGGAAGCCCTTAAGTCTTCAAAAAATGTAAAGGTGTAGAAGTTCTTTCTTGGAACATTATCCTCAAGTCAAGAAGCTAATGTAGAACATGAGGATGATTCATACAAAGATTTAGTAGAATTATCTTTTGATTGGTACTCACCTTGTGTTCTTAATTTAGCAAAGAAAGGATTAATTCCACATGCTTGGTCTAAACACAGGTAGAATTACTTTGAAAGGTTATGGGACAACAAATGTAGACATTCACAATCAAGATCGGGACTAGGATTCGGTACAGTGGGTCCAGTTAATGATGATGATTACTGCTTAGTCATCACTAATCATTTAAAATTTGATAACTTCTTTTCAAATCATGCTAACTCATATGAGAAGGTGTGCTTAGAAACTTCAGATGATCCAAATGACTTTGAAGTCAGGGATGCACCAGCAGAGTTCGAAGATGAGATCGGATCAACTATCGATGAGCTCAAAGAAATCAACCTAGGAATTGAAGATGATCCATGCCCAACATACATCTGTTCTCTATTGAATGAAAAAGAAACCAATGATTTAGTGAGACAATTGAATGAGTTTATGGATTTCTTTGCATAGAGTTATGAAGAGATGCTCGGTCTATCTCCTAACATAGTAGTCCATAAACTAGTAATAGAACTTAATGATAACCCTATCAAGCAAGCTCCTAGATGCATGTGATTAGACATTGAACAGCAGGTCACTTCTGAAATAAAAAATTGATCGATGTTGGCTTTATCAAGAAAGAAAAATATCCTACCTGGTTGGCTAGTGTCATCCCAGTTAAGAAAAAGAATGGCCAAATTTTCATATGCGTTGATTTTAGGGATCTAAATAAGGCATGTCCTAATGATGAATTCCCACTTTTTATACCAGAATTAATGGTGGACATTACCTCATCTCATGCAGTATTCTACTTTATAGATGGGTCATCTGGCTATAACCAAATCAAGATGGCCCCTGAGAATGAAAGAAATATTGCTTTTTGAACCTCAATTAGAATTTATTGTTATAAGGTCATGCCTTTCGACCTTAAAAATACTGGTGCCACATACCAACAGGCCATGACTCGAATCTTCGATGAACTCATTCATCATCAAGTTGAATGCTACGATGATGATCTGTCAAAAGAAAAGGAAGACCTTCTCTTTGACTTGAGAGTAGTTTTGAATTTTAAGATAATATACAACCTCAAAATGAACTCCCTAAGTGTGCATTCAGGGCTTTAAAAAAATTTCTGGGTTTGTTGACAACAAGAATTGAAATCGACTGGAGAAGATCAAGGCTATCTTAAAAATGCCACCCCCTAAAAGTCTAAATCAACTCAGATCATTCCAAGGGCGGTTGGCGTATCTAAGACTCTTCATATCCAACTTATCAAGAAGATGCCAACCATTCTCGACACTTGTCAAAAAGGATGCCATGTTCAAGTGGGATGATAAGTGCCATCATACTTTCGAATACATCAAGCTATATCGCGCCGCCTAGTACCTATCCCGCAAGCCATTATTATATAATGTTGTATTAGATGACTCCCTTGGCACTTTGTTGGCTCAAAATAATGACGAAGGGAAGGAGAATGCTCTCTATTATCTCAGTCATCGTCTAATCTCTGCTGAGGCAAACTATCCACCCATTGAAAAGCACTGCCTAGCTTTAATCTTTGCTTCCCAAAAGCTATGACATTACATGCTTTCCCGTAAGATGAACTTGATCTCTAGAGTCAATCCACTGCAATATCTCATGACACGGCCGACCTTATCTGGACGGTTGGCACGTTGGTCCATGATTTTGTCTCAATTTGGCATAACATTTGTATCCCTCCGTGCCATAAAAGGACAAGCACTTATGAATTTCTTAGCAGACATCTACTCCCTACAGATTCTCCACTTAATGATGATCTCCCCGATGAACAAATCATGAACATAAGGGGTGCTAGTGCTCACCGCTAGGAGATATACTTTGATGGTACAGCTTCCTCTCAAAAAGAAGAAGAACCATAATTTACTATCCTAGAGAAGGCAGGGGTAGGAATAGTTCTCTAAACTCCAGACCGCAATGTGATGAGATTCTCATATCATCTGTCCAATCCATGCACCAACAATGAAGTTGAATATGAGGCTCGATTTTGTGAGTAAGTCATTACACTATGCATTCGTAGTATCTTTTGGGGATTCTCAGTTAGTCATCAACCAAATTGCTGGGTCTTACAAGATTGTAAAGCCTAAGCTCCATCATTACCACAAGTATATCACGAAATTGTTGGCCCAAATCCAGAGGTTACCATCTACAAGATTCCTCGATGAGAGAATATGGTAACAGACGCATTAGCCACACTTTCTAAAGAGTTAGCATGTCTGGAAGATGAGTCCATTCTAATAAGGGTCCAAAATAGACAAGTCTTATCCCTTATTGATGTTGAACTCATCGAGAGATTCTCTCTTGAAGGCAAGGTTGCCATTGCCAAAAAGGACAAGGAGTCAAATTGGAGGCAACCATTCATGGATTATCTACATACTGGAAAACTACCTCAAGAGAAATCACTAGCACATCAGGTGAAGCAGAGAGCCCTTACCTACGCTCTCGTGGATGACACCTTGTATCGGTAGTTCTTTGATCATATGTGGTTACGTTGTCTGGATAAACATGAAGCCCGTAGGATCGTGACCGAGGTACACTGTTTATATACACCAAATCCGTCAAGATGAAAGCTAAGATCAAGAGACTAGGATACTACTAGCCTTCGATGATCACAGACTGCATAAGTGTATCTAAGAGATGCCACCAATGTCAGGTACACAGTGTGGTCCAACATCAACCACCCAACATTCTACATCCTACATTGGCCTCATGGCCATTTGAGTATTGAACTGACATTGTGGGTCTAATCGATCCTCCTTCTTTCAAAGGTCATCTATTCATCCTAGCTACTACTGACTACTTTCCAAGTGAGGTGAGGCAATCCCACTTAGAGATGTCACAGCTCAGCATATGCTTCATTTTTTTAGGAACCATATCGTATATAGGTACGGGGTGCCTGAACGAATTATGTAAGATAATGGTACTGCATTCAAGAGCACAAAAATTAATAGATTTGCCCAGAGACATAATATAGATTGGAAGTACTCTACCATCTACTATCCAAGGACAAATGGGTTAGCAGAAGCCTTCAACAAAACTCTCATTCAAATATTGAGAAGACACTAGATGACATCAAATGATGATGGCATGAACAGTTGGTTGAAGCCTTGTGGGCATACCGCACCACCTATAGAACTCCAATGCAATCTACCCCTTTCTCCTTTGTGTATGGATCCGAAGCCATTTTACCATTAGAAGTTCAACTCATCACTGTGGATAGCCGTGGGTAGTAAAATCACAATAAAATAGAATGCCAAGTTGCAGTTGGAAGAGCTCGAAGGTTTGGAGGAGAGACACCTACGGGCATGTCAGAACCTTTATACAAAGCCAAGATGATTCAAGCTCATAACAAGTTGGTTCGTGCTAGAGCTTTTCAAGTAGGAGAGCTTGTTTTAGTTCTACAGAGGCCAATTGTTGGTCGTCGAAAGATAGGAGGCAAGTTTGAACCCACCTGGGAAGGCCCTTTATGCCATAGAGAAGGCCTACCAAGGAGGATCTTATCAAATCATAAATTATAAAGGAGAGTGCTCGATGCTTCCGATTAATGGGCTCTACTTAAATAAATACTATCCATAAATTTTGTTTGAAAATGATTATAAAAAACTTCTTTTCATATCAAATTCTATTTCTTCTATGTTAGAAATATCTTTTGCTTGTGAATCTGCAATGATGTATTTAGGGTAGGTATAAGAAAACCCATGAGGCATCCTATCCCTCCACAACACAAACATAAACTACAAAATGATCATCGTGCTATCGATAGAAACCAAGAGGCATCCTATTTCGATTAGTATAACTAAATTAGGTGTAAGAGAACCCGAGCAGCATCCTTTCTTAGTGGAGTCATAATTGCCCCCTACGACACCATTTCATCCATTCTTCAATGTGTTTAGGATAGGTGTAAGAGAACCCAAGCGGCATCCTATTCCCTCTTTCATAACACAAATAAACATATATCTTTTATCTCAGGCTAGCTTGAGGTGGGAGCAAGTCCCTTGTGGCACTCACTCATTAGCTACTCTAGGTCGGGTCTAAATGCTACCTCGTTAGTATGTCACCCAATGGTCACTTGTTGGAGGACATGTCCCGCTTTCCTAACTTAATTGACCACAAACCAATGAGCGCCTTGTTAGTATGGTAGATTTCACTACCCAGCCAGTGAGCCACCTCATGTTGACTTTGCTTAAGGAGATGTGAGTCCCCGTGCTTTCTTCTTGAACTAGCCATCATGCACTAACTAGGTTGAGTATATTTGAGGTTTAGGGTAAGTCCCCTAGAGTCTCCTTTCCTCTTGACTATATTTGAGTCGATGTAAGTCCTCTAGTGGCATTTACTTAGGTCTAAGTCAATGACATGTCGAGAAGATGACTATCCCGAATAGTTCCTCTTTAGGATGTGACGAGCTTTCCTCTAGTCGATTGTTGCAAACCGATGGGCACCTTAGGTTGGTTGATGTTCTCTATGCTGACAGTGACTCACCAGGTGGATACACCATTCTTTGCAGATGTGAGTCCTCATGCTTTCTCCTTGAGTTATCCACCGAATACCTATTTGATATATGACTAGCCATGTCATCTTCTCTAGGGTGTTGGATTAAGCCTTTAGTAGCCCCATCCCCTGTGGGAATTCTATTTAGATCATGTCCTTTGTGACCCCATTTAGAAAATACTTAGGTTACTTTTGGATTGGACAGTCCCCCTTTTCTAAGTAGCCACCCCTATGGTTGGAGAATTTGTTCAGCGGATACACAGATTCTCCCTTATTTCAATAAATCTGAGATATGTCTAGGCTGATATAAGCTCTTCTCAGTTTGATCCCTTGCAAGATAATAGGGTCCACATTAAATCAAACTAAACAAACAAGAAAAATTAATTCGCTTTGGCTTAGGAATTCAAGCCCATAGTGGCCCATTTCCCAAGAAGGCATCCTATCTTTAGAGCAGTATCAGCAAAACTCCCTATAGGAATTGCCTGACTACTTTGAGTTGAGATAAGTCTCAGGGTCGGCACTCTCTCAAAAGTTGCCCTTAGGTTGAGTTCAACTTGTTGTGCCACCAATGAGTTACCCCGACGGTCGTCTTTGCTTTGAAAGGTATAAGCCTATTATGCATTCTTTCCAGACATTGTTGCAAACCGACGGGCAGCCCTAGGTCAAGCCCGATTTGTTGCACAAGTGATCGATCACCCCAGTGGTTCCTTATTTAGAAAGATGTGAGTCCCCACGCTTTCTTCTAACTTGACCATTGCAAACCGAAAGACACCCCTTAGGTTGGTTAGTTCTACTTAATGGCTGGTAGACTATCCTTTTGGATTTATAAATCTAAGATATTTTTAGGCTAATATTAGCTTTTTCTTAGTAGATCCATCGCACTTTGATAGGGTCCATCTAAAATTAAATTAATTCTGACTATTCTTAAGTCAATATGAGTCCAAGCGACATTCATTCAAATAGTCACCCTAGGTCGGGATTGATTTGTTGCACCATCGATAAATCACCCCAACGGCCAATCTCTACTTTGGAAGATATAAGTCTATGCTTTCTTCCTAGTACAGTTGTTGCACACCGAAAGGAAACCTTTTGTCAGGATAGTCCTTCCTTGTGGCTAGTAGACTACCCTTTTGGACTTGTAAATCTGAGATAGGTCAAGGCCGACATAGCTCCTTCTCAGTGGGTCCATCACACGCCAACAGAGTCCATAATATAGCACACCAAATTAAATTAAATCAAATCAATATAAATCAAATTAATCATCAGGACTACTCTTAAGTTGAGGTAAGACCCCTAGTGGTGCTCACTCAGTAGTCGCCTTAGGTAGGGTCCAATTTATTACGCCATTGACAGATCACCCAAACAGCTGATCCCTACTTTGGAAGATGTAAGTCTGCTATGCCTTCTTCCTAGTACAATTATTGCACACTAAAAAGCAAGGATAGTCTACCTTATGGCGGTAGACTATCCCTTTGGACTTATAAATCTAAGAGGCCAAAGTCCCCCGGGCTTCTTCTTAGTGTAGTCCATCATCCCATGTGGTCCATAATAAAATAAATTCAAAACCAACCTCCTTAGTAGAGTCAAACTAAACATATTGAACAAACCAAATTTCTCCCCAGTGAAGTGCAAATCAGATTAGCCTCCCTAGTGAAACCTAAATCTAAATCAAACAAATTTAACTGAGTGTACATCCCTGGCAGATAAGCCCTCAATCTAGAACCCTTCTCCCTAGTGGAGCCATAATAAATTAAACCAACCTCCTTAGTGGAGTCTAATCAAATGAATCAAGGAAATCCAATCAAATTTTATGCCCAGCAAATAGCCCGAACCTGCTTCCCTGGTGGAAGGTTCACATACCCAAATCCCTAGCTAATTCGAGCACATATCCCTAGCGAATATGCCTCCACATCAATTAAAATAAAATAAATTAAAATCCATTTGATCTTGATCCCCATCGGATTATAGATTCTTATCCCCACAGATACACACCCAAATAAATCATACTCATAATCAAACTTAGATTTATATCCCCAGTGGATAGCTCAAACCTGTTTCCCTAGAAGAATGTTCATGTACTCAATTCCTAGCGAATTCTTTCTTGCTCTCTTATGCCCCTGGCATAAAGAGAGCTACATTACACCAAGATCATGATTCTATCTATTTTTGAGTCTAGGTATATATCACTTCCATTATTTTTTGCAATCTTCTGGATGTTGTTGATCATTTCAATCAATGCCAATACGTGTGGTGTGCCTTGTCATTTACACCACACCTATTTGGGGTCCTTTTGTTGACCTCACTTTTGGAGTGAGCTCTTAACCTCCTCTTCTTAGACTTAGGACTCTTCTAGACACTAAGAACTCCTTAGTCATAAGGCACTTCTAGTGATTAGGTGAACACTTAACCTATGCCTAGAGACTTAGAAGTGTTAATCATAAGATTAGGCTATGTCTTAAGGCTTAAGGAAATTACTTACCATATAGCCTAAAATCAATCCATATACACATTCTCAAATCAAACCCAAATTCAATTCTCAAACCAAATCTCAAATTCAAATTCAAATTCTGAATCTAATTTTAAATTTGACTCTAAATGATTGAAACATAAAATCAAATTCAAATCCTAAGACCCTTCCTAAGCCATATGAACCATATTCATAAGCTTAGCCAAAATTCCCTTTAAATCAAATCAAACTAAATTGATCTCTTTATCAATTATTCCTTCATTTATATTCATAAATATAAATGATATACAAATTCAAATGACAAAAACTATATCGAAAATCAAATCCAAACTCAGTCTAAGCCCATTAAGCCAATTCTTTGGACTTAGCCAAATTCTATCCAGATCAAGTCAAAACCAATGAATTTTCTCTTGAATCAATCATTCATTCAATTATCTACCCAAATATAAATGAAACCTACAATCATCAAATCAAATCGAAGCCAACCCAAGTCAAACCCAACCTAGCCCTTTTGACTTAAAACTTTCAATGGAGCCAAAACCTATTGGACTCCAAATTGATTATCGTTGAATTTATATTTCAATCTAGGCTCATATATAAGTTCAACTAAACTCAAATCAAACCAAAACCAAACCAATTGACCCACTTAGGTCCACTTGACCCAAAGTGACCTAAAGGACCCATTTGATCCAATTTCTAATCCAACCCAAATTGGATTAAACCAAGCTCACCAAAATTGTCCACCATGATTGTTGAACTCCCTAGAATGATCAATTACAATCAATTGGGTCAAAGCAAGTCAAGTTAGTCATTTGAACAAGTCAACCCTTAGCCCAAATGAACCAAAACTTACCAAAACTCATCTGACACCAAATTGATTGAAACTAATGATTTGAATCAACCCAAAATCAATATTTAAATATGACTTGACCACCAATTTAGTCAAAATAAGCCTAATTGGTCATTTCATCCAAGTTGGGTCAAATCATGATCTAACCCAAATTGATTGCAAATAATGGCTCAAGTTCATTCCAAATTGATTATTGAACTTGACCAAAGTCATAATTGAGCCTAATTTGACCAATTGGTCAACTTGACCCAATCTAGCTCAAATTAGCCTAAAGGGTCAATTTGGCCTAAATCTAAATTAAATCCAAATTAATTCAAACCAAAGGCCACATTCATCTTCAATTAGCCAATTGAACATGAATCAACCCATAACCCAAGCCAATTTGGCCAATTTTGGTCAAATTGGTCAACTTGACCCAATATTACCCATATGACCCAAATTGAGCCAAATTCCTAGAAACCAAGACATAACTCATTGGGGGCTGATCAAACTCGACTCAAACTCAATTTGGATCAACCCAACCAATTTAAATCCCTCATGGATCGTCCCCCACATAGGATTCCACCCAACCTCATTTAATTCTCCCCCATCACATGCACTTAACTCCTCCCCTACATTTGCATTGAATAAAGCTGATCATATGGCAGCAAGAGAGGACTTTGGAGCAAAACAAAGTCCTCAATCAATCTATCATCCATCCAAACCACCTCAAGCAAGATAATAATATTTTGGAGCTAAAAAATTAGAAAAAGGGTGGATTTTTGGCCATTATAAAAGGAGGGGGAAATGAGGCTTCAACCCTCTTCCTCCCACCACCATTCAACCCCCAAGAGCTCCCCAAAGAAAAAAAGAACCCATCCTCCAACTCTTTGAGCTATTTTTGAGCTCAAAACACAAATAGAAGCTTTTTCGGCAAGGCGATGGTGAACATTGGAGAAGACGATGTTCCAAAGGGAGGCAAAGGTTAAAGTCATTCCAAAGCTTTCACACATACCTAGGAGTTCACTCCAATCTTTACCGCCACCGAAAACCATCTCCGACAAGATAAATTTTGCCAAACTTTAGCCGGCCTTAGGATTTCTAGCTTTTCATATTAATTTTCTTGCAATTTTAAGAATTTCTCTTAGATAAACCCCGTATTTTTTATTTTATTTGATCCAAATATGAAGTAGAATTTTTTCAGAGAAAATTGACGTGAAAATGAGCTCATTCGGACCTCATTTCACATTTTTTTGTATTTCTTCTATCGATCATACCTGTGAAGCCATCCGATCCCACGCGGATCTGGACGCATTGTGTTGAACCCCGTCCTTCCGACCCCTAAAACACACATTCCGATCTCGTGAGTTCGATCCCGATCGACGTCCAACGTCAAGCGATTTTCTGATTTAAAAAATTATTTTAAATCACCTAAAATTTCAAAAATTCATAGAAAATAAAATTCTTTATAAAAAATTACAAACAAGGGCTCGTTGGATTCGTCTTTCCAAGAGGAATCTAACAAACCAAAATCTCTAAATTTTACTGAGTATTTTCAATGTAATTTGAGTCTTAGTAGAAATGAAATTTCATTAATTAAACCAAAAATACATGTCAGATTAAATTAAAATTTTTAGGGATTGAAATTAAAGTTAAAACACACCTACCATAAAATCTCAAGTGAAAAGGACTGTTGGATTGGGAGAAATTAAATTTTGAAGTTTGAATTATCCATTTAAATAAAATAAATCAAATAAAAATTCAAAAATTACAAAAATCTTCAAAATGGCTTAAATCACTTCAATTGACATCTAGGACTCTTAAAATAATGTGATTTTTTTTGAATCCTAATGAACCCCAAACAAACACTTAAGATTAAATTTTAATCAATTAAGGACTTAATCAAAATATAATCTAAAAAAAATAATTTAAATATCAAAATCAAAATAAATGAAATAACACTTAAGCAATCATTAATCAAATCTCAAATCAAAAATATCTTCCTAAGAAATTAAATTAAATATGATTAAACCTATTTAAATCAATAAAACTCAATTAAATGATTAAATCTTAAATCAAACTTGAAATTCAACAAATCTAGGTAACTTTAACATGGGTCAAACTAGTATAGCTAAACCTACAATAAGCATGGAGTCTTAATCATATGAAACTCCTTTATGAATATAAATAAACTGAAACTAATTAATCATTAAATAAACTAAAAATCAAATTGATTAATAAACCAATTCAACATAATCATTTGATATTAATAAATTAAACCAAATAAAGTAAACTTAATTAACATATAATTAAATCACATCCATTTGGGATAAGATAATTAATTAGCCATTAATACATAAACCTAACAACTAAATCAAACATGAATAAAATCTAATGAACATAATAAATAAAAAAAATCAAACTTAACTATGATTATGAATAATCAAGTTTAATTGAAATAAATATAAATAATTAAATAACTTAATCTAATCAAATGATAATAACAATAATCCTTTAATCAAATCAAACTGTAAAACACTTAACTAAAATCAAATCACTCACATGTGGAAATTAAGTCATTAATTAAATAAATCTTTGATTAATTCTAATGATTTAAAAAAAGTTTAATTACCCTTAATCAAACTTATAATTAAAAACATTTAATTAATGCAAACTTAATGAATTAATTTATCATCTTAATGAACCAAATTAATTTTATAAATCACATTAAAATTAATTCAAATCGAACATTTAATTAATCCACTAATTAATTTAATCATACCTCTTAAATAAACTAATTAAGTCAATTAAATTAATCATATTAAACTTAAGCTTAATCAAACATAAAATACAATTAAATGCTAATCAAATCCTAATTTAAGCTTATATCATTAAGTCACTAATTACATCATCAATATAAATAAATATGAAATCCAATTAAAAATTAAATCAAACCCCTAATTAAATTTAATAATTAATCACACATCTTAAATAATTAAAGTCAATCAAATTAATCATATTAAACTTGAACTTAATCAAACATAAATGCAATTAAATACCAACCAAATCCTAAATTAAACATAAATCATTAAGTCAATAATTACATCATTAATCTAAAACCTCATTTAATTAAATAATTAACTTAAATACACTTCTTAATTAAACTAATTACCCTTAAGCTAATCCAATTGAATAAACACCTAATTAATGCAAACCTAATGAATTAATTTATCATTTTAATGAACCAAATTAACTTTTTAAATAAAATTCAAATCAAACACTTAATTAATCTACTAATTAATTTGATCCCACATCTTAAATAACATAATTAAGTCAATCAAATTAATCATATTAATCTTAAACTTAATCAAACATAAATGCAATTAAATACTAATCAAAACCTAAATTAAACTTAATTGTTAAGTCATTAATTACATCATTAACCTAAACAAATATGTAATCAAATTAAAAATTAAATAAATCTTTATAATTAACATAAATACACTTCTTAATTAAATTAATCGCATAATCACATTGAACCTAAGCAAACCCATAGACTAAGAAAGCTAATCAAATCAAATTAAATTAAATTAAATTAAGTTAAGAAAGACTCTCATCAATTTAATATGTACTCAAATCAAATCTCATTCAACCTACTTAAATAAGATAAACTAATTAACTATTCAATATTTGAAATCAAAATACAAACCAAACTTTGATAAACATGACAAATGGATGAGATTAAAAATAAAATTCAAATTATAAAGAATCAAACTCAATTAAAATCAGAATAAAATCTCAATTAATCTAATCAACTACAAATAAATGAATCACAATCAAATCAATAAGCATAAAAATTAAGTCACACATAATAAAAAAAGAATTAAATATTAATTTAAAAGGATATTGAATCATCAAGATTTAATTAAACCAAAACATCTAATCTAAAATTAATCAATCAAAATAGATGAATTTAAATAAACTTAAACTTCATTAGAGATCAAGGATATTGAATTATCAAGATTTAATTAAACTAAAACATCTAATCTAAAATTAATCAATTGAAAACACATGAATTTAAACAAACTTAAACTTCATTAGATATTACGGATATTGAATTATCAAGATGCAATTAAACCAAAATATCTAAATCAAAATCAATCAATCAAATACTTAAACAAATTCAAATTCTAAATTCTAAACCAAATCAAATAAATCAAATCAAATGAATTACACAAATTCAAATGGACTAATTAAGATACTTAAGGACCTTAGTTAGACTCTTAGAGTTAGGATGTATGATGGTGTGTTTATCTACAAATGGAATTCATTCTACTCATCACTCTTGAAAACTTAAACATCACTTTAACCAAATAAAAGTGAAATAAAAATGAAATTGTAATAAAATATAAATGTGTGTGCAGGTTGCTTAGCCCTTAAGCATAACTCACATTAGGATAAGTGGGCTTGGCTACCCATGTGTGGGATGCTAAGTCTAAATTATTCATATAACTGCTTGGGTTGTATGATGTGTTTAGCTAACATTTATTTTGCAGGTGTAGCAAGATTTACTTTTCCTATTTTTGATATAATTTTACATTAAGAATTAGGATTAGTGTTATGGGAGATTAGGATGAGCAGTGGCCAGAAGGCTTAGTCCCTAAGGTGCCCTGTGATGCCTTTGGAGCAAATTAAATCAAAATAAAGAGAAGGATGAAATGAAGAAAAGAAGACCCCCATACCATATATTATTTTTTATAATCCGGGTTGTATAAGGGTAGATCTCGACTACCCATATTTTTTTTCTCTTTTCGGGGTATACGGTGGAACCCGACCGCACTGGCCTTTTATTCTTTTACGGTAGTCTATAAAACTATTTGATGTTGTATTTGGATTGTGCATTAGAACAACATGCTTTTTATAATTTTTTGATGATTGATACTTGAATGTGTGGCCTGGATGTGGTAAGCTCTTAGAATGAAATTAATTTTTCTATCCCAATTAAGAACTCATAATTAAAATTTTAAAATAACTCATAATCTCACCATAAAACCTAGGAATTAAATTAAAATAATAAAATTTTTAGCAACCCCTTAGCTGGATGAATGAATGTATAATATCATGCATGTCATATTCTTCCACTCTTGTTAAGAGGGGGCTTCCATCTTTGCTAGAGAATGAAGGCTTAACTGAGAGCCTTTGATGGAAGAACACTTTTATCTATTGATTTGTCCCATAATCAAGTTCTCATGCATTTAGGCATACAAAGTCCCATAGCCTGTGTCAAAATAAAGAGTCCAAAAGAATCGAATAAATTTTATAAAATTTGTATTAGATTAAGTCATGGTTTCATATCACTCAGGCTCTAGTCTCGTAGGGTGTGAGTTTAAGGACTTAGTTTCCTATCTAAATAAATAAGAGCCTAGCCATCTTACAAAACATAAGACTTGCCTACATGGATTTAAAGGATAGGAGGAGTTAGCTGGCTGTCACTCCAAGTGGTAATAAGTCTAGTAGTCGAGTGATTTATTCTCTCTTGTGGAGATACACCATATGCCCATTTTCGCCTTAGATTTAGGTCGTTCTTTAGCCCCCGCCAAAGCTCCCTAGATTTAGGATCTGAGATTGTTTTTTCTCTTTGCGTGCTACAAGCATAAATCTTCACCTCTTAGGCATTTTCACAAATGTTATAGAATTATAAGCCCTAGCAATCTAATGAAATGTCAACTCAAATAATTAACTCTCTTCAATTTCAAAAATATAAAGCCTAATTATCGGGTAAATTGAAATGCTCACTAGGCTTCTTATCATGAGTATTTCCTTTCTCCCTTTGGATTCCAAAAATAAGTCTTCTCCTTGATCTATCCCATTTGATTTTCTAAAATAGTCAATCCTTTGATAGTATTAAGCTTGAAATCTTTGGAGACCCTAATTGTCTACTATAATCGAGAGTATTCTTAAGGAATTCTCATCCTTAGGATGTAATTAACTATGGGAGCTTGCCTCCATAGGTAACTTAACGAACCCGACTTAAAATAAATCCTACTTTACTTTTTCATGTAAAGTGGGGGAAATATCTCTGGTATATTCAAAGACCTATCATGCCTTAGGAGTCCTTATTAGGTGATTAGGTCCATTATAAGGTGGTGATTTCTATCTTTTGAGATAGTACATCATTCCATAATTCCATACCCGATCACTTCAATAAGTACCCCCCTAAGATCTGTGTGGTGTCCCACATTCCAAAAAATAAACATCATAGAGACATAAGCTAGCACATGCCATTGCTAACCAGGGAAGTGAGGTAATCAATGGGGCTACTTAAAGCCTAGTATTCCCAGGATGTCTAGACTAAATATTTGCTTTTCTCAAATATAGATGGATGTATACATAAATAAAGGAAAGAAAATCATGCAAAGGTTGTATTTTTATTTGATTGAAACATTTATGCATATGAAATAAAGTCCTATCCAAATTCTAATGTATGAACACATGTAAATTGAATCAAATAAGAACGTGTTGCTATTAACTGAGAGGTAATCAAATGACCTCCTTGGGGCTAACTAAAATCTCGTGTTCCCGGGATGTCCGGACTATATACTCATTAACATTCAAATACATGTAAAATAACATATGAATTAAAGAAAGTAAACTTTAATTCATATACTTAAGATATAATCACATGCATCTCCTATGTATTTATAACTAGCATCAAAATATATGTTATTTTTCATTTATAAGCTTTTGAAAAATACATTTGGATTTAATAGTGATAATAGCCATACATATATTAAATTAAATCAACATATGCAAGCTTAGCATAAAGAAAATTTCATTTGATTTACTTAATTTTGAAAAGATGAATACATGATTTCAAGTGATATGCAATATTTAATATGATTGGAAAGGAATAAGTAAACATAAGCATATGATTTCATTCAATCAAATTAATTCCTAAGGACAATCATATCAAATAACACTACTTAAAGTAAACCAAAGATTTTTTATGTATCATTTAAATTTTCATATTCAATTTGACTTAAGGAATGAAAAAAGGAGTTTGCTAATCCTAACCCATCCCCATATTTGTAAGTTAATCTAGTTTAATGAAATGTGATTTAGTTGATTTTATGGATTAATTAGGTTATAATATGTATTAAGTCCATTAATTAACCTTTACATATGTTACCTTAATATAATTATCCAAATAATTATGAGCTAACATAATATGCAAATGAATTGAAATGTAAATTAGCAATGGTCTAGAAATGAATGGACCTAATGTAATTAGCTAATTAATGGTTAATTGGATTAAGAAACTTAATTAAGTACTCTTATGGTTTTTCCACACATAAATTAATCATAATAATTTCCCTTTGGTTATTAAACACCTAAAGCTCTACCCACCCAATTAAATTGAGATTAGATGTGACTTAGATTTTTAAGTTAACTAATTAAGTAATTAATTAACCAATTAGTCCTTAATTAATTTTCTTTGAAAAGTGAAAGGAGTTTAGGGAAAGAGATTAAGAAAGAGGTCCCAACCCAATTCATAAGCCTCCTCACTATTAGACAATGATTGATGAGCCCAATTAATTAATTAATTATTGTTCATATGATTAATTAACCCTTAATTAAGTTAAGAAAGTAATTAAGACTTACTTGGATAATTTTATAATTAATTAACCAATAAATCCCAAGAAAATTAGGAGAGGTAGGTCATCCCTTTAAACAATCTCAAGAGATTTATGATTAATTAATTAAAATCAGAGTAATTAAGATAATTAGTTTCAATTAAATCTTAATTAAGCTCTAATTACTATTTAAAAATTAATTACATTTTAATAGATTCCTCTCTAAAATACCTTTAAAATGAGCATTTATTTGTATTTTTAGATTTTCTATGATTTATTATGATTTTATGAAGTTTTGACCATTAATTCTAAATTAACCTTAATTAATCCCAATCCCATCGGCACCATGTCGCTTTCCACATGGGATTGATATTTAAGTTATCACCATCAACCGAAGCTAGCGGACATGCTTTCGATCTCCATTGTTCAATCGATCGAATGGATGATCCTATTAATAATAGATTAAATAGGATAAATCTAATAGATCTAATCAATTCATCAAAGAGGAATGGACGGCGCGTGATCTATCTCCTTGGGAGCGTCGAGAGACAAAGCTAATCCGCCATTGCTCGGGCGATCTAAGCTCACCCAAGCTCGGATCCACTCCAAATTGATCCCACACCTTCACATAAAAGATCTAAAAAGATCCAACAGCTATGATCAGTGCACTTGCATATTCTCTTTGAAAAGCTCCCAAAAAATTTGAAGGAAGCTCTGTTTTAATAGCATTACCTCAGCTAAAAGAGCTCACACTTGAGGAAGCTTTGTCTGGTTGAGATGAAACCCTGTTGAGTGGCAATTGAGTTGATTCCAAGTGGTTCACTTGGAAGACCAAGATCCATCCTTTGGAGGCTCGGCCTTGATCAAAGTGGCACCTCTTGAGCTCGGGGAAGATTCATTTGGCTCACGAGGTGTGGGGACAGGGGAATTTGGTTTTATTGAGAGATGAGGAAGTTAAGATCTTTGCCCTATTTTGGATGCACTAAGGAGGAGAAATCTGGTGAGGGAAGCCAGGGAATGCTTGGAAAGTCATTGGGGATAAATTGCCTTAGGAAGCTCTCATGAATTAAATGTGTTAGTTTCCCATGAAATGAGGGGTATATCCCTCGATTGCTTGTGATGGATGAACGGATCGTCCCATTTTTGACCATAACCGCTGAGTGCTATCCCCATCACCTCCAGTGGCATGACTTGGGGAGAGGAAGGCTTGGGAGGTGGCTTAAAGCATAAGTGGGGTGGTTTGTATCTAATGGGTTATCAACTTGTGTGGGAGGTGAGTTAACTCACCTCCCTTTGGTCCATGATAGCCCTAGCCCTTAGGGTGGGCTAGGTGGCTTAGACCCCAAATTAGGGTGCTTGATGGTTGCCAAAGGAAAAGAGAGAGTGAACTTTGCCAATTTTGGCAAAATCCCATGTGGGGAGGCAAATACAAGAAAGATTTGCCTTGGGTTTGAGTCCAATTAGCTTTAGCTAACCCAAGGTGGGTTTGGGTCGAGTTCAGGTTCCAAAGTGCCATGGGGTTCAAAGGAATTTAGCTCAATTTGACCCTTATAGGTCAAATTAGGTTGTTAGGTTGACCAATTAGTCAAATTAGGTCAAACCAAAGCTTAGGTTAGGTTCAAATGATGATTTCAAGTATTTTGGTTCAAGTGGTTTCAATCAATTTGGCTTTGGTTTGATTTTGGCTCATTTGGATTCATATAAGTAAAATGGCTCAAATTGATCAATTTGACCAAATTAATCAAATTGGCTTGAGTTAGTTGGTTTTATGTTCAATTGATCAATTTGAGAGTATGTTTTGGTTTGAATCAATTTAAATTTAATTTGGTTTTAGGCTAATTTGACCCTTTATGTTAGTTTGGGCTAAGTTGGTCAATTTGGTCCAATTGGTCAAACCAATTATGGCTTTGATCAAGTTCAATAATCAATTTAGAATGAACTTGAGCCATTGGTTATAATCAATTTGGGTTGGATCATGATTTGACCTATTTTGGCCTTTTAGGTTAATTTAGGTCAACTTAGGTGAAATGGCCAATTGGGTTTGGTTTAGCTCAATTGATGGTCAAATCATGTTCAATCATTGATTATGGGTTGATGTGAATTAATGGTTTTAATTGATTTGGTGTAAGGTAGGTTTTGGCTAGTTTGGGTTCATATGGGTTAAATGGTTGACTTAGTCAAATGACCAAGTTGATTTTGACAACTAAGGTAATTGATCATCTTAAGGTGATCAATGATGATCATTGTATGAGATTTAGATGGGCTTGATTCAATCCAATTTGGGTTGGATTAGAACTTGGTTCAAATGGTCACACTTTAGGTCAAGTGAACCTAAATGAGTCAATTAGCTTAATTTTGATTTGATTAAGGTTTAGTTGAATTTGCACATGAGTTTAGGATTGAAATTTAAATTCAACGCTATCAATTTGGGCAATGATAGGTTTTGGTTCATTTGAAATTTTCAAGTCAAAAGGGCTAAGTTGGGCTTGACTTGGGTTGATTTCAATTTGGTTTGATGATTGTAAATTTCATTTATATTTGGATAGATGATTGAAGGATTGATTGATTCAAGAGAAAATTCATTGCTTTTGGCTTGATTTGATAGGATAGCCCAAGGAATTAGTTCAAAGGGTTTATATTGGGATTTGATTTGATTTTGGATTTGAATGTATTTGAATGTATATTTATATTTGGGAAGATAATTGAAGGAATAATTGATTTATAAAAAAAATCAATTGGATTTGGATGGAAAAATGCTCATGAAAAGTAGGTCAAAAGGGCTTATAAGAGAATTTGATATAGTTTGATTTAGTTTTGATCATTAGAATGTGGGTTTCATTTATATTTGTGAAGTTGATTGAATATACAATTGATTTATGAGAAAATCAATTGATTTTAGGTTGATTTGGATTAAGATTTGGCTAAGCTCATGGAGGTAGTCCATATGGCTTAGGAAGGGTCTTAGCTTGACTTGATTTAGTTTGATTTAGTTTTGAACATTTGAATATAGATTTAGTTTAGATTTAGGAAGATAATTGATGGAATAATTAATTTATAAGAAAATCAATTGATTTTAACTTGATTTTAATGAGATTTTGGCTAAGCTTATGAAAGTGGAACACATGGCTTAAGAGGGATTCAAAGCTTGGATTTGATATTGGGTTTCAATCATCTAATTGAATTTGGATTTGAATTTAATAAATGATTGAGGATTGAATTGATCTTAGAGAAAATCTTGAATTTGAATTGAATTTGAGGGCTAAATCTATGAAATTCAATCATAAGGCTTATGAAGAGTTTTGAACTTGGATTTGAGGTTGAGATTGATTGTAGATTTTGGAAATTTGATTTTGAATTTGAGTTTGGGGTTTGGTTTGAGAAGGAGAACATGGATTGGGTTTAATCCATAGGATAGGTAAATCTCCCTATGTTCCTAAGGCATAACCTATGCCTATGACTAACCCTTCTAAGTTTTTAGGCTTAGGTTAAGTGTTCATTTAATTACTAGAAGTGTCTTAATACTGAGGAACTCTTAGTGTCTATAAGGGTCCTAGATCTATGATGACAAGATTGAGAACTCACTCTAAAAGTGAGGTCAACAATTATGATTGGATTTCATATCGATCGATCATGACTAGTACTATCTCTAGAGTGCCTATGTAGGTGATCCCGATCAAATGTGATAAATGAGGCATCATGCATTATATTTTACATTGAAAAATCTATTTTTTGTGCTTTAAGGAATGAAATATGATATAATCAATCATGAGTAAAAATTTTTTTTTCTTGTGTTCTTCTTTTGTTTTATGGCTTATGTTTTAGTAATAGGGGATGAATTCTATGATTGAATAAAGACCATATTGTGTATGAAAATTGAAATCATGAAAAGGTTGTGGTCAAAGAAGAAATGATGATAGAAGTAAAGGCAAAGGATTTTATGAAAGTCACTTACAAGAAGAGGGTGATAGTTGTGAAAGCAACAACTTAGTTTGAGGTTTCTTTGCTTAAAGAGGTGGTCCGAGAAAAGGAGAACGATAAAGGAACTCATTGCAAAAGAATCATCGGTAGAGCATAATATTCTTCATGCCTATAAGAAAAAATAATTTGGGAAGATGGTAAAACATATGCAAACTCTTATAAAAGCAACACCATGGTGATGAAAAGGGAACAACCATTGGTTGTAACATTTATTTTTCATACCTCACATTAAAGTAGTACACATTGTAAATTATCAATGATCAATTTCATGAGAAAGTCCCAACCATTGTATATACAAGACCACAGATGATCATAGTCTACATGGATTCTTACGGAATTTGCTTAGATGAATTATCTCATCTTAAATATACATCTATCATCTAAATCAAAGCCAACCCACCGAAGGTATCCACTTGGACTAAACTATTCAACCAATGTGATCTTTTGAAAAGATCCTACCCTGAAGTCCCCAAGGACGTTGAAGTCATCTAGTTAGATTATAATGGATCTACCTTCTTTTAAGAACATCTATTTATCTAATAATAATGCCTAGTTGAAGTCATCCTACATAGATCTTAAACATTCTATATGACATTAACTCATTATTCATCTAATAATAATGCCTATTTCATTCTCTTGATGCTCATTGTATGACTACTTCTTAAATTAATATAACTTTCAAGTTGAGTGTTCATAATTATTTGCTAATGATTTAGTTTCATAAAATTAGTCATTTGAACAAATTCATATTGTCTTTTTTTCAAAGAAATCAAAGGATTATGTAGTTAGACCAAGGAGCTAAAAGGTTGTTGCGAGAAGCCGATTTAAAAAAAAAAAAAACTATTTTGAAAAATTAAAGAGCATCTAATACTTCTTTTTGAATGTTTTATATTAATTTTTTCTGTATTAACAATTAAGTCTAACCTTATGTAGAAATTACAAATTAATATTATAATACATAATGCAGATTGTTATGCATTAAAGGACTACTAGCAATGAGCTTAGTTCAAAATTTTTAATGTAATAATTGCTGTTATGAATTGATTTAATATTATGTTTATTGTTTGATTCGAAATATTATTTACAATAATAAACGTAAATAATACAATTTTTTAAGGTAAGGTCACAAAGGAAAACTCTCTTGGAAATATTCTTTAAATTATATTGAGCAAAAGAATATACCTTAGGAATGCTCCATTCAGGTAAATACAAATTATTACAATAGATCAGTTATTAAAAATTAATAAAAATGAAGGAAAAAAAAAATCAAAGGAGACCTGATCGCCACGATAGAGGCGATTTTTGCCTTTTGTATTTCATAAATTATTTAAATTTGTTAAATATTTTTTTAATAATTTGAGTGATTAAAAAATAAAAGAATTAATTATTTATAAATTATTTAGCATTTGACTAAAAATTATTAGTATTAGAAGATATTTTAGAATGTTTGATACAGTATTTTTTTAAATATTTTAGTTAAATTAAATTTAAAATGGCTTATATATTTATAGTAAATAAAAAATTTTAAATATATATATTTTTCATGTGAATTGCAGTGCTTTTAAATTAATTATTTGTACTTAATTAAAAATAGATATGATATCAATTTAATTTGTATATTATTTTTATATTAATAATTTGATATAATTGATATGCTCATTATAAATAAAATAAGAATAATATCTGTATTAGTTAAAAAATGAAATAGAAATATTATCGAATGTGAAGATAATATAATAATAATAAATTAATAATATGATATAATTATCTTAAAAATAATAGAAATGACAATACATAAAAATAAGTCGAATGATAATATCATATATAATTAAATAGGAGTAAAGATTTTATAACTCAAAATTGAGTATAATGAATGGATCATTAAAAAAATAAAAAAAGTAAAATCGTATTATGTTAACGTAAGCAAAATCGCTATTATGTTGACGATTTCGGTGGCAATAAATAATTTTTTCTTTTCGTTTTCAGTTTTACTAATTCTTTTAAATGGTCAGAATTAGAACTTTATTCTCCATGCAACTTGGGTCATCAAACATACTTAGCCAACCATTGGAGACGTTCAACTTAGAAACAATCCATATAAAAATTAAACTTACTGCTTTCGGAAAAGAAATTTGTGCCAGTAGGAAAATAAAAAAAATAAAAAATCAAGAAAAGAAGAACAACAAAGTAGGACAAAATCCTTGGAAGGTTACGGTAGTGCGATACCCTAGCGGATCCTTTGGAGCCATTCTACTTGATAAATTCCATAACCCAAATAGTTGAAAAGTTGCATATCAGCTTGAAGCTAGAAAAACCTGACTGTATGGCTAGTTTCTTGAACTCTTTCTCAGTCATCTCCTTCCCACTGGGGTGTGGGCTCCGAAAATTCGCCACCGACTTCTCGATGAAGAGAGTATATTAAACATTGGTCATATTTTCAAAATGCAGATGAAATACTAGATAAGACATTACCCAGAGATTTCGCCCTCATTTTGTGAGGACTTTAGATATGGTTCTGAGTTTCCTATAGGTGCAAGCACCTATAATTAATTACCCTCCTCGAGAGAGAACTTTCAATTAAAAGTAATTAGATCACTTAACATAGCATATAGTAGCGGCGTCAGAGTTTTGAAATTTAGAATTTATGAAATTCATTATGTTTAACTTAAAGATGATGGTTGGGGAACGATGGCGCCATCTAGATCCCATGGTTCCATCATCCTAGGCATGTACTTAATCGAGGTAGTGCGACCCAACGTGAAGGATCCTTGTCAGCAGCCATGGGTTGAGTCGTCCAAGGGATTCTTATAGAACTGGAGTGTTGTTTGTCTAAGGAGATAAGCTTAAGTCCACCTTAGTTGACAGAGAGTTTTTTGCCCTATCAAATGCACTCTATAATTCATAACTCAAGCTACAGAACCATTGGGGAGCATATGACTACAGTCGTGATCGTAATATAATGATGACATTTGGCGACCGATCAGAGGACTTTGGTCGTGACTGTATCATATGTGGAGCCTAATGGTCAAGCCATGATTAGAGAACACGGCCACATCTTTGATGGTAATTGATTGAGAGTGAATATAGTTGTGTACTTGACTTGACATTGACTCCTTTGTGAGCTAGAATTTTCTTAATTTGTCACCTCTGACAAACAGTTGCGGAAGGTGGGTTAGATTGAGTTTTATTTTAAGTTATAAGTAGTAAATTTTATTTAATAATTTAGAACTTAGTAATTTATCTAATTTTACATTTGTATTGATACTTGACTTTGATTAATTTGATTTGAACTTGCAAGCACATTTTGATGATGAATATCTCCTCCGGTTGAAATCTTCATTCAATACATCCATTATCAGGGTTAAATCAAATTCTTTTTTTAGTGATTGGACATTTGATTTGAAATCAATCATGTCAACTCTATTTTGTAGGAGGATTGGATTGATTAAGTGGGACTTACGACTTCACCATATAGATAAAGCGGCCCAATTAAACTTAATTTCAATTTCATTGAATTTTGTACAGTTTATAAAATTTGCACTTTTCAATTAGTGGGTTAGGCTTAAGACATTCCATGTAAAATGTATAAATAACTTGAGAGAGTACTTGCACACTTATTTGAATTTATTTCTTTCATTATCTACACAAATATCAAAGCAATAAGTAGAAATGATTGCTTCGAAATAATACCATATTATTTCAAAAAAAATTGGCACATATCTCATTGTATTGGATGCTAATTTTCTTCTTGGGATGTGTGCTCAATTGACTCATTATTTTTAGTTACTCATACATATATTGATATAATAATTTATGCATTACACCGCCTTGAGATATGTGCATAACTTATTTCTTTAAATTACTTGCATGCATTTTGAGGCAATAAACTTGATGGTATGATGACCTTAAAATCATGCAAATCTTTTTTATTCACATGCATCTTAATGTAAATAATTTGAATTCAGCATATTGTCATTTCAAAATATATGCAAATTTTATTATCTTCATCCACATTATCTAGTCATCTCTCACACAAATGAGTATTTTACTTTTCTTTTACTTTATTTTGCCTTCAAATGATTGTCACTTAATGAAGAAGATTTCATTATACTTCTATAAATGAGGAGGGTGAGGAGGTTCCCTTTCCACCATCTCTAATTCTTTCCATTTTATCTCTTAAAAAGTCTTAAGTGAGCTTTGGAGATTGTCTAAGTGTTGCTTGTAGGTATGTAATCTCTAATCCTCATTTTATATTATATTTCTGATTTTTGTTTTTGTAAATCAGAGAAAGAGAATGTTTTTTTTTGTTTTCCTACAGCTCTCGGCAAGAGAGAGAGAGAGAGAGAGAGAGAGAGAGAGAGGAAGAGAGAGTTTCGGGTAGGCTGCAGAGAGAGAGAGAGAAAGGAGATTTTCTATTTTCCTTTTTTACAGCTCACGGCAAGAGAGAGAGAGAGAGAGAAAGGGAAAGAGAAAGAGAGGTTGTGGGTTGGGTTTTTTGGTCGGTCGGTTGGCTTATGGAGTTTGCCAGAGGTGCTACAGGTCGTTGTTGGCGAGAGAGGTAAGCTGACCGGCGACTAGATGTGACGTGTCGACGGTGAGAGCTTGACTAACTTACGGTGTACAAGTGGAAGGTGTTGTCCGAGGCGAGTAGCTGATAAGCTTTGAGGTGAGTGGTGGCTTCTTGTTCGGTGTAGGAGCGGATGAGATGGAATACTAGAAAAGTTGTGGGCTTGAGGAGGTCACCAGCGAGGTCACCGATGAGAGGAGCGGTGATGGGAATGGAAGCCGAAAACAGCTCTCATGACCAATTGAAATTGGGCCAGTCGGATTGTCTTGGACTAGAGAGAAAGGGTTTCTGAAATTAAAGCTGTAGAGCCCTTTCCCTCTTTTTTTCTTTGACGAGGAAGGGACGTGGCTAGTGTCAGGAACGGCGTACGAGGCAAGTCAAACGGCGCCGTTGCAATTGTACGAGGACTTTGATGTGTCGAGTAAGGCGAGTTTCGGCGAGATGCACTGGAGTTTTAATTTAAAATTTATTTTCTTTGTCAGCTTCATATCGGGCCGCTATTTAATAATGAATTAAATTTATATAACTTAAAGTAAAAGCTTATTTAGACTAAATGTGCCAATGCGTGAGGGATATATATATATATATATATATATATATATATATATATATATATATATATATATATATATATATATATATATATATATGTATATATATACACACTTATTGACACATTTTAGATTTTATGTTACTACCTCATATGCATATATGATTGTGCATTTAGCCTTTATGCATTGACTTATGCAATGCGAACCTCCATTTTAGATATTTTCAATTTTTCGAATATGCCTTGAGTAATTTATTTTAGCAAACTAATATTATTTAGGAAACGTCGATGTGTCGTAACTTGGCTTAATCTTTGCAATATTGACCTATGACTTTTCTTAGTTTATTCATTCAATTAATTCCTGCGATAATTGAGATGATTATGACCCCATATATAGTTGTTGTTTCTGTCGATTTCACATTATCACATTTTGACATGAATGTGTAGATCAACAAATGCCTACTGACAAACATGGTGCGCTCCCAAAGAAGATCATGTTTGTTGTCCCCCTTTCATTCAATTGAGTGCGTTTGTATATCTCTCGTGATTGTTTGTGCTTATCATTCTTTGTATTGTGCTAAGTCCCTAACTTTTTGTGTCTTTGTAGGAGATGTTTTGTTGGAGTAGACCCACTGACATGGCTCCAGACAAGCATAGTGAGGAGGCTATCTAGACTGTTATTGATAGACACGATCTTCAGGGGGATGCCGACGTCAGGGATAGACTTGAGCAGTATAAAGATATGTTGCGAGGACGTGAAATTTTTCATGACTTTTTCAAATGTTCTCCTTTGCTTCCATATTGTGTTTCAGATTTGCTTACTTTTGAGGAGCTGAGAGATTAGGTATCTACCATTACGTTGAAATGTGGGGAGTACAATCCTTTAGACGGCAGTGTGGCTCAGATAAGCTATGAGATGTGTGATATTCTGCAGCTGACAGGTGACACAGTTGAGTAAGTAGGGCAGTCGAGGTTACTAGGCCACCGTCAGCTTTAGTCTAGTGCACTTGAATGGCCATGAGACTTGACCGTAGGCCAGATCCCTAGCTTAGCTCATGGGTATGTGACTTGGGCCAGGTACATTTTGCGGGCACACGAGAGACACTACAGACAGTAGGGATTTATGAGGCAATGTATGCTTCTCTATTTGATTTCTCAAGTGTCCCTCCTTCTTGTGTTCGAGGCATGATAAAGTTTTGGGATTTAAGCAGTAGTACATGTTGGGTTGGCCCGGAGGAGTTGACTGTTACTTTACGAGATATACAGATAATGTCAGGACTTCCTATTTTTAGTCACCTCTATGAGGAGTGTATTCCACCAGATAAGGAGCTTTTTTGCAGGCAGCCTTCAGATGATGATGATCGACGGGGTAGACACATTTTACCAGTAATTTGCCTTAAGCTCTTGAGGCATTATTGCTGACGTGATATAAGCGCCATTTATTTATGTCTCAGTGATGATACCGGTGGGTGTATGGATTCATAGTTTCTTATAGGAGGATGGTCTTTGGTCATCCAGCTTGTGATTCATTTGAGCTAGGCTTACAATGGGGTGATCACTTGTCGAGGAGAGTCGAGCCTTCCACAATTGGACATGCCTCCAACTTTACGACATGGATGAGGATCTATTCTTAGCAGGATTTTTAACCACTTGGTTGTCCACATTTGTCTTACCTATCAAGGAGGGATTTGTGTGATCTAGTGTACTATTAGCGACTAGCCGGATTACGAGGGAGCATCCCTAGTTGTACTTGCTTGCATATACTAGGTTATGTGGACCATTTTTGAGTCTAGTTCTCTTGAGCTTTGAGGTCTTACTTTACCCTGGTAGTATTTGTATGCATGGATCCATTTTCATATCCAAGCTTTCGCCTTAGCTTACCTTTGCACTTCATAGAGAGAAGTTTCCTATTATCATTCATGCCTCAAGCATCTTCCACATTGGAGAGGGAGTGGTATGTTTGTTCTTCTTTGCTCCACACTTGGTCAGAGATAGATTTTCTCTTGTTCACCAGCCAGATATAGGTGACCTTCCTAACATGATTAGAGTCGATATAGTTGATAGCATTGATCGTAGAGGCAGAGCCACCTTGCTCTTTAGAGGAAGATCACTACGGGTGGTGGAATATTTCATTAGCATGAGACCTGGCTAGGTATGTTATAGATTTGGTCATATAGTGGTTCTGGAGGGATATCAGCCCAACAGGGTTGTTCGTCAATTTGGGTTTCTCGGACGACTTATGATGGATGACCATTCATTCCAAGCATAGTTGATACTCTTCGATGGATTGAATGGAGACTCATTTTCATACAGCTTTGGTGATGTGGATTCACATGTTCAGGTTGGGTACCGGTTCTTGATTTTGCTTGGCTACTCCACATATCGACACTAGGATCAGTTATATTAGATTGACTTGGGTGCGCTTGTCTCTTGCTCTTTTATGGAGCATGGTGCTTAGAGGTATGAGTGCAAAGTTAGGCAGTTAGTAGTTCCTTGAGCATAGAGACCACGTTGCAGCACTCCATGACCTAGTAGCACTGAGGGCGATGGTATCTCATTTTTTTACTTACATACCTTTTCATGCATACTTTATGACTAGTAATACATATGTCCGATATTATTCTCTTCTATTGCTACAATAGGGTAGGGGTGAGGATGATCATGGAAGAGGCTACTACTCCTTCTAGAGTGCGGCAGATCTCCTAGCCACCGAGGTGCCTTCATCCTCCGAAAGCACAAGGGTCCATCATGAGATCCTCCTAGGGCTTCGACAGATTGGTCAATCAGTCCTGCTTCTTGCCAACTTTTGACACTAGATGAAGTACCATCAAGTTCTAAATTATCGGTTGGCATTGGGCCTACCATCTTTGAGGATTGAAAGAGGGTGTGCCAGTGTTTTGTTATAGAGCCCACTATTTCGAGATGACGCGACACCATGATGAGTGCATATCTACCTCTTGGACCCCTATTACCGCTGTTGGCTGGAGAGACCTTTTATAGGAGGTATCCTTTAGCACTCAACCATTGTATATATTGTTCCCAGATGCCATCTCCTCATGTGGATGCATCCCCACCTCCGGTCCTTCTACCGCTTGCTCACGCCCTGGGAGACACATGTTGTTGCAGAGTTGGGGTTTACTACTTCGCTTGCTGTTCCAGCATACCCTTCTTCCACTTTTGACTTCACAATAATGCCACAGCTGCCACCGCTCAACGATCCACTTGGCCACTCTGAGTTACCTTCTTTACTTATTTTAGTTATATTACTGATGATCTCTTCCACTGATAATAATTTATTCGTTCTATCTGTATAGTTCCTGATGGAGCAGATTATCAATTTGAGATTTATTGTCGACACTCCTGAGGTCCCGATATGAAATCGAGAAATGAGGGACAACAACTTAGTATTTTTATGAGATTTGCTCTCACGGTTGGACCCAGATCACAGTCACTCTTGTTTTACTCGATGCCAACATGCTTTTAGACTGCCTTGATCACTTTGGGTTGGAGGACATGGAGCTGAGATTCTAGGAAGGCCTATGTAGGGAGACAGAGTTTAAAGTCAGGCAGATGAGATCCCTTTCAGTTGTGCAGATCAAGCTTCGCTACTAGAGCTTCATGAGCGAGTCAGGATCCGACGGGAGGCTGCTGAATCAGCTCATGACAAGTTTGAGAGGAGTGCACAGACCTTGAGATAGCTTCGACAGAGACTTACTGATGCTGAGACTGAGATGACTAGCTTTTTAGATAGGATATGAGGCCTCTGGAGGGAGCTCACGAGCTTGATGTCTTGCAAGACTGACCTTCTGGTGGAGCAAGGTAGATGAGGTCGGCGATAGAGAGAGAGAGTAGTCAAACTCTTCTTCATTGTGCCATGACGCCGAGGTACCTTAGCTATAGAGGAGTTACATATGGCGGTGACCATACGCCATCGCTGTAGCATAACTTTAGGATATACATGGTTGTCTCCTTTGATGTACTTTTTTTATGAGCTATGTACTCATTTCTTCAGATTAGTGAGATTTTCTATTTCTTTTCTAGTACATGTACTTTTTATTGTGATATCTTGATGAGCTTTATTAGTTTGGACATTGTATTATCACTGTTGAGCTTGTTGTCACTTTATGCTATCGTAGTAACTTAATCAATGAAAGATAAATGTCATTAGCCCAATGTGCCATGCATCTTGAACTTGACATATTTATGGTGGATTTGGAGCTTGAGATTTTTTCTTGTCCTAACTTTTGTTTTAGTGAACTCGGTAGAGGGAGTTGCCTTGATTCGTCTCTGTTGACTTGTCAAGTGAATGTAAGAATACTTTCTGCCCAATGCTTAATGCTTTGACTGGCTTTGTGAGAGGTTGAGTTTTGGTTATTTTAGGATTTGTAAATCCTCTCCCCAACATTGTGCAGACTCATTGAAGGGTGCTGAGATGACCTAACCTTCCGCTTATATTAGGTCTATAATGTTGAATTATCAATTCATAATAAGTACTCTTTGAATAACCATGAAATCCCTTTAAAATTGGCTTTGTATAAACTAAAAAATTGCTTCCTCGATCTTATGCTTTCTATTTTGATGGACTTGATGAGGAAATTGACTTTGATCTATGCTTGGTGCTTGATCATTTTGTTTAAAAATCTATTGGGATATCACCTTGTAGGTAATACAAGAATTAACTCGAGGTAGCTCTAGGTTGAGAGTTATTTTCTCAAATTATCTCAGTCCATCGATGAAGTAAAAATATATCTTGGATTCTGGTTGGTTGTATTCACTAAGTCGGATCGGTTTGAGATTGAACAACTATCATCATTGGAACTACGAGCATGGGCTCTTTCACTCGACTTTTCTTACGGCTTGTTGAGGAGGAGAGCATCGAACTACCACTTATGGGCTTGTTGAGTCCGACCTTTAGAACCTACTCGAGTCTTCGACTTAAGCTGTGATGGCTTGGTGGTCTTGTCATGAGACTGACGAACGGATGCTCTTTCACTGCGTCCTTTTCTCACACCTTGTGGAGTGAGGAGAGCATCAGCAACTCGGCCATTTGTGGGCTTGTTGAGTTTGACCTTTAAAATCCATCTGTGTCCTAGACTTGAAGATGTAGAGGTTGATATTTTTTTAACTTAGTTGACTGATGCTTCCAAAATTGAGAGTCTTTTTGACTTGTTCTTCAACATTTGACGAATCTTGGAGGAAAACTTTTGACATTTAGAATCGTATTTTCTTGCAATGAAGTAGATTATTTTGTTCTTATATAAGAGAACTTTAACAATAATAATTATAGGCATATTTAGGGATAATCTCTTATTTCATAGGAAAAGATTAAACAACTTTGATAATAAAAACTAAAAAAATGCCCCCTGTCTAACTTGGAGATTGCAGACTAGTTCAAAAATATATTACAGAGTTTGAATTTCTTTAATATAAATAAACACAGCTCGTTTTGATTATAATATATATTTATCTAAGGATCTCGGCTTGAAGCATGATGTCAACTTAGTTAAATATATAAAAAAACCTGCCAAATAGGGGGCTTTCGCAGCAACTTGAAAATGCATTCTTGTTTTATGAGAGAATCTTCAAGTGACATTACATGCATGAAAGCCTTACTAGTATGATTTTCATTTAAGCATTTATATACTTATCCACAGTCAGTTGTGATATTTCTTGAGATATCAACTGTTGATTGATGGCATCCGTCGTTGACCATTCGTGTCAATAAGCTGGTAGGATCCTCCTTCGTACACTTTCTCTATGATGTAAGGACCTTTCCAATTAGCTTCAAATTTACCACCGATATTTCGATGAGGGATGATTGGTCTTCTCAGCTCCATAATCAATTGACCTTTCTTGAATGTTCAAGGGCATACTGAACTATTGAATGCTTTGGACATCCTCGCTCGATAAATTTCTAAACTTTGTTGAGCTTGGAGTCTAACTCTGTCAAGTGCATTCAACACTTCCATTCTTAGATGAGCATTCTCATCTTGAATTGTACAGCTACTCGAAGTGATGGTAGCTCAACTTCTAATGGCAGAATAGCTTCAACTCCAAATGTCAGAGTATAAGGAGCGACCTTAGTTGGCATTTTGTAAGTTGTTTTATATGCCCATAGTGCTTTCATCATTTTAATGTGTCACTCTCTTTTATTCTTCATGAGAATCATTTTGAGCAATTTCACTAAGGTTTTATTAAAAACCTCCGCCAAACCATTGGTCCTTGGATTGTAGATTGATGAGTACTGCCAATCGATTTTATGTTGATCAACGAATCTGTAAACGAATCTGTATATCTTCGCACTCTTGAAGCGGGATATTATCTGAAATGATTTGTCGTGGCACCACGAATCTATAGACAATATTATTGGTGAAGAAGTTAATGACTCGATCTATTATGACTTCCTTAAATGGAGCAGCTTCAGCCCATATGGAGAAGTAGTCAGTAGCTGCTAAAATGAATCGATGTCCGACAGATGATGAAGGATCGATCGGGCTGATTATATATATTCCCCAACACTCAAACAACCAAGATGCTACCATCAGATGTAGCAGATTTGGAGGTTGATGAATGATGTTATGATGGACTTGACATTCATGGAACCTTTTGGCATGATCAATACAATCTTTCACCATCGATGGCTAATAAAATCACATTCTCTTGATTTTTATTGTCATCTTGGGACCTGATTGATGGGCGCTATAAAACCCTTCATGAATTTCAGTTATTACTTTGCTAGCTTCATCCAGTCCTAAACATTGTAGCTAGATCTATTTGAAAGATCTACGATATAGCGTGTCATTGACGTATGCATAGCATAGTATTCTTTTTTTTTATTTATGAGGTAAATAATTTACCGCTAGGTAACTTCCCTTCTTTAAAATAGTTGATGAATGGTTGCCTCCAGTCATGCTTTACTATGAAAGTTTCTTGTTGTATTTCTGAAAATTCCTTAGACTTGGAGTTCTCTTGAGTTGATTTCTTTTGTTCTTGTAATGGAGTGTGAGGAAGAACCGAAGGTGCATCCTACTGGCTTACGCTTAACAACCCTTCTTCCTACAGGGAGTATAGATTTGTTAGTTGTAAAACTCGACGAGTGAATACATTGATCATCACATAGTCATCATTCATACTCGCAATCTCCTTAGCCAATTTGGCCAAACAATCTGCTTTGTCATTCTCTGATTGAGAGACTCAAGTCAATGTGACATTTGAAATTTGTTTCATTAACTCGAGCACTCAATTGTGATAATAGGCCAACTCAAGCTTGTTGATCTTATAAACACCCAAGATTTGATTGACGACAAATTGAGAATCTCCAAAGATTTATAAATTCTTTATACCAATAGCAATAACTTCTTTAAGTCCAGCTACTAATGCTTCATACTCAACCTCATTATTAGTTCGGGGTTCAATAATCCATATGGGTGTCACATTATTCCTCCTTTCAGTATTATGAAAATAAGGCTGATGCCAGCTCTTGCTTTTGGAAGTTTTGGAGGTTGAGCAGGCTTGATTGATGATGCTCCATCAAAATATATTTCCCATATTTGTAACCTCTCTCTCATGGATGAGCAAGATTTGCTCATCTAACAAATCATCATTAAGTGGAGAGTCTGCTGCAATGGGATGTGCAGTGAGAAAGTCTGCCAGAACCTGTCCCTTCACTGCATTTTGAGGGATATATGTAATGTCAAATTGCAAGAATAGAACTGCCCATCTAGCCAAACGACCTGTCAATGTTGGTCTTGTCATCAAGAACTTCAATGGATTGATATTTGAGATGAGTACTATCTTATGTGATAACATATAATGCCAAGGCTTCTTGGCAATAAATATCAGTGCTAGACAGTGCTTCTCAGTCGGAGAGTACTTTGCTTCAACTCTTATAAATCTCTGACTGATATAGTATAATGCATTTTCTTTGCCTCCTTCATTATGCTATGCAAGCAATGATCCGAGAGATTCTTCTAATGTAGCTGTATACAAAATGAGAGGCTTTCCCGGGATTGGTGTTGCAAGAATTGGTGGGTTCAATAGATATTTCTTGATGCTATCGAAGGCTTCTTGACACCCTTTATCCCATTTGAATAGAGCATTCTTCTTCATCAAATTTGTAAAGGGTTGGCATATGCACAATAAATTTGATATAAAATGCCGAATAAATGCGAGCTATCCTTGTAATAAGCAGAGCTGACGTAAACTCTTCGTGCATCTCAACGATTTCTTTAATTTTTGCAGATCAATCTCAATTCCTCTATGGCATACAATGTAGCCAAGGAATTTTCTAGATGAGACTCCAAATAGACATTTGAGGGGATTCACTTAAGATTGTATTTTCTTATTCTCTCGAATATAATCTTTAGATTGTCAAGATGATTTTTGCGGTCTATACTTTTAATGACAAGATCATCGACATAGCATTCTTTCTTTTGATGAATCAACTCATCAAAAATATGAGTCATAGCCCTCTAGTATGTAGCTCCAGCATTCTTCAATCTGAAGGGCATGACTGTATAATATATACCAATTGACATCCTGAATGATTTGTGCTTTTCATCTTCAAGAGCAATCTAGATTTGATTGTAACCCAATGATCCATCCATGAATGAGAATATATCATAGTTGTAAGTACTATCCACTAGTAATTGATATTGGAAGTGGAAGTCATCTTTTGGGCATACTTTATTTAGATCTTGAAAATCGATGCAGATACGTATTTGACCATTTTTCTTTCTCACTGGAATAATATTGGCTATCCAGTCTGCATACTTCTCTTCTCAGATGAAGTCTGCTTCAATGAGCTTTTTAGTTTCTACAACCACTTGTTCTTCAATCTCTAATCTCATTCGCATAAGAGCTTGCTTAATAGGCGTTGCATCTAGTTTAATGGCAAGTTTATGAATTATCACCTAAGGGGAGAAGCTTGGCATTTCAAAGTATGTCCAAGCAAAGCAGTCCCTGAATTCACATAGCGAGCTTTTATTTCTTCAACCTTTTCATCACGAGGACAAGGACCTTGAAAGTTGGAAGGGGATTATTTTCTATTCCCAAGTTGATTTCATTCAACTCATCGATGGTAGCTCCTGTCCACCATGTTCGAAGTTCATCGAGTGTTGGCTTCTACCTCCCCATCATTTGTGAGATTAACTTCATAAAATTTATCTTCATTTTTAGTCTTAGTCTCAATCTCTTCTTCGTCACCGCACGGTTCATCTTTGATGAAATTTGCGCCGAATGAATCCAAGACCTTTAGTAGTGTAGTTATCCTTTTTTTGTGAGCCTTGTGGGCTCTTTATACTCCAAAGAGCATCAAAGAGGTAAGCTCGCCACTTGTTCATTCAATCAACCCCTCTTTGTGCATCATTCTTCGAATCTTTAGAGGATAGTATTTTGGCATCCTTATGGAAATTATATCATTAGAATCTTCAAATTGCATAAGCTAATCAGAATCTTGATTATAATAATCCTCATACTTGTAGAATGAGGTTCTAGGTCTATCACTCTAGGGTAGAGGAGGTACATAAAAGGTCTTCAACTCCTCAATAATGTGAACTTCTTGTGGAGTAATTTCTTTGAAGTATTGAGAAGGGACTGGTGTGATCATAAGTGAATCATCTAATATTAATAGATTCGCCACCCTTATTAAAGAGCAACATTGAGCCTCACCTTTATAGGTGGATTCAAACTCATAATCTTAATCAGAGTATTCTACTTTGTCCTTTCCCTTCCTAGAAGATTCACAGGTCTGCTTGGGCTTGATAGGAATTTTATCTTCTTCTTTTGTATCACTATCTAAGTGAGGAACTTGCCTCTTTAGCTTGGATGATATTTCAGACGTTTTAGGAGGAACTGACATCATCTTCTTTCTTTTGTTTCATATCTTCTTCTTCATTCAACAATTTTGTAGCTTTTAAGGTTGATGACGCGTTGGTGAGCTTAGGATCCTTTTGGAAGAACTATTTGGCATCTTCATAAATCTTTGCCTTATAGACAACAAATGATTGAAGATTGCCAGGGATTCTATGCTCTTCTCCTCCTTTCAGATACTTCATTAATTGATGCAAAGTGGACAGAATCATTCCATACTCGTGGGGCCAAGGATGACCTAACAATGCTCTGAATGAGGTGTCAGCATCTATCACAGAGAACTTAGCATTCGTATAAAGTTCACCAAATCTAAGTGGAAGTATAAAAGATTCGAGAGTCTTCTATCCCTTTTCATTAAGGCCATGGATCATTAGCTTATCTCGGCTGAGATGTTGATGTTGAGAGATAATCCACTTAATGCTCGTAATCTGATATTTGACTGATGAGCCTAAGTCGATTAGAATTCTATTGATTATAATATCATCGCTTGCCACAGAGACATATAGTGGGCGGTTGTGTTCTAATGTCCTAAACATGAGGTCTTCTTCATAAAAGGTGATCATTGCAATATCTTGAGATTGCAGAACTTCAATCATACACCGTTCTACAAAATATGCTTCATATTTCTCTGGATCCTTAAGAGCCGTGATCAAAATCTCACGAGATCATTTAACATCAATAGCCTCATACATAGTCAATTGTGCGGGATCTTCCTTAAATGTGATAGAATATTATAATTAATTTCTTTATCAATGTCGATTTCTTACTAGGCTATTCAAGAATGATGTTTTCATTGAATTCAATATTTTTTTTATCTTTATCTTTGTTTAGTGGACCTTTCCTTAGTGGCAGCTGTAATATCTTGCCACTTCTTAGTTGCACTTAAGCTACTCTATCTGGCTCAGACTCTTCTGAAGAAGTATCACCTTCATAATCACCATTTATCCCTGAAGCTTTTGAATTGTTGCCAAATTTTATACGCTCAATGTAATATTTAATTGAAGATTCTAAATCATCCCAATCAGGGAAGCATAGATCTTCTTCTGAGCCATCATCTGCTTATCTCACCATCAGACAGGCTTTGGGGATCACCCTTTTGAAAATCTTTCTTCTTGATGGGATAAATTTTTTGAATTTATCTGTACAAGTTGTATTTAATGAAACTGTCTAATTCCCTCTATCACCTGAACAAGGGCTTCGTAGAGAGGCATCTAACGTCACCGAGATAAGCTGACATGTCTCTCTAGGCAATTGTTCTTCAATGTCATCTTCTTCTCAACTTATCTCAGTGATTTGAAGTCCCAACATAAAGGTAGCAAACTTAATAGATTGCCTCGCCGGTTGCTGATATTCTTCTAGAATATTAATAATTTTTTGTGTTGTAGCCTTCTTCTTAATTTTCTTTTATTTTACTTATTTTTTAGATGTACTTGGTTCACCTTGAATAGGTCTTTCTCACTGCGTAATATCTTTGAAGTATCTTTGGGAGGTTAAAGTGTTTGCTTTCGATGTATCTTTTAGCCGAAGTATTGGTTCAAATGGTGACTTTCACTTGACACAAGGGACACCTTCCAGTTGTTTTAGCATTCTTAATGTTTTTTTTTTTTGAGACAATAGTCTCCCATCGATCATCTTCGATTGACTTTTCTTTTACTTTATCTTTTTGTGAGGGCCCAGGAGAGGACGTAACCACCATTATAGATTCTTTCTTTGGGTGAATAAGGATATTGTTGGACAGTGTGAATTCACCTCATGTGTATTTTCTTTATAGCCAGTCTTTGAATACATAACAATCCTCAATTGGTTGGCTAACCACTCGATGATATGGGCAATAATGTGGATTATCAGTTTGATTTGATTCTTCTGGCCTTTTGCATTCTAGTAATTCCATTCCAGCTTTGAGTGCCTGGCAGAATAATTTAGCCATGCTTTCTCTCTTAAAAGAGTATTTTTTATTCATCTTTTCTTTAAGAGATGGTTGCATATGTTCCATATCTCCCATTGATTGCTTCGGTCGCTCTCCACCACTTGAAAAATTTTGGGGTTTCTCATTGCCTCCATGGACAAGTTTGGGCTGAGGGTTGACTGGCTGTTTGACTCTTTCTTCAACATAAATAGGTTGTTTACCTTTATCAACATTATAAACTGCCCATCTTCCCTTGCTTGAGGTATAATAAGTTGAGTGTGATTCACTCCTCCTTAGCTCTGAAGGTTTGCTTCTTTTTGTTTTGTTTGGATAACTTTTAGAATTTAAGAAATTCAACTTCTCAAACTTGGTTACTTGATCGAGCAACTCCTAAAAGGTAGTGATAGAAGCCATGCACATATATGGTGTCATCTTATCATCAAAATTTTCCATCAACAAATAGATCGCATGCTCTTCTTCTAGTTGTTGTTCACACCTCATGCTCATATTATGCCAACGTGTAATATATTTAGTTATCGACTCATCCTTTCTTCTCTTCTCTAAGGCGAGGTCAACAATAGTTATCTTTTTGACTGCGCTGGCAATCTAACTGTGCAAAAATCTTGACCGAGTCATTCGGTAATTCAGTATACCATTCAAAAGCAGTTGATGTTAGAATGCTGACAAACTGATGAAATAACAATGCATCATTTCCTTCCTTATTGCCACACATCGCTTTAAACTGTGCTAGGTGTTATTTGGGATTATCATTGCCATCAAAAATATTAAATTTTAGTATCGAATAACCTTTGGGGTATGGTACTTGGTCGCATCACTCTGTAGTGCAGGGCAACCTTTATTTACTAATTTTTCGGCCTACTCTACAATGATGACAACTTTAATCTTCTCATTCAAAATAGTCTCCATTTCAACGGCGGTCACATGTTTGAATATGCTGGCCAAGTTCTAAGGGGTTGGCTGGGATGCCAACTGATTAACTTCATTCCTCTCATTTTGAGCACTATGTGCTCCTGAAGTTTGGGGTGCTGGTTTAGTAAATGGGTTTATAGGTATTGCATTAATTTCCTAGAGATTAGTAGTTGGAACGGGAGCTAGTGCTGGTGCCACTACAACATTCCTTTGCATCATTTGCATTATCAAATTTATTTGTGCCATCATTTCATTTACCTTTGTGTTAAGCTACGCAATCTCATGATCTTTTGCCCTCATCTGGCATTGCATATGCCATTGTGCTTGGGCTATTGTGGTTGTATCAGCATATGCAGTATTCTCCTCTCTTACTGATTCTTCTCTTCGGTCATCATCTGAGGAAGGACTTAAGTGATCTTCTTCTTCCTATCTTTTAGGAGGAGCGGAAGGTAAGATGGTATGCTGATGTTGATTATAGAAGCGAGCACTAGGCTGATCATCATCTTGACCTACCATGTAGACCACTTATATTCCCATGGTCTCGTCATCGTCATCATCATGTTCACCTTCTTCTTGTAGCCTCACTTCTGAGCGTCATCTCCAATGGATCTCAGGCTTAGGTTGCGGCATGAACATCTCTTCAATTGGAGGGATTCGATCAAAGTTGACTATCTCCTGAGGAGATGGAGCTACTTGGTGATGGGATTTCTAAGAGGATTCTCCAGGGTGTCGACCATCCATTGGTTCATTAATAGTAATTTCTTTTGGAACCCATTCCTGTTAGGCCTTATCATTGGCGGATCTCCGGGAATACAATCCAGATGTCACCCCCTTATTATTTTCCATAATTATTTCTTCTTGGAGCTTTGTCCTACAGATTTGTTTTTCCTTATGTCGGGACCTTTCGACGGTGGATTCCTAGACACGTGGTCCAAGTGTCACGCCCGATGCTCATCGCGCAATGGCTGCTTATAACGATCTTTAGCATTTATTAATACTGAAGATAGCTTCCCCATTGGAGCTTTCTTAGCTTCTTTGATGGCTATCTCCTAATATTTCTTCTTCATAAGGCCATTTTCTTTGGCAACCTTCAATACTTTATGCACTATGGTAGACAGAGTCTCAGGCTGCTTCTTTTGAGGGGTTAGAGTTTATCGTTACTGATTCCAAAAAGATTGTTTGATTTTACCCGTGGAGCTGTTCCTCTTGACCCACTTCAGATTTTCAAATTTAATGCAGGTAAAAATATTCGCTTTTGGCTGCAGTGCTAGCTGTGTGATTAGTGGTTCAGGCAACAGTTGTTGAGCTCGTAGCTCAGCATTCATTCTTCTTCGCTGTATTCTATTCAGCTTACCTCCAGATGAGGAAGCCTCAGCACATTGCCATCCATGCGCAAATGGCTCAGCTGGTGAGGTAACATTTACTGGAGCCAATGAAATTTTATGGCTAATAACATATTTTTTTATTAGTGGGGCTTCAGGATGTCCCAGTCTTTCAAACACAGAGGCCCTCTTCCTTGGAGCTTTAGTAACAATAATTTTAATTAGCCTTCTTTGCTACACTGGCAGAGGTGCACATCGTTCTATCATTTCAGCTGGTTGAGGCCTTTGAGCATGACTTCGAGCAAGCGGGTTGTGAACAGTTGCGTCATGGTTGGCAGCAACAATAGTTGGGAAGTCCACGTTACCAAACTGGATGGTAACTCCTGCATCCCTAGTATTGATAAGAATGTTAGCCAGACGGATGTTAGCTCCGTGGCCTAGCTTGACGGTGAAGGGTGTGTTTTGGAGATCCATTTTGTGTAAATGAAATATGGGGGTTAGTAATCAACAATTGATATATCACCACATACTTTCAAAATGCAGAGATACAACAGAACAAATATGATAAAATATAAGAACAAATTATGTATAAAAGAGATTTTGAAAACTTCAGAATTACGTTAATTATAAAAATAATTCTGAGTTTCAATCAATTTCATTTTATAAATAACTTTAAATTTTTAACTTTATTATACTCCGCTGCTATTATAGCTTGGATTCGACTAGCCAAAAATGGAAAGAGAAATCTGTCCCCAGTGGAGTCGCCATAAATCTATGGGCTCCGAAAATTTACCACCGACCTATCGATGAAGATAGTATATTAAATGCCGGTCAAACTTTTAGAAGGTAGATGAAATAGTAGATAAGACACTACCCAAAGATTTCACCCTCATATTGTGAAGACTTTAGATCTAGTTCCAAGTTTCTTATAGGCACAAGCACATATAGTTAATTACTCCTCCCAATCGAGACAACTTTCGATTAGGATAGTGTTAGATCGCTTTACACATAATGTATACTAGCGATGTTGTGTTTTGAAATTTAGAATTTATAAAATTAATTATGTTTAACTTAAAGTGGATGGTTGGGGGAACGATGACGCTCCCAATCTAGATCCCATGGTTCCCTTATCCTAGGCTATCGCGGTCCCTAGTCTACATAGTCAGAGGAGATAGTCGATCGAACCTAACAAAAGGATCCTTGTCGAATATGAGTTGCGTCGTCCAAGGGATTCTTGTAGACTGGGGTGGTGTTTATCTAAAGAGACAAGCTTAAGTCCACCTTAGCTGACAGAGGGCTTTTTGCCCTATCAAGTGTACTCTATAATTTACAAGTCAAGGTACAAATCCATTGGGGAGCATACGGGCTACAGTCGTGATCGTAATATAATGACATCATTTGGCAACAGCCATTCGATCAGAGAACTCTAGTCGATGCGTCATATGTGGAGCTCTTCTTGGCTTAGAGGACAAGGGTCACATCCTTGCTGGCATGAGATTGATTGAGAGTGAATATAGTTATGTACTTGACTTGACATTATCTCTTTTATAAGATAGAGTTTTCTTAATTTGTCACCTTCGACAAACAACTGCAGAGGTGGGTTGGATTGAGTTTTTATTTTAAGTTATAAGTAGTGAATTTCATTTAACAATTTAGAACCTAGTAATTTATTTGATTTTACATTTGTATTGATACTTGACTTTGATTAATTTGATTTGAACTTGCAAGCATATTTTGATGATGAATATCCCCTTCGGTTGAAATCTCTATTCAACACAGTCATCATCGGGGTTAAATCAAATTCTCTTTTTAATGATTGAACATTTGATTTAGAATCAATCATGTCAAATCCTATTTTACAAGAAGGATTGGATTGATTAAGTTGGACTTACGACTTCACCATATAGATAAAGTTGTCCAATTGAACTTAATTCCAATTTCATTGAATTTTGTACAATTTATAAAATTTGCACGTTTCAAGAAGTAATTGGGGTTAGGCTTAAGACATTCCTCGTAAAATGTGTAAATAACTTGAGAATACTTGCACACTTCTTTGAATTTATTTCTTTCATTATTTGCAAAAATCTCAAAGCAGTGAGTAGAAGTTAATGATTGCTTTGAAATACGTGTCATATTATTTCAAAAAAATATTTGTACATATCCCAATGTATTGGATGATAATTTTTTTCTTGGGATGTGTGCTCAATTGACTTGTTATTTTTAATTACTCATACACATATTAATATAACAATTTATGCATTGCACTGCTTTGAAATATGTGCATAACTCATTTCTTTAAATTACTTGAACGCATTTTGAGGCAATAAACTTGATAGTATGATGGCCTTAAAATCATGCAAATCTTTTTTGTTCACATGCATCTGAATGTAAATAATTTGAATTCAACATATTGTCATTTCAAAATATATGCAAATTTTATTATCTTCATCCACATTATCTATTCATCTCACACAAATGAGTATTTTACTTTTCTCTCCCTTTATTTTGTTTTCATATGATTATCACTTAATGAAGAAGATTCTATTTTACTTTAATAAATGAGGAGGGTGAGGAGGTTCCCTTTCCACCATCTCTCATTCTTTCCATTTTATCTCTTAAAAAGTCTTAAGTGAGCTTTGGAGATTGCCTAAGTATTGCTTATAGGTATATCCTCTCTAATTCTCATTTTAATTTATAATATTTTATCTTCTTACTTATTGGAAAAGTTGTGGGCTTGAGGAGGTCGCCAGCGAGGTCATCGGTGAGAGGAGCGGCGATGGAATGGAAGCCGGAAAACAGCTCTCACGACCAACTGAGAAATCGAGCTGCTAGTCGGATTGTCTAGGACTAGAGAGAAAGGGTTTACTGAAACTAAAGCGGTAGAGTCCCTTTTTTTTTTTTGCAATGGTATGCATCTAATATTTTATCTATTTTATGAGTGAGAATATCATCGTGATTAATTTCAAGGAGGCCTCACTCTTTTTTTCTTAGACGAGGAAGGGACGTGGAGAGTGACAGCAACGGCGTACGAGGCAAGTCGAACAGTGCCGTTGCAATTGTATGAGATTTTGATGTGTCGAGTAAAGCGAGTTTCGGTGAGATGCACTGGAGTTTTAATTTAAAATTTATTTTCTTTGTCCGCTTGATATCCAGCCGCTACTTAATAATGAATTATATTTATATAACTTAAAGTAAGTTAATTTGACTTAATCTTTGTTATGTTGATCTGTGATTTTTTTTAGTTCATTCATTCAATTAATTCATGCGATAATTGAGAAGAATATGATCCCATATATTATTGTTGTCTCTGTTGATTTTGCATTATCATATTTTGACATGAATGTGTAGGTCAACATGGGGCTCTCGAGCAGCATGATCAAATCCAAACGGAAGATGCTTTGTGCTACATCATTGGTTTCAGGAGTCTCCGGGAGGATAGAATCCACCACAATAACCTTGTCATTCTTTGGCAGGGCCTTCCAGCAGTTCTTCAATATCTTAATGCTGTCCTCGTCGCACCAGTCATGAAGAATCCACTATGCATTTAATTACATGAGTTCATACATGGTTTACATTAATATAGGGATTGATTAATTTCTGAATCAATCAATTAGTCTTATCGATCAAGACTTATAATTTACGTGCATACATGCCTTCATGAAAATGGCATCTCCGCTGGGGATGAAAGCAAATGTGTCTCCTCCGACGTGCTCAACCCCTGCAGCACAAATAAATTTAGGATTCTGAATCATCAATCTCTTAATTTCTTTGCGAAATTGTCCTACTCATATCATGACTATCACCACCTCGGATGAAATTTTTATTTAAGTCTGATTAATTCACAGGCACTGACCAGGCAAAGCAGGAGCGTGTGCTATGACATGAGGAAGATCGAAATTGATCCCCTTGATGTCAGGGTACTTGGCGGTGATCATGCTGAGTGTCCCTCCAGTGCCGCCAACATCCACCAGCATTCGCCGTCGAAGCCCGGTGGTCAAGTAAGTTTTTCATGATGATGATGGAGTGGCTCCTCATCCCCTCGTTGAACACCTTGCTGAACCTTGGATTGTGTTTTAAGACCTGGAAAGGGTGAATGAGATTGATTGAGAGTGAATATAGTTATGTACTTGACTTGACATTAGCTCTTTTGTAAGATAGAGTTTTCTTAATTTATCACCTTGAACATGCGAAGGTGGGTTGGATTTTTTTATTTTAAGTTATAAGTAGTGAATTTCATTTAACAATTTAGAACCTAGTAATTTATTTGATTTTACATTTGTATTGATACTTGACTTTGATTAATTTGATTTGAACTTGCAAGTACATTTTGATGATGAATATACCCTCCGGTTGAAATCTCTATTCAACACAACTATCATCGAGGTTAAATCAAATTCTCTTTTTAGTGATTGAGCATTTGATTTAGAATCAATCATGTCAACTCCTATTTTACAAGAAGGATTGGATTGATTAAGTTGGACTTACGACTTCACCATATAGATAAAGTGGTTCAATTGAACTTAATTCCAATTTCATTGAATTTTGTACGTTTATAAAATTTGCATGTTTCAAGTAATTGGGTTAGGCTTAAGACATTTCGTAAAATGTGTAAATAACTTGAGAATACTTGCACTTCTTTGAATTTATTTCTTTCATTATTTGCAAAAATCTCAAAGCGGTGAGTAGAAGTTAATGATTGAAATCGTGCCATATTTTTCAAAAAATATTGGCACATATCCCAATGTATTGGATTATAATTTTTTCTTGGGATGTGTGCTCAATTGACTTGTTATTTTCAGTTACTCATACACATATTAATATGACAATTTATGCATTGCACTGCCTTGAAAGATGTGCATAGCTCATTTCTTTAAATTACTTGAACGCATTTTGAGGCAATAAACTTGATGGTATGATGGCCTTAAAATCATGCAAATCTTTTTTGTTCACATGCATCTTAATGTAAATAATTTGAATTCAACATATTGTCATTTCAAAATATATGCAAATTTTATTATCTTCATCCACATTATCTATTCATCACACAAATGAGTATTTTACTTTTCTCTCCCTTTATTTTATTTTCATATGATTGTCACTTAATGAAGAAGATTCTATTTTACTTTAATAAATGAGGAGGGTGAGGAGGTTCCCTTTCCACCATCTCTCATTATTTTCATTTATCTCTTAAAAGTCTTAAGTGAGCTTTGGAGATTGCCTAAGTATTGCTTGTAGGTATATCCTCTCTAATTCTCATTTTAATTTATAATATTTTATCTTCTTACTGGAAAAGTTGTGGGCTTGAGGAGGTCGCCAGCGAGGTCATCGGTGAGAGGAGCGGCAATGAAATGGATGCCGGAAAACAGCTCTCACGACCAACTGAGAAATCGAGCTGCCAGTCGGATTGCCTAGGACTCGAGAGAAAGGGTTTTCTGAAATTAAAGCGGTAGAGGTTTTTTTTTTTTTTTTTTTTTTGCAGCAGTATGCACTTAATATTTTACCTATTTTATGAATGAAAATACCATTATTAATCTTACGGGACTCACTCTTTTTACTTTCTTTGACGAGGAAGGGACGTGGAGAGTGACAGCAACGGCGTACGAGGCAAGTCGAACAGCGCCGTTGCAATTGTACGAAACTTTGACGTGTCGAGTAAGGGGAGTTTCGGCGAGATGCACTGGAGTTTTAATTTAAAATTTATTTTCTTTATCCGCTTGATATCCAGCCGCTACTTAATAATGAATTATATTTATATAACTTAAAGTAAGATAATTTGGCTTAATCTTTGTAATGTTGATCTGTCATTTTTCTTAGTTCATTCATTCAATTAATTTATGCGATAATTGAGATGAATATGATCTCATATATTATTATTATCTCTGTCGATTTTGCATTATCATATTTTGATATGGATGTGTAAGATCAACATGGGGCTCTCGAGCAGCATGATCAAATCCAAACGGAAGATGCTTTGTGCTACATCATTGGTTTCAGGAGTCTCCGGGAGGATAGAATCCACCACAATAACCTTGTCATTCTTTGGCAGGGCCTTCCAGCAGTTCTTCAATATCTTAATGCTGTCCTCGTCGCACCAGTCATGAAGAATCCACTATGCATTTAATTACATGAGTTCAAACATGGTTTACATTAATATAGGGATTGATTAATTTCTGAATCAATCAATTAGTCTTATCGATCAAGACTTATAATTTACGTGCATACATGCCTTCATGAAAATGACATCTCCGCAGGGGATGGAAGCAAATGCGTCTCCTCCGACATGCTCAACCCCTGCAGCACAAATAAATTTAGGATTCTGAATCATCAATCTCTTAATTTCTTTGCGAAATTGTCCTACTCATATCATGACTATCGCCACCTCGGATGAAATTTTTTATTTAAGTCTGGTTAATTCACAGGCACTGACCAGGCAAAGCAGGAGCTTGTGCTATGACATGAGGAAGATCGAAATTGATCCCCTTGATGTCAGGGTACTTGGCGGTGATCATGCTGAGTGTCCCTCCAGTGCCGCCGCCAACATCCACCAGTATTCGCCGTCGAAGCCCCGATAAAGGTCAAGTAAGTTTTTCATGATGATGATGGAGTGGCTCCTCATGCCCTCGTTGAACACCTTGCTGAACCTTAGATCTGACTTATGGTACTCGTACTCCATCATGCTGTCATGCCATATTGAAAAGTACGCCCCCGTGCAAAACTGCGTCCTTCAAATAGTATCAACTGGCCATGGTAACCCTGTCATTGCTCAAAAGGAATAGAGCGGCCAATGAAACGCCATCCTCGTTGGTAGTCAGGTGCTTGCACACGGGGGCAGCACTATAGCGGTGGATGATGACGCGGCCGCCGGTTTGGGTTTCAGCGGAGCATTTGAAGACAGGTGGCTGGCGAGGAGGCGTAGGATGCGCTCTACCATAGAGGGTGCGTGGGGGTTGGTGGCATCGATGCGGGCAGCGAGCTGTTCTGCAGTGAGCTCCGCGCCTGGGCCAGCCGCGGCGATATGCTCCAAGAGAACGTAAATCCATTGATTTGATATGCTCCAAGATGCCCCTTAAATTTATAACCCATTGATTTGTGCTTCCAGTACTTCCCTTACCCTGAAAAGTTATAGCCTATGCAGGAAGGCCCGCAGACTAACAAATGGCAAGAGCGAAGCTGTGAGAAGAATTTCCATATATCTGTAAAATAATGGATACCTTCGTCTGTCCGATAACCTTTTTTATGCTGATAGAGTTCAAGCTACAGCCATAGTTTAAAAAATAAAAAAATTAAAAAAGTTAAAAATCATAAAATAATGATTTTTTTAACATATATTTTAAGATACTTTTGATCTTTTTTTATCGCATCCATTGTTATGTTTTCTTCGTTAGTATTATTATGTGTCTAGAAAATCCTCATGGATGGAATGAAAATTAAGTCTTAGCTCGTAAAAATATTAAGCACACACTCACAATAGAGAGAACATATTTTTTAACTGTAAAATCTTATTAAAAATTCACGAGATCTTAATGAAGGCAATCTATTATATAATTAAAATTTATGATTCTACTCTTCTCTTTTATTGCAGGATATAAGATTATAAATTAGAGATTCAAATAAAATAACTTTAAAAATAAATACACTACAATAATATTTCTTGATAGTGATGGTAGATGTCGACAATTATCATTCAAGCTTTTCACTACTTTAAATTAAAGGATATTTTGATAATTTTAGCTCAAATCTTAAAACATTCCAACAAACGATATATGTCAATTTATTTGATTATAATCTTTCTTTCATCATTTAAGTATTATAACGATCTCAAAATTGTGATCTTGAACCTATTATTTCACTTGTAATCATTCGATATGATTATAAGCATACTAAATTTGAAGATTATTTTATTATTCAAATAATACTTCAAAGCTTCTAATTATAATTTTGAGGTTCAATTTGAACTCATTTGTATTCAAATAGATTTACTCTTAATCTCAATATATTTGTCTTGTAAAGACATTAAATTCAATTAAAATTTTATTAAATTTGCATTCAAATGATCTCAAATTTAATTTTATAGTATTTCAACACATATATCACTTTAAGATTTGGGTTCGATCTACTAGATTTTCATATAATATATCATTTTGCTCTTTACTTTAGTGGAATCTTATAATTTTATGACGGATATGACACTTAAAATACTACTAGGCGAAGCACGAATCTTGATGCTAAAACAAAGCGATCCAAGTTGGCGTCAAGATCGGCACTTAAAATATCATTGGAAACTTAGGGATATCAGTTAAATCCCTAAAAAGCTCTTAAACATGGAGTGTTTATAGTCAAATCGAGCATCTTGACGAGCCGGATCTAACAAGCCCAAGATCTCAAAATTCTGACTTCATTTGAGTATTCAAATATTTAAAATACATCAAATGATTAAAGGGATCATTGTGAGCCGTCAGGAAGTAGAGTTGCGGGTTTTGCATGTATTTCTGAGCCACTCCTCCTCTATAAATAGCCCTCATTCCTTATATATGGGGGAGGCCAACAAGAGAGAGGAGAGCTCTAAAGATCCTCCAAAGCATGTCGTGCCACTGGCGGTCGTCAACCACCCGTCGGCTTACCGTGCGCCGTCATCGATCGCCGGTCATCGCACCTTTCGTCGGTCATCATCATCAACATCGTCCGCATCATTGCATCATCGCATCGTCGTCGCTGCTCATTCACATCGCTCGGCCTCGTTTATTACTATCGTTGTCCCTTTCTCATACAATTCGTAATCTCATCGGAAGATCTTGTACGAAGCAGATACATAGTGAAAGCTTTTCTTGGGCTAGGCCGTGGTTTTCCTCTTTTGAGATTTTTCATGTAAAATTGGAGTTTTATTGTTCACTCTTTAAATACATTATTGTCTTTGGATTTCACAAGCTAAGGCGAAAACTTTTACTCTACCAAGCGGTTTTCAGCAACGGTTGACGCGTCATGGGAAGAGAACCTTCAATCACAATTCTGTGCACACCCTCCATGGCTAATAGGCGCACACTAACATGGAGCCTCTCGCTCAACTCCGTCACTCTCGAAACCAATCATTGAACCAAGGATGCCAACCTTCTGCCTCACTTCCCCCTGATAGAAGTGACCCTGTCGGTGAAGGCGTGACAAAATCTCTTTAAAAGATCGTGTGCGCCGAATGGAAGAGTCTCAAAATGAGATGATCCGACTTTTGCGAGGAATACAATAGTCACTACTGCGGAAAACACATCTCCCCCAAGATCGATCGTTAGAGGAAAATGCTAATTTCACTTGACGAAGTTCCTCCGTAGAGGCGTGATGGATCTCTTTGAAGTTACTCATCCATCATGTGCTCAATCTAATCCATCAATTATTCTTTGGTAGCTTGACACATTCTCATCCTGACCCCGCTCATCATGTTATACGTGCGAATTATGGCTTAATGCAAGATGAATTTCACCTCAAGATAGAAATCATCTTCCTCCCACGTATGAGGAATCCTCACCTTTAAAGCTATTCTTCAACATCCTATTCGTGGGTTTCAAGCTTCGAACATTGATTCTATGATGGGCGACCCCATGAACACATCGACCATTCTGGGACTATCATGCATATCCAACGAGCTCGACACCTTATTTTGTCGTATTTCCGATTACCCTCAAGGGACAAGCTCGCGCTTGGTTACTCCCTTCCAAGGGAATCCATCCATACCTTTGACGAACTTCGCCAAGATTTTGTAGAATAGTTCATTGAAAATGAGGATCATTAAAGATTCCTCCCATCTCTCACATTCATCAAAAGCGGCTGAATCACTTAAGGAATACTTCCGAGGTTCTCCTTAGAAGCTTCAAATACAGAGTAGACCGAACTATTAAGAGGAGTTTTCCTTGGAGGACTCCGTCAGGCCACTTCCTTATCACGAGACACGTCCGCTCATATCGACTTGGTTCATCATGTGGAAGCACAAATCTCTGCGATGAGGCTATTCGCCCATCAAATAATTTGAGCAATCTAGAAAATGTAAAAGCACCCAGGAATCGGACCGGTCTATCAAAAAAAGCAACAAGTCGTGATCTCCCTCCGACCCCATATCAATGATGTGAACACGACCGAAAAGGAATACACTGAACACATCGTGTTAACCTTCTAATGGCTATTCGAGATGAAGAAAATATCAAGTGGCCGCATCCATTGAAACCAAATTCAAGAAATCAGGAGAAATATTGTCACTTCCATCAAAGTCATGGACATACTACTGAGGCATGTAAACAACTCAAAGAAGAAATTGAGAGGCTCATTCAGCAAGGATATCTACGTTGATTTGTGAAGAATCAATCGACTTAAACAAACATACCTCCAAGCAACCAGACAATCATCACAGAAATAATAAAACAATCATCAAATAGTTGGAGAAATTGAAACAATCGCAAGAGGACCAATACTATCTAATCAAGTTCTCATTACCATCTTTGAAGAGCCGGAGTTAAAGAAGTCTCGTACTGATCATTCCATCACTTTTAATGACTCAGACTTAGAAGGAGTATATGTTCCTCATCAAAATCCACTTGTCATCAGCACAGGAATCGGTGACCCATGCTATAATGTGAAGAGAATTTTGATTGACAATGGGAGTTTTGTTGATGTCTTATTTTACTCCACATTTCTTAACATGGGCTTGGTTGGGAAAAGCTCCAACCTGCGGGGACCATATGCGGTTTGATAATCGCCCTGTGCGAGTAGACGGGACAATCACCCTTCCTGTTATCCTTGGTGAATTTTCTTGACAAGTGGCTCATTTAATCCAATTCATGGTGATCAAGTCAGATTCAGCATATAATGCTATCTTTGAAAGGCCCCTCCAATCAATTTTTAGTGCAGTCACTTCAGTATCTCATCTTAAGATGAAATTTCTAACCCCATTGGGTTGGGTAGTGCAGAAATCGAATAACAATCATGTTATCTCGGACAAGCTCAACCAGCCCTTACGTGACCTTCGGATCAAAGATTTTAATTTTGAGATGAAGAAGTACTCAAAGCTTACGTAGAAGACTTGCTCTCTTGCATTATCAGATGACCAACCACTACGAATAGTGTAAGTGGGATCTTTGCTCTCAAATGAACAAAGGAAAAAATACACAGACTTCTTGCACAAAAATCAAGACATCTTTGCTTGGAGTCACAGATATCGGTCCCAATGTAATCATGCACTCCCTCAAGATTTATCCAACCTCAAACCAATCATCCAAAAGCGAGTTTTGCACGATCGTCTCCTATTGAACAAGAAGTTAACAAGCTCATAGAAGCAAGATTCATCGAGGTACATTACCCTACATGGCTAGCAAATATTATCATGGTTAAGAAAACAAGCGGAACATGGAAGTGTGTATTGATTATGACCTTAACAAAGCTTGCCAAAAGATAGTTTTCCTCTTCCTGAATTGATCGGTTGGTTGATGCTACGTCACGGACATCAAATGCTCTTTTTTGGATGCTTACTCGTTACAACCAAATAAAATGAACCCAATGGATGAAAAAAGCTATAGCATTTCAAACATATAAAGGTTTATCTTGTTATCAAGTTATGCCATTTGGATTAAAAATCTTTGGTGTTTTATCAATGCCTTATGAATAAGATCTTTAAAGACTTATTGGGCCGCACAATGGAGGTATATGTGGATGACATGTTAGTGAAAAGCTTGGAAGAATCACAACATATTTCTGACTTAGAAATATGCTTTAACCTTTTTTGACGTTATAATATGAGACTCAACCCGACCAAATGTGCTTTTGGAGTTACGTCGAGAAAATTTCTTGGATTTATGGTAACCCATCATGGGATAGACGCCAACCCCGAGAAAATTGAAGCTCTCAAAAATTTGACTCCTTCAAGAATATTAAGAAGTTCAACATTTGAATGGAATAATTCTTTGCATTATCCGCTTAGACCGTTCGGGGATAGATACTTGCCATTCTTTAAAATATTAAAGGAGCTAAAATAATAATTTTAATGGGTGATGAATGTCGGTTTGCTTTTGAGCAACTAAGGAGTATTTAGCATCTCCACCTACTATCCAAGCCTATTCAAGGAGATGTTATACTTATATCTTGCGTCTCTTCGCGTGATAAGCTCAGTTTTAGTGCAGAAGAAAGTGGGATACAATGACCAATTTATTATGTCAGCAAAATTCTCTCTGATATAGAAAGTCGTTATCCACTTGTGGATAAGGTGGCTCTGCCTTTAGTTTTCTCAGCGCAAAAATTGCTTCCATACTTCCAAGCTCACACTATCGGCGTTTACACTCATTTACCATTAAGGGCCATCCTACAGAAACCAGAAGCATCAGGAGGTTAATCAAGTGGTCTGTAGAATTGGGAGAGTTTGATATAAATTTTCTACCTTGCCCTGCTATAAAGTCTCAAGTACTCGCAGACTTTATAGTGGAATGCACTGCCCCAACTCCAGAGGAGCTATCTGCTACATGCCTTACGTCTCCTCAATGGACCCTCTATGTTGATGGAGCTTCAGGAAGTACTGGTGCTGGTGCGGGAATCTTACTTATTTGAATACCTTAGAGTATGAACTTCACCTAAAATTTTCTGCAACTAATAATATGGCTGAATATGAGGCTCTCATAGCAGGGTTGAGACTTGCCATTGATTGTGAAGCTCAAGACTTAGTGATACACACTAACTCTCAACTTGTCACCTCCCAAGTTGAGGGAAACTTTAATACTCATAATCCCTGGCATAATACCTCACTTGGTGAAGTCTCTTCTTGCCCATTTCAAGACACATCAAATCATTCACATACTGTGAGAGAAGAATACTCGAGCTGACGCTCTCGCTAAACTTGCTTCATCTGCTACTAGGGATCTGTTTAAGAGAAGGCATGTTGAAGAAATATATTTTTCGAGAATCCAAGGGTCATGGGTAATTCAAGCAATTGATGAGATAAAGGAACATTAGGTGGATGGACCCCATCGTCTTTTCTACAAGAAGGAACTCTTCACAGACCCAACTTCTACAATTAGTCTCAAGACAAGCTTCAAACTTTACTATTATCGAGGTGAACTATACAAACGAGCTTTTTTCGACCGGTACCTCAAATGTCTCTCACCTTGAGGCCGATTAAGCATTAAGAGGTCCACTCGGGATATGTGAAGAACACTTAGGAGGAAGGGCGTAGCCCTTAAAATTATAAGGCAAGGGTTCTATTATCTGATGAAACAAGATGCCTTGGAGTTCACAAAAAAAATGTGCAAGTTGTCAGTTGCACTCTAACCTCCCTCACATGACGCATATAGAGCTCTCATCCATTCAAAGCCCATGACCTTTTGCTCAATGGGGGATTGATATCATGAGACCTTTTCCGATAGCATCGGAACGAAGTTCATCATTTTAGCCGTCGACTACTTCACTAAATGGGTGGAAGCGAACCACTCTAAATTACAAATGCTAAACAATTTGTTTGAAAAATATAGTATGTCGATTCGGTCTTCCTGCAAAGATAATCACTGACAATGGAATGCAATTTACTGGAAAAGTCTTTACGTCCTTTTGCAAATATCTTCACATTCAGCTGCTGCATATGGCTATATCACATCTTAAAACTAATGGGTAGACTGAAGCTACCAATAAGACTATACTCAAAGGACTAAAAATACGTCTCGAGAAGGCCGGGGCAATGGGTTGATGAGCTTTCTAATGTTCTTTGGGCTTACCGCACTACATCGCACCGGTGAGACATATAACTTGTGTTTTGAAGCTATTATACCCGAGATATCGGGGTTCCAAGTCCAATAGTTCAATTATTCGATCATGACGATAATGAAGAAAAACTCGACGACACGGACCTACTCCTCAAACTTCGTGACATATGCCGGTTGCTTCCATCACCAAAGGGTAGCTCGTCACTTCAAGAGTAAAACCTCGTACCATATCGTGGTGACTTGGTCCTATGAAGTCTCGAAGCTGCGCAAAGGCCCTCAATGCAATAAACTCTCACCTCTTTGGGATGGCCCATATGTGGTTATAGCTATGGTGAAGCCGACTTTCAAGCTCAAGGATTAGGAGGAAAAACTTACCTCAAACTTGGAACAGAATCTTCAAAATATCATCATTCCTCGCATAATTATCACAGCTTTTATTTTATCTCGTTTATCATTTCCCCTTCATGTAGCCAACCCCACTTAGTGGGATAAAGACTTGTTGTTGTTGTTGTTGTTGTCATTTTCTCTTAAAACTCATATCCGTGTTAAAATCATCTTTTGATTATATCACTGAACTTATCAGAGTAATGAATTTATAGATTTCTTCTTACAAACTTATTTCTTCTTCATTTAATCCTCCCACTTGAGAAATATACAACTCATGTTATATCTTAATTGGAGCATGATCAATCCCAGGGGACTTTCCGACCTCTTCCACGGGTTAATGTCATCGAACTCGACAAACAACCTAGGATAGGTCAAAAGGTCCTTGGTGGACTTCTCCGCGACCTCTTCCAAGTTAACGTCATCGAGCAAAGACTCTGATAAACAACCTCGGATAGGTCAAAAATCCTGAGTGGATTCAATTCAACCTCATCCGTATAGGTTAGCATCGTCGAATAATATTCCGACCAATTACCCCGGATAGGTAAAAACAAAATAAGAGCGTATCATCTAAAAAAATTGATAGCATTAACATGATGATATAAGAAAGAATCAAGATTCTGATACACACTAATAATAATACATATAAAAGAAAAATGCATCCTCAAGTGATGCTACATCATATCTTGGTGATATCAACTCCTCACCATTAGGAGATGCTCCCTTTGACTCACTCTCAACTCCTTCATCTCTTGAATCGCGAAGAGTCTTGAGACACTTGGATAGATCCTCGTAGCTCACGGTCTTGCGATATGATTCCTTTTAGGAACCCTTGAATGAAGCCCTCCTCTAAACATTGGTGCTCCAAGTCCTTCACTTCAACATCAAGAATATGATTACGAGCTTCCTGAACATGGTCCTTAATTATACCGCGATAAGCCAGAGAGCTCTTAAAGTCTTCCACTACCTTCAAGGAGATTTCATTTGCTTCCGCTTCTGACATCATATGTTCCTTCTTAGAAAGACGATCATGTAACGCTTTCTTCTCCAGTTCGAGAGCTCCCTTTTATTGCAAGTTCCTTAAGTCTTTTCTCTTTCCGGCGAGTCTCGGTCCTCACCTCAATCAGCTCATCACGAGTGCGATCCACCTCCTGACGCTGGAGAGAAAGAGAAGTCGACATGTTTGCAAGCTCAGTTCTGCACTCGGTTAGCTGATCCTCCAAAGTCGCCACTTCTTTGGTCTTAGCACTCATCTTTTGCTCATACTTGCCTTGCAGATATTTTACCTTCACAAATTCAGTATTCCACTCACCTAAAGAGACACCCAAATGAGCCATCAGCCCTAATGTTTGAGTTACCTATAAAAAAATCATCACAAATATTACACAAAAGAAAAGAAGAAAGAAGGGAAAATAACGTACCAATTCATCTGCTCGTTGATGCCCAATACATATGTGATTTAACACCTCTTCTTCAGAATGTGCGGCTTGAAATGAACTCCCCATCATGAGTTGAAATAGCTAAACTCTCGGACCGAGGCGAACATCTTCTTGTAGATATCGGCGTAGTCACTTGTCTTCTTTTTCTTCAAGGAAGAAACATTGCCACCACCCTGATTTTGTGATGGGCTTCTTGAAAGAACCTTATGAATATGAGAAGACCCTTCATCACCTTTACTTGACCTCTTTAGTGGAAAAGAATGAGATCTCCCTGTCAGATGGAAAGGCCAACCTTGAACATTCTATCTTCAACTATATATTTGCCAATATGATGCAACTCATCTCGTAAGCTTTCTACATCGAGAACATTAAGAGTTGCCAAGATCTCATTCTCTTCAATTAATAATGGATCTGGAAGGTCATTCAATCTTCTCCATCTCTCAGGAAGAAGAATCCATTAGACTAATTTTTAGACAGATCCCGTGCTAAAAATTCTATCCAATTCTTTATAGCCCGATAAGAAACACGTCCTTGAGCATCACATGTGAATATACACATTCGACACAAGTATGTGATGTTTAAAGTAACACCACGCTCTCTAAAGAAGGCACCAAACCCGATGACCACTAAAGCCGAAATGAAAATTGTGACAAAGCACCACATGTTTTGAAGATCTCAATCAGCTCGGGAGCTAAAGGGAATCAGTCCAGCACGAAGAATCATCTCAGAAATAGTGAAGTATCCCGACGGAGGTGAACGAGCTCGATCAGACCTCTTGGCAACAATAGCCACCAACTCATTAGGGAAATAAAATTTCTTACGGAACACCATTAAACTATCTGATGTGATAATGGATGGTATATCATCTGTAGCTGTCGCGTTATGGGTTATCCTCTGGCCATCACCCTGTGAAAAATACATAATGAATAAGTAAAGAGGGGGAGAAATGACAAAATCTGAAAAATTTGAAAATTTTTTGAAGCTACTTACTCACCCCAATACTTGGGCATACTCTTTTCTGACTCTCGCTCATGGATAGCTTGGGCTAGGATTTTTTACGATCTGATGAAAAGGACATGCATACATATGGGATCAAAAAGAAAAGGGGTAAAGGGACAGAGAAACTATTCCTTCCCAATGATGCTATAAAATTACCTGCCAAACTTTCTGAGTCGTTCAAATGATGGCTCCTAATTACCTCTTCCCCACCATCTTGGCAATTATCATCCATTGAACCATCCATCGAAGATTGAAGAAATCCAATTTCTCACTACGGGTCTTGATCGCCTCTAAACCTGGTCAGTCCGACGAGGTCAGTTGACACCTCTTTGAGGAAAAGAGCCCTGCGTATGAACTGGGTTTTGATTGCCTCAAACTCGGTCGGTCCAACGAGGTCGGTTGACACCTCTTTCAAGGGAAAACTGGAGCCTTGCCGTATGAACTACGCCTGACGCCTCGAACGACCCTCAGAAGAAGAGAACACTAGAGTATTGAAGAAGTGTGCCTCCTCCGGCCCTGATTTTATAGACCCATAGGGGCATCGTAAAATCAAAAGCGCAAACTATCAAAATCGTCGTTTGCGAGCCACCGTAGCGCCATGGCGGTAACATGCCGTCTTTGCGTGTAAGGCTTACACGCCAACCGCCCGACGTGCTGGCCATGCGCTTCCACGAGCCAGCGTGACCTGCGCTCAGCCGTGGTCGGCGTCGCGTTGATGCCCATATCGGCCATGACGTCCGGACCAGCTACCACTTGCCGACCCGCCGTGCCGCACCACCGCGTGCATGGCTGATGTGGAAGCTTACTCGCCCATGCGGTATACATGCTCCGTAAGGCCCAAAAACTCAGTAACCTCAAAATCTGGGTGCACGTACTTATACTCATCCATACCCTATATCTCAGCATGGTTATAATATTATGCTCCCATGAAGATCTGTTCTCTAAAAATATTTGGGTAATGGACGCTCAAATTTCATTGAAGAATTTGCTATCTTTAAGTATTTGACATATATATATTTTTGGATGATTGAAATAATGATATCCAAAATAGGGGCAACGATATGACACTTAAAATACTACTAAAGCAGTCTTGATGCTAAAAGCAAAATGATCCGAAGTTGAAACTAGTCAAGATCGAGCACTTAAAATATCATTGGAAACTTTGGGATATCAGTTAAATCTCTAAAAGCTCTTAAACATAGAGTGTTTATAGTCAAATCGGCGTCCTGAGCGGATCTAACCCAATATCTCAAAATTGACTTCATTTGAGCATTCAAATATTTAAAATACATCAAATGATCAAAGGGATCATTGTGAGCCGTCAATGAAGTGAAGTGGTATGGGTTTTGCATGTATTTCTGAGATACTCCTCCTATAAATAGCTCATTCTCCTATGAGGAGGCCAAGTAAGAGAGGAGAGCTCTAAAGATCCTCCAAGCACCTGTCGTCGCCACTCGGCGGTTGTCAACCACCGCCGCCAGCCGCCATCGGCCAGCCGTGATCGCCGTCGTCGACCTGTGCCGGTCATCATCACGACCACTATCGTCGGTCATCATCATCGCTAAAATCGCATCATCGTCGCATCGTCAACATCGCGTCATCGTTAACATCGTCGTCGTCGTCGTTATATTCGTCAACATCGTCATTACTTGTCCTCTCATATACTTCGTAATCCGGTATCGGAAGATCTTGTACTCGAAACGGATATATAGTGGAAGCTTTTCTGGGCCGTGGTTTTCCTCTTTTCGAGATTTTTCAGTAAAAATTCGGGTTTTATTGTTCACTCTTTAAATACATGTGTGTGTGCTGGATTTCACAACGAAGCTAAGGCGAAAATTTTTACTCTACCGCAACTGGTTTTCTAGCACGCAACAATGACTATTTTGGCTACGTAAGATCCGTGGCTTATTTGATTTTCCATGTAAAAAATTTTATTATTTGTATATGTGTGTGTGTTGGATATTTTTGTGTGCTAAGAGACTAAGACTTAATTTTTATTTTTCGATGAGAACATTCAAGCATGAAATACGTATATTATGAAGAGTGGCGAGCCATGAGTTTAAATTAAATTTAAATATAACTTAAATTTTAAAACTTTATTCAAATTTATTTGTTAATTTTAAATTCAATTCAAGTCATATTATAACTTTAATCAAGTTTAAGTAATTATATATTAAATGTTGGAACTGTAGTCTAATTTATAGATATAATAGAGTTCTAGAGTTTAATAAAAATTATCATAATTTTTTTAAGTTTATATTAAATTATTTGGTAAAATTGTAATATTATTATGAAAAAAATTCAAGTCAACCTATAAAACTATTTATTTAATATTTTTATAATATATATGCATCTAATGGTATACATAAAATTTAAAGTGTATAAAGTATTAAAATTATTATAATAATGTAAAATTAAGTCATCAAATAAAAAAATGAAGTTACGCATGACTAGATAAATATTTTATTATATTTTTATTGTGCAACTTGTTAAACAATAAATAAGTATATTTACCAATATAAATGAAAATAAGTTCATATTTAAATTTATTTAATTATATGAATAATTATTATTTTAATAACTATTTAGTAGTTCATAAAATACACTTGTTCTTTTGTTGCCCTAGGTATGAAATGGATTTTTTTCTTTTTAATGTGAGTTTTGTCCTATGATGCACAAATCTGGGACCTACACGGGACCTTAGATATTATACTTATAAGTATTTAAATTTATTTTTTGTTGTTGACATTTAAATTTTTATATTACATAAATGCCATAAATTTTATGTAAAAAGATCACATTTTTCCTTTTAAGAGTATAAATTTTCTACATTAATAGAGATTTATAATATTGTTTTAGATATGAATTAAATTATTTTTAATTTATTTAAAAGAAAAATAGTAAAATTAGAAATACAAAAGAATATAATTTGTGTTATATAGTATTTTTTAATATGAAAAGATGTAGTATATACAAAATTAAATTTTAATATGTTCAAGGCTTTATCTTATTAGCCCTATATTATACAAAAAAATTTCAGTATTTTATTTAGTAAAAATGAGAGAGACCTCCATTTAAAACTTAAAAATAGTAAAAAACTTCATTTTAAATTTATCTTCTCTTAAATATATAGAATATTATTTGCATTTTAATGGAAGAAAAAAAAGTTTTTTTTTCTTTCATTTGATAAGAACGATCATATCTATCTAATCTAATCTTTATGTTATGTACATCATAAATCTATTTAACTAAGGCTCATTTAACGGACAAATCAATAACAACTATAACAAGCTTTTATCTCACTATATGGGGTCGGCTAAATGAATCCTCATTCTCTATTGTGTCCTATTAAGTATCAAATTCTAATAAAATAAGATCATTTTTTATTCTATTTAATCAAGTCTTTTAAGGTTTACCTCTTTTTTGATATAAGTTGAATCTAATACATCTACTCTCCTAACTAAGTCATAGGCATCCAACATTTTATGTGACCAAACCATCTAAGACGATTATCTCTAATCATATGTGCCACTAGAGGTGCTCCAGCCTTTTCACATATATACATGTTTGGCATTTTGTCTGCAAATGTAAAGCCACTCATCCACATGAGCATTATCATCTTTGTAACACTTAACTTAATTATATATTTTCTTTTATTGGCCAACATTTTGTGTCATAGATCATTACAGGTCTCACTGTCATCTTATAAATTCTTCCTTAAGTCTAAGCAATACTTTTATATCACACAAGAGGCCGGATGCATTCATCCACTTCAACCATCCAACTTGAATTCTATTAATAACATCCCCATCTATTTCACCATCACTTTGAACAATAGACCTAAGATATCTAAAATGTTCACTCTTTTTAAGGACTTGATCACTCGATGCCACAACCCGACGATTAGATTTTCTACAATTAAAATTACATTATATATATATATATATATATATGGTTTTAGATCTCAAATGGAAGCCTTTTTACTCTAAAGTTGACCTCCATAATTCAAGTTTCTCTTTAACGCCCTCTCTAGATTTATCAACAAAAAGAATATCATTAGTAAAACGCAAATACCAAGGTACATCCTCCTGTAAATGTCAAGTTTGAACATCCAAAACTAAAGCAAAATAATATGGGTTTAAATCCAGTCCTTGATGTAATCCAACAATAATAGGAAAAATACTTGGGCAATCATCCTATGTTTGAACACAAGTGATAACTCTAGTATAAATATCCTTACTGACTTGGATATAACCAATATTAACTCCTTTCTAATCTAGAACTCTGCAAAGTACTTCTCTAAGAACTTTATCATATGCTTTCTTTAAATCAATAAATATTATATGTATATCCTCTTTATTATCTTAGTATTTCTCCATCAATTCTCTCTACAAATGTATAGCATTCATAGTAAGCTTAACTTACATGAAACCAAATTGCTTTTGAGAAACTTTTATATCATATTGTAACCTATGCTCAGTTACTTATTCCATAATTTTAATGTATGACACCTTAATTTAATTCTTCTATTGTTTGCACACTCTTCTACATAGTCATTATTCTTAAAATTAAGAACCAACAAATTCTTTCTCCACTAATTTGAAATATTTAATCTTTAAAATAATATGATGTATGAGAATGTTCCCTCTAAGATCATAAAATAATAAGAGACCCATTTTAAAATGATAATCTCTTTGCTTTTAGGATTTATTTTTATCTATAGAAAAAAATATTTTTATTTAACAAGGTTAGTCATATCTTTTAATTTATCCAATATCTAATCTAATGTGCATGTGCAAAATATATCAAATATCTAATATAATATGCATGTACACCATTACCCTAACGATTTATATTCAGCTTATTAATGATCTGATAGTTACTTCCACTTAGCTAACTGTAGTGTTTATTTTTAGATTTATAGGGGAACACCACACAGATCATAGGGGTACTTATTGAAGTGATCATGTACGACATTGAGGTATGATCTGTTATCTCGAAAGAAAGTGGCATCACCCTACAATAGACCTAGTCACCTAATAAGGACTCTTAAGGCATGATGGGCCTTCAAATGTACCATAGATTTTTTCCCTTGCTTTACATAGATGAATAAAGTAGGGTTACCTCCATTGTTAATTACATCTTAAGGAATGAAATTCTTTAAAAAAACTCTTGATTAAAGTAGCAAGAACCATCTCAAAAGACTTCAAAGTTATACTATCAAATGATTGGTTATGTTTAGAAAATCAATTGGGAAAGAGCAACGAGAAGACTTACTTTTGGAATTCAAAGGGGGAAAGTAGGAAATGCTCATGATACTAGGAAGCCTAATGAGCATTTCAATCTATCCTATGATTAGGCTTTATACATTTGAAAGTGAAGAGATTTATTTATTAGAGTTGAATTTTATTAGATTGTTAGGGCTTATAATCCACCAACACAAGATTGTGGAAATGCCTAAGAGGTGAGGATTTATGTTTGTAGCCCAAAGGAAATAGCTACCTCAAATTTTAAATCTAGGAAGCTTTAGTATGAGCTAAACCACGATGTTAATCTAAGTGAGAGGTGGATGTAAGGGTTTGCCTCCATACGAGAGAATAAACTGTCAGACTTTTGGAGTTATAACCGCCTAGAGTGGTCGCCAGCTAACTCCTCCGATAATTTTAAAACCATGTAGTTCAGCCTTATGAATTGCAAGAAAATTATGGAAGTTATTTAATTTGAAAGAGACTAAAATTCTAAACTCACTCCCTAAGAGACTAGAGCATGAATGGTATAAGCATATGACTTAATCTATAAATGCAAAATCTTTCAAATTTTATTTTATTTTGACACATCATTTAAATAAAGGCTTTAAGATTTTTATTTTCCTAAATGCATGATGAAAATAGGTTATGGGCCAAATAAGTTAGAAGAAGGTGTTCTCCACCACAAAGGATGCCTTTATTGGTCAAGCATTCCTTTATCATGCAAGGATGGAGATCCGCCATATTCAAGAAAGAAAGAATATGCCTGCATGATGTGAGACATACAATATTCAGCTAAGAGATTGCTAAATCTTTTAATTATCTTATTTAGAGCCTAGGCTTTATGATGAGGTTATAAATTATTTTAACATTTTGTTATGAGTGATTAGTTGGGGTGGAAAAAATAATTTTATCCTAAGAGCCTACCGCATCCAGGCCACACATTCAAACATCAAACATGAAGAAACTAGGAAAAGCATGCAATTTTAGTACACAATCTAAACACAACATCAATGAAACATGTACAAATTGTGTAAAAGAATAAAAGGCCAGTGCAGTCGGGATCCGCCATACAACCTGAAAAAGAAAAGATGGGTAGCCAAACTCTCCCCTTATACAACCCTGAATATCAAAGAGGTAATTAGGTTGATTTTATGAGTTAGTTAGGTTGTGATATGCATTAAATACATTAATTAACTCTTTCATATGTTACATTAATATAATTATATAAATAATTATGAGCCAACATGATATGCATATGAATTAAAAATTAAATTAAAAATGGTCCTAAGGAATAGAAGGCCTTAATGCAAATGTCAAAAAGGCGGTTGGCGTATCTAAGATGCTTTATATCCAACCTATTAGGAATGTGTTAGCCATTTTCAGCACTTTCCAAAAAGGATTCCAAGTTCAAGTGGGATGATAAGTGTCAGCATATTTTTGGAGATATCAAGCATTACCTGATGACATCGCTAGTTCTAGCAGCCCCTATCTTGGGAAAGTCGCTCATCCTTTACACCGCTGCATTAGATGACTCCCTTGGCACTTTGTTGGCCCAAGCCAATGAATAAGGGAAGGAAAACTCTCTCTACTACCTCAATTGTCATCTAATCCCTACAGAAGCAAATTATCCACACATTAAGAAACATTGCCTAGCTTTAATCTTTTCATCCCAAAAGCTACAACACTACATGCTTTCTCATAAGGTGAACTTGATCTCTAGGATCAATCCACTACAATACCTCATGACACAACCGACACTATCCGAATGGTTGACATGTTGGTCAGTGATTTTGTCACATTTTAACATTACTTTCATATCCCTCTATGCAGTAAAAGGATAAGCATTAGTAGATTTCTTAGTAGCACACCCACTTCCTGCTGACTCTCCACTTAGTGATGACCTCCCTGATGAATAAATCATGAACTTAGGGGAAACTAGCATTCATCATTGGGAGATGTACTTTGATGGTGTAGTTTCCTCAAGAGAGAGAAGAACACAATCTACTATCTAGAAAGGCGGGGTAGTTATTCTCTAACTTGGTCAGCGATGTGATGAGATTCTCATATCATCTGCCCAATTCTTGCACCAATAATGAAGTTGAGTATGAGGCTTTGATTGCTGGTCTAGAGTTAGTCATTACTCTAAGCATCCATAACATCAACATCTTTGAGGCTTCTTTGTTAGTCATCAATCTACAAGGTTCTAAAGCCTAAGCTCCATCACTACCATAAGTACACTATGGAGTTGTTGGCCCAAATCCCATAGGTTACCATGTATAAGATTTTTTTAGAAGAAAATATCATAGTAGATGCTTTAGCCACTACAAGGTTCTAAAGCCTAAGCTCCATCACTACCATAAATACACTATGGAGTTGTTGGCCCAAATCTCAATGGTTACCATTTACAAGATTCCTTGAGGAGAAAATATCGTAGTAGATTCTTTAGCCAAATTTGCTAAGAGTTGGCATGTTGAAGATGAATCCATATCGATAAATCCAAAATATACAAGGATTATCCCTTATCGATACTGAATTCATCGAGAGACTCTCTCTTGAAGGGGAGGTTGCAGTTGCCAAAAAGGATGATGAGTCAGATTAGAGGAAACCATTCATGGATTATTTAAGTAGAGAAAAACTACCTCAAGAGAAGTCACTAGCGCATCAGGTGAAGCAGAGAGCCTTTTCTATTCTCTCATCGATGGCACCTTGTACCAACAGTTTTTCGATCATATGTGATTACATTGCTTAGACAAACATGAAGCCCATAAGATCGTGACTAAGGTACACTCAGCATTATGCTGAGCTCATCAATCTGGTCTGAAGATGAAAGCCAAGATCAAGAGACTAGGATACTATTGGCTGTTGATGATTACAGATTGCATGGATATAGCTAGGAAATTCCACCAATGTTAGGTACACAGTGTGGTCCTACTTCAATCACCCAACATTCTACACCCTACATTGGCCTCATGGCCATTTGAGTGTTGGGGTACTAACATAGTGGGTCCGATCGACCCTCCTTCTTCCAAAGGTCAGTTCATCTTAGCTTGTACCGATTACTTTTCCAAGTGAGCGGAGACAATTTGGCTCAGAGAGGTCACAGCTCAGCATGTGCTCTAGGTTTTCAGGAACTATATCGTATATAGGTTCGGGGTGCTTCAATGAATTATATATGATAATATTACTACATTCAAGAGCACCAAGATCAACAACTTTGCCCGGAGACACAACATATATTAGAGATACTCTACCATCTACTACCCAAGAGCAAATGGCTTGGTAGAGGCCTTCAACAAAACTTTCATCCAAATACTATAGAAGACACTCGATAACAATAAGCGATAGTGGCATGAGCAGTTAGTTGAAGCTTTGTGGGCATACCACACCACATATTAAACTCCAACTCAGTCTACTCCTTTCTCCTTAGTGTATGGGTCGAAAGCCGTTCTACCATTAGAAATTCAACTCCCTTCACTAAAGATAATTGTGGTTAGCAAAATCATGACATAACAGAAAACCAAGTTGCGGTTAGAAGAGCTCGAAGGTTTAGAGGAGAGACGCTTACGGGCATGCTAGAACCTTAAGTTATACAAAGACAAAATGATTCAAGCTCACAATAAGTTGGTCCGTCTAAAAGCTTTTTAAGTAGGAGAGCTTGTTTTAGTTCTAAGGAGACCAATTGTTGCCTGTCGTAAGATGGTTGGAAAGTTTGAACCCACTTGGGAAGGCTCTTTTGTTATAGAAAAGGCCTATAAAGGAGGATCATATCAATTGATCAACCACAAGGGAGAGCATCTGATGCTTCCAATCAATGGACTTTACTTAAAGAAATATCATCCTTGAAAATTATGTTTGAAAATAATTATCATCAATAAAAAAGTCTATCTTTTCATTCATCAAATCATCTTTTCATTTTAAGCATTCTTTGCTTATTTGTGAATCTGCCACGACGTGTTTAGGGTAGGTATAAGAGAACTCAAGCGACATCCTATCCTTCATCGCAACACAAACATGAACTTCACACGACACAAACAAATACACATCTTTTTTATCTCGCTACTTTGATGTGGGATAACACCCTGTGGCACTCGCTCATTCTTGCTCTAGGTCGTAGCGTGTTACCTGCTAGTGTGTTACCCGGTCCCTCATTTAGGAAGATGTAAGTCTACTACACTTTCTTTCCTGATTTGGCCGTTGTACACTGTCGAGCTCCTTATCAGTATGGAAGGCCTTACTGCGCGGTTAGCAAGCTACTGTCATGTTGGCTTTATTTAAAAGTCTATTATGCCTTCTCCTTAAACTAACCATTGTGAACTAACTTGGTCAAGTAGAGGATTAGAGTAAGTCTCCCAACAACTCCTTTCCTCTTGACTACTTCAAGTCTGGGTCCAGTCCTTCTTGCGACTCCTTACTTAGTAGTGCCCTTGGGTTGATCATTACCAATGGGTCACCCAAATCTCTACTTTGGAAGATATAAGTCTACTACACTTTCTTTCTGAGTATAGCCATTGCACACTGATGGGCAGCCCTAGGTCAATTAGTACCTATCAAGCTGAAGATAGACTATCTCGATAATTAGTTACATTTTAGGGAGATGTAAGTCTACACACCTTCTTTCTAGACTGATTATTGCACACTGCTGGGCACCTTAGGTTGGTTGGTGTTCGCTATGCTGATAGCGACCCACCCTACAGATACACCACACTTGGCAGATGTAATACTGTTATGCCTTCTCCTTAAGTTGGCCACAGAATACCTACAAGCTTTCTTATTTACGAGATCCAGGATAACGCCCCTAGTGGCACCTCCTCTGTGGGCACTCTATTTGGATCACATCCTTTGCGATCCCATTTAGACACTACCCAGGTTACTTCTGGATTTGACAGTCCCCCTTTCTTAATAACCATCCTTATGGTTGGATATTCTATTCCATGGATGTGTAGATTCTCCCTTGGTCCAGTAAATCTGAGATAGGTTAAGGCTGACATAGCCCCTTCTCAGTGTGGTCCCTCGCACACCAACATGGTCCACAATTATAAATAAACAAAATATATATCCACTTGTGGATTAATAAATAATGCCCCCAGTAGCACATTTTCCAAGCAGGCATCCTATCTTTAGGGCAGTGATAGCAAAACTTCATATAGGAATTGCCTAACTACTCTTGAGTTGAGATAAGTCCCCAGCGGCACTCTCTTAGTAGTCTCCCTTAGGATGAGTTCAACTTGTTGTTCCACCAACAGGTTACCTCGATGGTCATCTTTCTTTGGAAGATGTAAGTCTGCTATGCATTCTTTTCAGCATAACCATTGCACACCGATGGGAATCCCTAGGTCAGGTTCGATCTGTTGTACATTAATGGGTCACCCTAACGGTTGTTTGCCTTAGAAGATGTAAGTTTGCTATGCTTTCTTTCTCGCACACCCATTGCACACCGAAAGCCAACCCTTAGGTCAGATAGTCCTACCTTGCGGCCGGTAGACTACCTCTTTGGATCGATAAATTGAGATGGGCTAAGGCCGACATAATGCCTTCTCAGTGCAGTCCATTGCACACCGATAGGGTCCATCAAATTACAATAAAATTAAACCTGACAACTCTTGAGCTGACATAAGTCCCCAGTGGAATTCACTCAATAGTCACCTTAGTTCGGGTTTGATTTGTTGTGCCAACAACAGGTCACCCCAATGGTTTTTCCCTATTTTGGAAGATGTAAGTCTGCTATGCTTTCTCCCTAGCCCAGCCATTGCACACCGAAAGGAAACCCTTAGGCCAGATAGTCCTTCCTTATAGCTGGTAGACTACCCCTTTGGATTTTTAAATCTGAGATAGGTCAAGGCTGACATAGCCCCTTCTCAGTGGGTTCATCTCATGTCAACATGGTCTACAACATAACACACCAAAAAAATAAATCAAATAAAATCATATCAAACCAAATCGAATTAAAATGAAATTAATTTTGGCTACTCTTGAGTTGAGGTAAGATCCCTAGTGCTACTCTCTCAGTAGTCACCTTAGTTCAGGTTCAATTTGTTGCTCATCCAACAGATCACCCCAACAGCTTTTTCCTACTTTGGAAGATGTAAGTCTGTTACGCTTTCTTCCTAGCACAATCATTGTACACCAAAAGGCAACCTTTAGGTCGGATAGCCCTACCATATTGCAAGTGGACTATCCCTTTGGACTTGTAAATCTAAGAGAGGTCAAGGCCTTCGTGGCTCCTTCTTAGTGCAGTCCACACCGACATGGTCAATGACAAATCAAATTCAAAACCAACCACCCTAGTGGGGTCAAATAAAATATATCAAACAAACCAAACTTCTCCCCAATGAGACACAAATCAAATTAGCCTCCTTAGTGGAGCCTAAATTTAAATCAAATAAATCTAACCAAGTGTACATCCTTAGTGGATATGCCCTCAATCCAAAACCATCCTCCCTAATGGAGCCATAACAAATTAAACCAAGCTATATAGTGGAGTTTAAATCAAAGAAAATTCAATCAAACTTTTATCCACAGCTGATACACACCCAAACAAATCATATTTAAAATCAAATTCTTATCCCTAGTGGATAACTCAAACCTACTTCTTTAGTGGAAGGTTCACATACCCAATCCCTAGCGGATATGCCTCCACATCAATTAAAATAAGATAAATTGAAATTAAATTGATCTTGATCCCAAGAAATTATAGATTCTTATCCTTAGTGGATACACACCCAAACAAATCATATTCACAACTCAATCCATATCTCGAAATAGCTTCTTGCTTCCCCGTGGAAGGTTCATGTACTCAATCCCCAGCGGATTCCTTCTCGCTCTCTAATGTCCTTGGCATAAAGAGAGCTGCATTGCACAGAGATCATGATTCTATCTAACTTTTGGGTTTAGGTATAGATCATTTCCGTTAGTGCTTGCAATCCTTTGGATGTTGTTGATCGTCTCGGTCAACACCAATACGTGCGGTGTGCCTTATCAGTTACACCACACATATTGGGGGTCCTTTTGTTGACCTCACTTTTGGAGTGAGTTCTCAATTTTCTCATCTTAGACTTAGGAGTCTTCTAGACACTAAGACTTCTTTAGTCATAAGACACTTCTAGTTATTAGGTGAACACTTAACCTAAACCTAGAGACTTAGAAGGGTTAATCATAAGATTAGGTTATTTCTTAGGGATTAGGATAACCCTCCTACCCTACAACCCTAACCCAATCTAGATTCACCTTATCAAACCTACAATCAAACTCAAATTCAAATCCAATTCTGATTCCAAATTCAAATCCCAAGCCAAATGATTGAAGCCCATGAACAAATCCAAACTTGAAATCTTTCCAAAGTCATGTGAATCAACTTTCATGAACTTAGCCAAAACTCCATCTAAATCAATCCCAAAATCAATTGGTTTTCTCATAATCAATTTATATCATCAATTATCTTCCTGAATATAAACCAAATCTACATTCAAATGATCAAAATTAAATCAAATTAAATCAAATTAAATCAAAAATCTTTCCTAAGTCCTTTGAATCAATTTCATGAACTTAGCCAAAATCCCATCTAAATCAAACCAAATTCAAGTGATTTTCTCACAAACCAATCATTCCATCAATCACCATTCCAAATATAAATGAAATCTATAATTATCGAGCCAAGTCAAAATCAACCTAAGTCAAACTCAACTTAGCCCATTTAACTTGTAATTTTCAAGTGAACCAAAACCCACTTGAACCCAAACCAATTGCAATTGGATTTATATATCAATATCAAATCCATATATAAACTCAACTAAATCAAAATCAACCTAAAATCAAGCCACCTAATCTAATTGGTTCACTTGACCCAAAGTGGCCAATTTGACCTACATGAACCAAAATCTAATTTAATCCAAATCAAAGTGAATTAAATCAATCCAAACTTCATAACATGATTGTTGATCATCCTAGATTGATCAATTATCATAAATTAGGTCAAACTAAGTCAACTTAGCCCTTTGACCAAGTCAACCCTTTAACCCATATGAACCCAAACTAACTAAATTACAAACTAAGCCAAATCATTGAAACCAATGATTCAAATCAACCGAAAAATAACATTTGAACATGAATTGACTTTCAATTGAGCCAAACCAAACCCAATTGGCCCTCTTAACCCAAGTTGACCCAACTTGACCTAAAGGGTCAAACAAACTTAAAACCTATTTAAATCCAAATTGGACTCAACAAAAGCTCACAACACATTCCAAATGATCAAACCCAACCAAGTCATGACCCAATTTGGTCAATTAGGTCTAATTAGTCAATTTGACCCATTTGACCCATTTGACCCAAATGAACTCAAATAAACCAAAAACCCAATGACACACACTCCAAATGATCATATGAACACCAATTGATTTGAACAATTGGTCTCCTAAATTGACCCAAATTTTAATGAACTCCAAATGACATGAAATTTATCCCAACTCACTTTTGACTCATTTAAAATCTTCAAATCCAATGCCAAATAACCATTCTACCATTGGGTCAAGGGTGTCACATAAAATTAAACACCCATGTAAATAGTCATTTCTCTTCCTTGGCCACTTAACACTCTCCATTGATCCACCTAGGCTCCAAGGACATTGACCAACCTGACCCAAGAGGTGGTTGGGTTGGCCATGACTCATGGGGAGGTGAATTCATCTCAGCTCCCCCATTGGAGGATTTAAAACTCATAGCCACTAATCCCTCCTGTCAGCCACTAATCACTCTTGGCCAACCAAACTAAGCCATCTAGGATGATTCCCTGCCATTTCCAACCACCCCAAGCCATAGGACATCCACTAGGAGACAAAAATCACCATTAGAGGTAATTTTTGGCCAAAATCAAGTACATAGAAAAAGAGGCCTCATTGGAACTCATTATGCTATCACACACTCTCTAGGAGCTCCCCCAACCAACTAGAAACCCATTCCCTACATCTTTTGGGCTAAAAGAACACCAAATAGTGGGGATTCGGGTAATGAGGCGGCGGCCATTGGTGCATACAATATTCTAAGAGGAGGCAAGGATCTAGGTTCATCCTAAGGCTTCTTCTTGCATCTGGGAGTGTGCTCGGATCAACACAACTGCCGGAAACTATCCCCGGTGAGGTAATTTTCAAGTCGTCCATATATTCTTTTATTTGTGATGATTTTTGTGTAATTTTAGGAATTTCCCATAGATCATCCCAATGTAAAAATAGGAGTGTAAGTAAGCAAAATTGAGCCCATTTGGATGAAATTTCATTCAATTTTGTGAAAATCCCATAAAATTATCTCGGTTTACTGTTCATCCCCTCGCTTTCATCGACTATGAAGCAGCAGCCATCCGATCCCGCTTCAGGAAAATAGGCAGCTGTGATTTCATGCTAGATCTACATGATTTCAACCTTCAGATCATGAATCTAATCTAGACAGTCCAATCAAAACCATGTGTCTGCACCATTATGTGCGGCTTCCCTCTCAAAGGCTGTGTCAACATCACGTGGTCCAATCACGTGGCACCGCATGGCACCGCTTTGCCACGTCAACGCTGCGTTGTGCTAACTAGGTTAAGTAAGAAATTCAGCCATTTTCTACTTTTAAAAATTATTTAAATCACTTGGAACTTTAAAAATTTAAAGAAAATAAAATACTTAACCAAAAATTGTAAGTAAGGACTTGTTGGATTCGTATTTTTGAGAGGAATCCAACAAACCTAAAATCCTTAATTTTTATGAAATATTCTGAGCTTAATTTAGGTTTTAGTGAAAGCCAAATTTCTTTAATTAAATTAAAAAAACACATCAGATTGATTTGAAATTTTTTAAGGATTGAAATTGAAGTTAAAATACACATGCCATAAAACTTTCAAGTTAAAAGGATTTCTGGATTGAGAGATTTTGCATTCTCATGCTCAAAAAATTTATTTTTAGCAAAAATAAATTAATAGACTTTATGAAAATCATTTAAATCACCTAAAATTTGGAAAATTATAAAAAATCATAGAAAAAACATAAAAATGGAAGTAAATATTTATTTTGAAGATATTTTAGAGAGAAATTTATTAAAAATATCTTTAATTGATTTTGAATAATAATTAGAGCTTAATTTAGGTTTAATTAAAAAATTAATTACTTTAATTACTCCCTAATTAGTTAATTAATTAACCCAAAATTATTTGAGATTGTTTAGGGGGATGACCTCTACCTCGCTTAATTTTCTTGGGATTTATTGGTTAATTAATTAGGAGAATTAGCTAATTGGGCCTTAATTACTCTCCTAACTTGATTAATTAATCACATGAATAGTAAATTAATTAATTAATGCTCATTTGTCACTATTTATCAGGAGGAGACTTAGAGATTGGAGCCTCTTCCCTCCCCAAGTCCACTTCATTTTGAGGATAGTTAACCCATGTGGCAATTAAATTTAATTTAATTAATTTCATTAATCTAATTAATCTAAAACACATAAGAACCTAATTAACCAATTCATGGGTAGATCTTTAGGTGTTTAATAACCTAAAGATATTTAAGGAAATTATGGTTAACCCACATGTGCGGGAAAACTATAAAAGTACTTAATAAATTCCTCAACCCAATTAATTATTAATTATAAGCTAAATCCTTTCATTTCTTAGGATCATTGCAAGTTATTTTCCATGCATGTCATGTTGGCACATAATTATTTAATTAATTACTTTAAGGTAACATAGGTAAGGGTTAATTAATTGATTTAATCCATATCATAACTTAATTAACCCATAAAATCAACTTAATTACTGTTCATTAAACCAAATTAATTTATAAACATGGGAATGGGTTAAAATCAGCAAACTTTCCCTCATTTCTTTAAATCAAATTGAAATATAAACTTAAAATGATGATTAAAAAGCCTTGGCTTTCTTTCAATGCTTCTATTTGAGATGATTGTCTTTAGGAATTAGTTTGATTGAATGAAACATGTGTTTTATGGTTTATTATTCCTTTCCAATCATATTAAATGATGTCTGTCATGTGATTTCATGCATTCATATTTTTAAAATAATTAAATTTAAGTGAATTTTCCTTATGTTAAGCTTCGCATGTGTTGAATTAAATTTATAATATGTGTGGCTATTATCACTATTAAATCAAAGTTATTTTCAAAATTTATAAGTCAACTATAATGTTTGGAGTGATAATAGTTATAAATGTCTATAAGCTTGCATGTGTCTATGGCTTAGAACATGTGATATGGAGTTCTCCTTCTTTAGTCTATATGGATTTACATAAGGTTTGAATGTTAATAAGTGTAGCCCATTTGAAAAGGACACATCATTTGTTTGAATTCATTCCTATGTATTTTTATGTTAGAATTTAGATAGAACTTTAGCTCACATGTATAAATAATTCAATTGAAAGAAATATAACTTTTGCATGATTTTCTATTCTTGTAGTCATTTGTACATTCATGTGTATTCAAGAATAGTGGGTATATCTAGTCTGAACATTCAGGGGGTGCCAGGCTTTAAGTAGCCCCAAGGAGGACTTTACCTCACTCCCCAGTTTAACAATGGCGAAGTATCCACTTAAAACTTTTATACACTTGTATGTGCATCTAGCTAATGAATGAAAATCTCCTTTTTCAACTTTAGGTCACATGTATAAATAATTCAATTGAAAGAAATATAACTTTTGCATGATTTTCCATTCTTGTAGTCATTTGTACATTTATGTGTATTCAAGAATAGTGGGTATATCTAGTCTGAACATTCTAGGGATGCGAGGCTTTAAGTAGCCCCAACGAGGTCTTTATATCACTTCCCTGGTTTAGCAATGGCAAAGTACTTTCTTAAAACTTTTATACACTTGTATGTGCATTTAGCTAATAAATGAAAATCTCCTTTTCAACTTTAGCTCACATGTATAAATGATTCAATTGAAAGAAATTTAACTTTTGCATGATTTTACCCTCTTATTGTCATTTATACATTCATGTGTATACAATAATAGTGGGTATATCTAGTCACGTGTCTGATAATAATTCAATCAAATTAATCTTAAGATGTCTTTCACATTGAATGGAATCATTTAAAGCAAACTGAAACTTATGATTAATTTAAAATGCTTGATAAGCCATTCATTAAAGAGAATTAAATCAAATTAACATGCTTTGGAAAGTGGCTTAAGGTAGGGATGAAAGAGGGCAATCCTCTTTCTTCTCTTTATAACACTTAGTTGCTAAGTGTAATCATATGAAACCAAGAAAAATTAGAATTAAAATTCTTAAATTAATAAACAACTTGAAGCGAAATCATCATTTATGGTTGAATTAAATCTCTTTCACACTTAGAAAATCATAATACTAATGCTTAGTTAAGACATACAAGACTTAACACACACATTAGAATTAAGTCACTACTAGCTTTATGTTAGGCGGTGTTTGGTATGATGTATATTTTATTTTATGATGTATTATTTTAGACTAGATGTTATGGTGTATTCCTCGTTGGATGGTTGTGATTAGCCTAATCATATTTTTTGCACAGGATTATGCTTAATGGGGCTGCTTAAAAATAAATATAAATGCTTTTTTTGTAGGTTGCTTAAGCCCCTAAGCATAATCCAAGTTATGACAGGTGGGCTTGGTTACCCTTGTGCAGGGTGCTAAGTCCAAATTATGATATGACTACTTAGGTTGTATGTATGTTTAGATAACCTCTATTTTATAGGTGTAGTTAGAGTTATCTTTCCCATTTTTAATATAATTTTACATTAGGAATTAGGATTAGAGCTATGGGGGTTTAGGATGAGCAGTGGCTAGAAGGCTTTATCTTGGGAGGCCCTGTGATGCCTTTGAAGTGGAGCAAATCAAATCAAATTAAAGGAGGGACATGAAGACATGAAGAATGAAGAAAAGAAAACCCCCATAAAATTTATTCATTTGTAAATTGTAATTATTCTTTCATATTTTGGGTTGTATAAGGTAGAGCTTGGCTACACATTTTCTCTTTTTGGGTTGTACGGTGGCACCCGACCACACCAGCCTTTTATTCTTTTGCGATAGCTATAAAATATTTGATGTTATGTTTAGCTTATGCATTAGAAATTACATGCCTTTTCATAGTTTTTTTATGATTAGTGTTTGTTGTATGTCCTGGATGTGATTATGCTCTTAGGAAAAATAAATCTTTTACCCAACTACAACTCATAATTAAAGTTTTAAATAACTCATAACCTCATCATAAAGCCTAGGCATTAAATCAAGATAATTAAAAAATTTAGCAACATCTTAGTTGTATGGTTGTATGTCTCACATGCATGTCATGTCATATTGAATCACTCTTGTAAAATCAGGGCCTCCATCCTTACACGCATAAGAACCACTTGACCTATGAGAGCAACTCCTATTGATGGAGCTTCACCCTCTTCTCTTTTGATTTGGCCAATAATCAATTTCATCATGCATTTAGACATATGAAAATCCCAAATCCTTTGTCAAAATGAAGGGTCAAGTATAAATAAAATTTAAAAAGATTTTTCATTAGATTAAGTCATTACTCATTCCACTCATGCTCTAGTCTCTTAGGGAGTAGGTTTAAGGACTTAGTCTCTTTCTAAATTAATAACAATCCAACTATCTTGCAATTTTATATGACCGGACTACAGTGATTTAAAGCATAGGAGGAGTTAGCTAGCTGCCACTCAGTGGTTATAAGTCCAGCAGTCGGGTGGTTTACCCTTTCTTGTGGAGATAAATAATATACCCATCTTCACCTAGACTTAGGTCGTGCTTTGGCTTATACTAAAGCTCCTTAGATCTAGGATCTGAGGTAGCTATTTCCTTCAGGATACAAGCATAAATCCTCACCTCTTAGGCATTTTCATAATCTTGTGTTGTTGGACTATAAGCCCTAGTAATCTAATAAAATTTTACTTAAAACATGATGATCTCTTCAGTTTCAAATAATTAAAGCCCAACCATAAGATAGATTTGCATGCTCACTCAGCTTCCTAGTATCATAAGCATTTCCAACTCATTCTCTTTTGCTTCGATAATAAGTCTTCTCGTTGAGTTTTCTCACTTGATTTTTCCAATACTTAATAATCTTTTGATAGTCTAGGCTTGATATCTTTGAAGACCCTAATTATCTACTTTAATCGAGAGTATTCTTAAAGAATTCTTATTCCTTATGATGTAATTAACTATGGGGGCTTGCCTCCATAGGGAACTTAACGGACCCGAAGTAGGGGAAAATTTGCTAGTATATTTGAAGATCCATCATGCCTTAAGAGTTCTTATTAGGTGATTAGGTCCATTATAGGGTGATAATTTTTATCTTTCGAGATAGTGCATCATTCCTTAATGTCGTACCCGATTACTTCAATAAGTATCCCCTAAGATCTGCATGGTGTCCCACATCCCAAAAATAAACACCATAGATTTTTTTAGCGACTCCATTGGGGAGAGTTCCTCTTTCCATCTCTAGTAGACAATTATTGTCTCCAAGGATCGATAGTGGACTTATATTTTATATAAGCCCAAGACTAGCTTTCTTTCCGTTGACACATAGCTTATTTCATCCTTAAGAAAAGCTAGCCAACACCCTTTAAGTTTTAGGACCTCACTCAGTGTAGGCCTTAAAACTCCTATTGATTCCCCCAATAGGTAAAAATAAATTAACTAAACTAAAGGAGATGACTAAAAAATTTTTTTAGAACCTTTTTACCATCCTCTTGGCGAGGCAAGGTACATCCCATAATAAATCCTTTGCAAAAATATTATTTTCAAAAGTACTTTTCAAATTAATTAAAAATCACATGACAAAAGATTTGCATAAAATTTATAAAAAAAAAGATTTAAAGATAACCAAACCCTATTTAATAATGTTTACAATTATTACATGGAGGTTCTTTTCAAAATCAAAATCAAATAATTTTAAAATCCTTTTTCAAAAGCACATTTTGAAAATAGCTATTCTATTTCAACATACCTAGGTTTGTTGGATGGAGATCCTATTTTTAGATGAAATCATGACTTAAAATTGAAATTCCATTTAGCACATTCCACATGTGCTAAGTTGGAGTTTCCCTTTTCAAAAGCTATCACACATAAAAATCCCATTTTTGAAAATCAATAAGTATAATTGAATTCCATTTAACATACATAAATTTGTTAAGTGGAACTCCCCTTTTCAAAAATCACCCAAAATAAGGATAAAATCAAAACACATTTGAATTCTATTTGACACACCCAAATTTGTCAAATGAGAATTCCCCTTTTCAAAATGAAGAATAATTGGACTCAACTTAACATACCCACATTTACTAAGTAGAGTTTCCTTTTTCAAAACAAAATCAAAACACATTTGAATTCCATTTGACACACCCAAATTTGTCAATTGAGAATTCCCCTTTTAAAATCAAGACAAATTGAACTTTACTTAACATACCCACATTTGCTAAGTAGAGTTCCCTTTTTCAAAGACAAAATCAAAAACAAATTTGAATTCCATTTGACACACCCAAATTTGCCAAATGAGATTTTCCCTTTCCAAAGTCATGAGAAATTAGACTCTACTTAACATACCCACATATGCTAAGTAGACTTCCCTTTTTCAAAACAAAATCAAAACACATTTGAATTTTATTTGACATACCCAAATTTGTCAAATGAGAATTCCCTTTTTCAAAAAAAAAAAATCAAAACAAATTGGACTTTACTTAACATACCCACATTTGCTAAATAGAAGTTCCCTTTTCAAAATCACAAACAAATCAAACACACTTGAACTCCATTTGACATACCCGAATTTGTCAAATGAGAGTTCCATTTTTCAAAAATAAAAACAAATTGGACTCTATTTAACATACCACATTTGTTAAATAGAAGTTCCCTTCTTTCAAAACAAAATAAAACAAACTCATCAAACACACTTGAGCCTTACTTAACATACCTAAATTTGTTAAGTAAAAGTCTCATTTTCAAATTAAATCAAAATACATCAAACACATTTGGGCTTACTTAGCATACCTAAATTTTCTAAGTAAGGACCCCATTTTCAAAACAACTTAAATACATGACACATCGCAAATAAACAAAAATGCTTCCAAATATTTTTAAGCATACAATTGAATCTCACTTAGCATACCTAAATTTGTTGTGAAGATTTCAAAATCAAATTTTCAAACAAAGGATAAACAAAACAAATACATCTCCAAAGTCTCTCCGAAATGAAATGAACCCCATTCAATAAACTTAAATTTGTTGAATGTGGGTTCTAAATTAGAATCAAATATTATGGCAAAGACTCTCCTCAAATCTCTCTAATTAAATGAACGCCACTTAGCATACTTAAATTTGTTAAGTGTGGGTTCAAAATTCTAAGTTAATATCAGCAATCAATTTTTGAAGATAAATATCAAAGCAAGGGTTTGACTTAGTTATGTTTCAATAAATGCAGAGGTACCAGCACAACCAGTTCGTTTCAGTCTTCAGTTCGTTCAGTTACTATGCCTCTCGACAAATTTGTTTTCTCCTTCCCTTCTGGTGTAGATCTGGCCTTGGATCAGTCCAATCTCACCATGATCGATACCACACATCTGATTTACTTCGGCCATAGTTTGAGTCCAATCACTTGATGGCGCCCTCATGACTTCATAGGGAGGAGGTGGTTGTATATAAGCCACTTCTCCATTTTGACATTCCATTCAACTCAGAGTTTCCTTCTTTGAAGAGGAAGGCTGTGGAGGTTCCCACTAATGTTAGTTCGGCCTAGTGTTAGTGCAGTGGTTCCCTACCCGGTTTAGTCATTGTTGTTGTCCCTACTACAACCGTGGTGCAAGCTAGCACCTCCTCATTGGTTTCCTCTACTTTTAAGGGGAAGGCTATCTTGGCTTCTGATATAGTTTCCCTTACCTTTGAGGTAGGTTCCATCTCTCACTCCACCCTGCTCACCTACACTCAATGCCATAATAAAAATAAGAAGATCAATCGGCATCACGAGCGAGTGGCCAAGGAGATCAATGATGCCTCCCACATTATCGAGGAGGGCACTTCACATGAGGTTTCCCCTTTGTTGGGTGGTAGCAGATTCCACCCCCTCTCTAGTTCAGATGGAGACGAGGATGTTAGGAGGATCGCAACACTACCTCCACCATCATCTCAGTATGAGGCATCGGCTAGGGAGGAAGCCTTATGTTGATCTCAGGATAATTCTTCACAAGGTTGGTAGAGCCTACGGACACTCAGAATTCAGTGCATTATTTGACTTGAGGTCTGTGATCCCTAGGAGTGTTAGAGATTAGATTCATAGAGAGAAGGCCACAGAGGTCAGAACTACAACCCAAGTAGGCAAGAGGGAAAGATGAAGGTATTCTCGATAGTCTGCGGCCTCCGCCCTTGTTAATTTTCCAGATCGTCGGGCTACTAGAGCCGATCATACGGATAACATAGTGTTGATCGACACCACCAACCATCGAAGAGAGTTCCAGTGGGAGTGCAATCGGTGTTGGCCCCGTCACACCACTCCGGTCCTCGTCCACCATCACACCGCTCCACTCCTCATCCACCATCACCTATTCAGGTTCCCCCTTCCATAGTTCCCATTAAGGTCCAAAAGTATGGATTCAGGGAGAGGAGATCCCTATTGGTGATCCAACTATGGCCTACAGATCCCACTCCATCTATCCCACTAGCTGAGGTGAGGTCGAGCTCTCTATTCAGTCTTCCACTTCAGTTGTGGCAAAGAGGGAGTGGTGACCCAAAAGCATCGTGGTCATACCACCAGTAGTTGCGATGCGTAAGGAAGGGGGGGGGGGGGGGGGATGATAGCATAGTTCCCATGATAGTATACCCTCATAGTGAGAGTACCCAGTAAGTACAAAGTAGCCAATGCATAGATTCATGAGCACATTCTTACGGTTAGTAGTCGGTGTGTTTGTAGTCGGTAAGTGAGTGAAACCATTTTTTAAACAACATCCTAGAAGACTACTTTCCCAAAAAGAAACAACTTCTTGGGAGTGATCATTCAGATCAAGAAGAGGGTAGAGTAGCCTTCGACCTCGATGAGGATGATCTATTTGAGGACTGGTAGAAGTCCATATGGTCGATCCCCGAGGATCCCTTCTTAGAGACCATCACATAGGAAGGTATTGTGGTTGAGGATGACACCTAATTCAACCCAACACCTCCTCCAACACCTCAGGCAAAAGGATGAGCATATCAACCAAATGGAGAAGAGAGTTGAAGAGATGTTAGCAGCAGTTCTTGCACTATAGAACCAAACCCCGATTTTACAGCCCAATCATATGGAGGTCGATTGGCCTGAGCTCCTACATGTTTTAGATTTTCCCAAGAGTGCATTTCTCGTGGATCTGTATAGTGAAAGCCTATAGGAAGGTCTATTTATCTCACTTTTGGAGTGAGTTCTCAATATCCTCATCATAGATCTAAGACTCTTATAGAAAATAAGAGTTTCTTAAACTTAAGATACTTCTAGTGATTAGGTGAACACTTAACCTAAACTAGAGACTTAGAAGGTTTAGTTATAGGAGTGGGTTATGCCTTAGGGACTTAGGGAGACTTGTCTACCCTATAGCCTAAACTCAATCCATGCTATCCTTCTCAAATCAAACCTCAAATTCAATTTAAATTCCAACTTCCAAAATTCACAATCAATCCCATGATTAAATCAAGTTTCCAAATCCTTCATAAGCCCTATGATTGAATTCATGACCTTAACCTTAAGTCAAATCCAATTTAACCCAAATTCAGTTGATCTACTCCAAGATCAATTCAACCCCTCAATCATTTATCAAAACCAAGTTCAAACTCAATCTCAAATGATTGAAACCTAAAATCAAATCCAAGTTCCAAAAATCCTTCTGAAGCCTTATGATCCACTTTCATAAGCTTAGCCAAAATCCCTTTTAAACTAAATAAGAATCAATTGATTTATTTATAAATCAATTGTTCCATCAATTATATTCATAAATATAAATGAAATCCAAACTCAAATGACCAAAACTAAATCAAACCAAACCAAGACCCTTCTTAAGCCATGTGAACCCACATCCATGAGCTTAACCAAATCTCAACCCAAATCAACCCAAAATTAATTGATTTCCTTATAAATCAATTATTCTTTCATTTATATTAATAAATATAAATAAAACTCACATTCCAATGATAAAAAATAAATCAAACTAAATCAATTTCCTTCTTAGCCCTTTTGACCTACCTCCATGAGCTTAGTCAAATTTGCTACCAAATCACTCCAAACTCAAGTGATTTTCTCATAAGTCATTTATATCTTCATTTGTATCCCTAAATATAAATGAAATATAAATTCAAATAGCCAATACCAAATCCAAAATCAATTCAAAACTCAATTCAAGCCCTTTAAGCCAATTTTTTGAACTTGGCCAAAACCTAACCAAATCAAGTCAAAACCAATAGATTTTCTTTGAATCAGTCATTCCTTTAATCATCTATACAAATATAAATAAAACTTACAATCATCAACCCAAATTTAAGTCAACCCAAGTCAGGCCCAACTTAGCCCTTTTGACTTGAAAATTCCAAATGAACCAAAACCTATCATAGCCCAAATTGATTGCAGTTGGATTTATGTTTTAATCCTAGGCTCATATATAAATCCAACCAAACTTGAGTCAAGTTAAAATCAAGCCAATTGACCCACTTAGGCTCATTTGACCCAAAGTGGTCTTTTGACCTCATTTTTGGAGTGAGTTCTCAACTTCCTCATCATAGATCTAGGACTCTTATAGACACTAAGAGCTCCTTAGTTTTAAGACACTTTTAGTGATTAGGTGAACACTTAACCTAAGCCTAGAGACTTAGAAGGGTTAGCCATAGGAATAGGTTATGTCTTACGGACTTAGGAATAGGTTATGCCTTAGGGACTTAGGAAAATTTGTCTACTTTATAGCTAAACACAATCCATGCTTTCCTTCTCAAATTAAACCTCAAATCCAACTCAAATACCAAATCTAAATCCAAATTATAAACCAAATCCTTGAAACCCATAATAAAATCTAAGATCAACATCCTTCCTAAGCCCCATAGTTTCATCTTATAGATTATGGTGTTTTTTTTTTTTTTGATGAGGGACACCCTGCAGATCTGAGGGTGTACTTATTGAGGTGATTGAGTTTGACATTAAGGAATGGTGCATTATCATGAAAGATAAAAATCACCACCATATAATGGACCTAATCTCCTAATAAGGACTCCTAAGGCATGATGGGTCTTCGAATATATAAGAGATTTTTCCCCTACTTTATATGGATGAATAAAATAGGGTTTATTTAGATAGAGTTCTAAAGTTTCCTATTAGAGAAAGCCCCTATAGTTAATTACATTCTAAGGAAGGTGAGTTCCTTTAGAATACCTTCGATTAAAGTAAGTAATTGTTATATTCAAAGATCTCAAAGATAGGACTATCAATAAATTGGCTATGTTTGGAAAATCAATCAGGATAGATCATAAAGGAGAGACTTATTATCAAAGCCAAAGAGAGATGAGTAGAGAGTGCTCATGATACTAGAAAACCTAGTAAGCATTCCAATCTATCCTATAGTTAGGCTTTATATGTCTGAAGATGGGGAGAATTATAGGTTTGAATTTGAATTTTATTAGAAAGTTAGGACTTATAATCTCACAACACAAGGTTTTGAAAATACCTAAGAGGTGAGGATTTATGCTTGTAGCCCAATGGAAATAGCTATCTTGGATCCTAAATCTAGGGAGCTTTGATAAGAACCAAAGCATGGCTTAAATCTAAGTGAAGATGTGTATATAGTTTACCTCCACAAGAGAGGATAAACCACCTCGCTGCTGGGCTTACAACCACCTGGGGTGGCAGCCAGCTAACTCCTACTCTTTAAAACCATGTAGGCAAGTCATATGATTTTGAAAGATAGTTAGGTTATTATTATTTAGAAAGAGACTAAAATTCTTAAACCCACTCCCTAAAGAGACTAGAGCATTAGTGGTATGATTAATGACTTAGTCTAAAGCAAATCTTTTCAAATTTTATTTATTTTTTGGCACTTCATTTTGACAAAGACTTTCAGATTTTTATATGCCTAAATGCATGTTGAAATGAGTTATGGGTCAAATAAAGAGAGAAGAGGGAGAAGCTTTATCAGTACGAGTGCTCTCATAGGTCAAGCGGTTCCCATATGTGCAAGAATGGAGGCCCTCATTTTACAAGAGTGATTCAAGATGATATGCATGATATTAAGCATACAACATCCAGTTAAGGGTTAAATCTTTTAATTATCTTGATTTAATGCCTAGGCTTTATTTGAGATTATAAGTTATTTAGAAATTTAATTATGCATTGTAGTTAGGTAAAAGATTTATTTTTTTCTCTTAAAGCCTAATATCGGCCACACACATTAAATCACCATATATGAAGAAACTAGGAAAAGACATGCCATTTCTATTACACAAGCTAAACATAACATCAAATATTTTATAGCTATCGCAAAAGAATAAAAGGCCAGTGTGGTCAGGTACCACCGTACAACCCGAAAAAAATTGGGTAGCCAAGCTTTACCCTTATACAACCTGGATTACAAAAGAATAATTACAATTGAGGATGAATACATGCTATATGGGTCTTCATCTTCTTCAAATTTTCATGACTTCTTTCCTCCTCTTTGTTTCTTTGATTTGGCTCACTTCAAGGCATCACATGGCACATAAGACATAGTCTTCTAGCCAATGCTCATCCTTACCCCCTATAACACTAATCTTAATTCCTAGTTGCAAAATTATGTTTAAATGGAAAGATTAAATCTGACTACACCTGCAAAATAAATATTAGCTAAATGTACATTCCACCCAAGCAATTATATTTATAATTTGGGCTTAACACCCTATACATGGGTAACCAAGTCCACCTGTCCTAATTTAGATTATGTTAGAGATTAACCAACCTACAAAAGAGAGCATTTATATTTATTTTAAGTACCCCTTAAAGACAATCTCCTGCAAAAAAATATAAGCTAATAGTTTAACATCCAGTCTATAAAACATACACCCTAACATCCAATCTATAATAATACATCATAAATAAAACATACATCAAACCATGCATTGCCTTAATATAAAGCTAGAAGTGTGACTTAATCTAAGGTGTGTGTATTAAGGCTTGTATGGTATGCCTTAATTAGGCTTTGTTATAATTTTCTAAGTAAGAAAGGATTTAATTATAAAGGATGATTTCACTTTAAGTGGTTTAATTGATTTGTAAGTTTTACTTAATATTTTCTTTTATTTCACTTGGTTTACACTAAACAACTAAGTGTTATAAAGAGAAGAAAAGAGAGGATCACCTTACCTTAAGCCTCATCTAAAGAAATTTAATTAAATAAATTCTAATTAGTGAATGACTTATTACATATTTTAATTAGTCCTAGGTTTAGGTTCACTTTAAATAATCTCATTCAATAAGAAAGGCATCTTAAAATTAATTGGAGTTAATTACTATCACACAACACATGTTTGTTCATTTCTTTCCATCATATATACATGCATATGATTAAGTCCTAAACATATCTATGCATGCAACATGTTTTCAGCACATTTAAATGTAGGATGCATGAATGATTTTCATAGAAAAAGAGGATTCCAATTCATTAGCTAAATACACATTCAAATGTATGAAAGTTCTAAGCAAGTACTTTGCCATTATTTTGCACTAGGGGAGTGAGGTAGGAACCTCCTTGTGGCTAATTAAAGCTGTGCATCCCCAGAATGTCCACACTAGATATACCTGCTATTCTTAAATACATATGAGTGTACAAACAACTATAAGAATGAAAATTATGAAAAAATTGTATTTAATTTAATTGATTTATTTGTGCGAATGAATTAAAGCTCTATCCAAATTCTAATGTAAGATGCATAAGAATGAAATTAAATGGGCACGTTGCCATAATTTTACACTAGAGGAGTGAGGTACAAACCTCTTTGGGGCTACTTAAAGTCATGCATCCCCGGAATGTCTAGATTAATATACCCACTAATATTCGTACTTATGCAAATCAACATATGAATGAAAGAAAGGAACTTCACTTTATACACTAAGCTTATATTCACATGCACCTCTTATGTATGTAAAGCTAATATCAAAACATGTATTATTATTCATTAATAATCTTTTGAAAATACATTTGAGATTTAATGGTGATAATAGCCACACATATTTTTAATTAAGTCAACATATGCAAATTGACATAAAGGAAATCATTTCATTTAATTAATTTTTGAAAAAAATAAATGCATGATTACAAGTGGCATACAACATTTTAATATGATTGGAAAGAAATAAAGAGACACAAGCATGTAATTTCATTCAATCCTACTAATTCATAAGGACAATCATATTAAATAAGCTTATTTAAAATAAACCAAAGTTTCTTATTAAGTTATTTTTGGATGTTTGATTTGATTTGGAGAAAAGAGAAGATTCTATCATTTTCTGTTCCTAATCCATTCCCATGTTTGTTAATTTATTTGATTCAATGAAAAGATAATTAGGTAAATTTTATGGATTAATTATGTTGCAATATGAGTTCATTAATTACCCCTTGCCTATGTTACCTTAAAATAATTAATTAAATAATTATGATCCAACATGATATGCATGGAAAATAACTTGCGATGGCCCTAATAAATGAAAAGGTAATGCAATTAGCTCATAATTAATAATTAATTAGGTTAAGGAACTTATTTAAATACTTATATGGCTTCTCGACACATGTAGGTTAGCCATAATTTTCTTAAATAGCTTTAGGTTGTTAAACACCTAAAGATCTACCCAAAAAACTTAATTAGATGAGTTTTGGAGTGATTATATTTTAATTTGATTAATTAAGCCATTTTAGTTAATGAATTAAACCATTAATTAGTCCCAAATTAATTAGTTTCAAGTTAAGTGAAATGAACTTAAAGAAAAGAATGGGAAAGAGGTCCCAATCTCATTCCCCATGCTCATTCACTGTTCCACAAAGATTAGCAAGATTAATTAATGGTTTCCTTACTCTTCAGAATGTTAATTAATCACTTAATTAATTAATAAAGTAATTAGGACTAATATGAACAATTTTCTTAATTAACCAAGCAATAAATCCCAAGAAAATTATGGGAGGTAGAGGTCATCCCATTAATCAACCTCAGAAAGTTTGAAATTAATTAATTGAACAATTAGAGAGTAATTAAGCCAATTAAGTGTTTAATTAAACCCAAATTAAGCCTTAATTACTATTCAAAATCAATTGGGATTAATTTTAATGGATTCCTCTCTAAAATATCTTTAAAATAGTATTTATTTGTATTTGTATGCTTTTTTATGATTTTTCAAAGTTTCATTTTATTTAAGTGATTTTCCATAATTTTTATGAAGTCCATTAATTTATTTTTACCATTTGAACTTTAGAATGCAATATATTCCAATCTAGAAATCCTTTTGACCTAAAATTTTTTTGGTAGGTGCATTTTAGATTAAATTTTATCCTTTGCAAAATTTCAACTTAATCTGATGTGTATTTTTGGGTTAATTAAAAAATTTAATTTTTACTAAAACTCAAATTAAGCTCAATATATTCAATAAAATTGGGGATTTTAGGTTTTTTAGATTCCTCTCGGAAAGACAAATCTAATGAGCCCTTATTTGCAATTTCCCGTTAAGTATTTTATTTTCTATGAATTTTTAAAGTTTCAAGTGATTTAAATAATTTTTAAATTAGAAAATCTGGATTTTCCCACTTAACACAGTCAGCGCTGATGCGACAATATGCTGCCACATGGCAAAGCACGATTGGATGTAGTGCGTGGATTGCGATGCCATGCAACATGTACATGCAGTGCGCCGCGAATGGGCGAGAATAGTGAAAGGGATGCACAAGTGATAACTATCGTCATGATTGGATGGTCGATATGATCTATGATCGAAGGGCGAAATGCTCGATGATGATCTAAGCCGATCCGTGAATCGCAAGGATCGGCGACTTCATTGACTAATAGTGATCCAAGGGAGAAAATGAAATTTTTGCGAGATCTAAGTGAAATTTTGTCAGAATAGACTCATTTTTGCATTGATTGAGACCAAAAAACTCCTATTTCATATTAGGATTGTATAAAATAAAAAATGTGAGGGATTTCTAAGGAAATTTCCTAAAATATGAAAATCATCACAAAATAAGAAATCCTAAGGCCGCCTATGGGTTTTCTTGAAAGTCACTGGGGATGATTTCTGGCAGTGGTGATTATCCGAGTATGCTCTTAAGTGGGGAAGAAGTCTTGAAATGAGCCTAGACCTTTGCTTTCACTTCAAAATGATGTATTTATCGGTGGTCACCACTTCCTCACCGAAATTCACTTGATTTTGTTTGATTTTGCTAAAAAATCAAGTTGGAATGATTGCTAGTTGGTTTGGGAGATCTACGAGATGGAAATGAGCTGAATATGATGAGTTTTGCTGCCTTTATTTTTTTGTGCTTTGGTTTTAAATAATCCTCTTTCCTTTTTAATTTTTGGCTCCAAAATGGGTGTCCTTGGCCTGGGGTGGTTGGGAATGTAAGGGAATTATCCTAGGTGGCTTGTTTTGCTTGGCTAAGGCATGGGAAGTGGCTACCATGAAGGACAAGTGGGTGTCCTAGCAAGGGGAGGTGGAAGTCCTTCATGCAAAGTGTTCCAGTGGGAGAGGTGAGGTAAATTCACCTCCCCATGAGTCATGACCCAACCACCTCTTAGTTCTAGTTGGTCGGTCCTTGGTGCCTGTGTGGACTAATGGATGAGTGTCATGGTCAGGAAGAGAAATGACCACTTGGTGAGTGTCTTTTCTAATGAGATGTCCTTGACCTAAGAGCAAAGTGGTCATTTAGGTGTTGAATTTGATTTGAGCAGATTTTAAATGAGTCAAAAGTGAGTTGGACCAAATTTCATGTCATTTGGAGTTCATTTGATTTAATTTGGGTCAATTTGACCCATTTGGCCAAATTGGGTCAAATTATTATTGACCAATTGGTCAAATTGGGTAAAACTAAGAGTTGGGTCAAGTTAAAATGATCATTTGGAGTATATTGGTTCAATTGGTTTTAATCAATTTGATTTAATTTGGATTTAATTTGGATTTTGGCCAATTCGATCCTTTAGGTCAATTTGGGCTAAGTTGACCAATTTGACCCAATTGACCAGATTGGTTGAATCATGGCTTGATTTGGGTTTGGTTGATCATTTAGAATATATTATAGGCTTTTGTTAAGTTCAATTTGGATTTGATTGGGTTTTAGGTTGAGTTGACCCTTAAGATCAATTTGGGCTAAGTTGGGTTAGGTACCAATTGGTCAAATTGGGCTCAAGGCTTTGGTCAAGTTCAATAATCAATTTGGAATGAACTAGAGCCATTGGTTGTAATCAATTTGGTTTAGGTTACAATTTGGCTAGTTTGGGTTCATATGGGTTAAAGGGCTGACTTGGTCAATGGCTAGGTTGACTTAGTTTATCCCAATTCAAGACAATTGATTAACCTAGGATGATCAACAATCATGTTATGAAGTTTGGATTAGCTTAATTTACTTTGAATTGAATTGAATTAGATTTTGGTTCATGTAGGTCAAATTGGCTACTTTGGGTCAAGTGAGCCAATTGGGTTTAGTTGGCTTGATTTTGAGTTGAGTTTGATTTCACTGAGTTTATATATGGATTTAAGCCTGACATATAAATTCAATTGCAATTTGTTTGAGTTTGAATGAGTTTTGGCTCATTTGAATATTTCAAGTCAAATGGGCTAGGTTGGGTTTGACTTGAGTTTATTTTGATTTGGCTTGATGATTGTAGGTTTCATTTATATTTGGATAGATGATTGAAAGAATGATTGATTGAGAAAACATTAGTTTTGATTTGATTTGGATAGGATTTGGTTAAGTCCAAGAAATTGGCTTAAAGGGTATAAATTAGATTTTGGTTTGATTTTGGATTTGGTTTTGGCTATTTGAATTTATATTTTATTTATATGTGGGAATATAAATGAAGATATAAATGATTCTTGAGAAAATCACTTGAGTTTGGAGTGATTTGGAAGCAAATTTGACCAAGCTGATGGATGCAGGTCAAAAGGGCTTAGAAGGAAATTTGGTTGAGCTTGGATTTGATCATGGGATTGAATCATTTAAAGTTGGATTTGAATTGGAATTTGATAGTTTGATTGACAGATTGAATTGATAATTGAGAAAATCAAATGAATTGAGATTGATTTGAATTTGGCTAAGGCCAAGTCCATAAGATGAAATCAAAGGGCTTAGAAAGGGTTTTGAATTTGATAATGAGATTTTATGTAGAAATTTTGAGCTTAAAATTGATCATGAGATTGATTATGAGTCTTGGAAATTTGGTTTTGGTTTGGTATAAATTTGAGGTTTTGTTTGAGAAGGAAAGTATGGATTGGGTTTAGGCTATAGGGTAGGCAAGTCATCCTAAGTCCCTACTAGTAACTAACTCTTCTAAGTCTCTATGCTTAGGTTAAGTATTCACTTAATCACTATAAATGTCTTAAGACTAAGGAGCTCTTAGTGTCTATAAGTGTCCTAGATCTATGATGAGAAAGTTGAGAACTCACTCCAAAAGTGAGGTCAACATGGAATTAGCCTTAACCAAATTCAAATCTATCCCGATTCAATTGATTTTCTCAAATATCAATTCAATCCATCAATCATTTACCAAATCCAAATCCAATTCCAAACCAAATAATTCAATCCCAAGATCAAATCTGAAATCAAAATTCTTTCTTAAGCCTTATGACCCACTCTCATAAGCTTAGCCAAATCTCTACCTAAATTATCCCAAACTTGATTGATTTCTTCATAAATTAATTATTCCTTCATTTATATTCACAAATATAAATGAAATCCATACCAAATGACCAAAACCAAACCAAACTAAATCAAACCAAGCCAAATCCCCTCTTAAGCCCTATGGACCTATCTTCTTAAGCTTACTCAAATCTTAACCCAAATCAACCCAAAATCAATTGGTTTCTTTATAAACCAATTACTCCTTCATTTATATTCATAAATATAAATGAAACCCACCATCCAATGTCAAAAAGTAAATCAAACTAAATCAATTCCCTACTTAAGCCCTTTTGACCTACATCCTTAAGCTTGGTCAAATTTGCTTTCAAATCACTCGAAACTCAAGTGATTTTCTCATGAATCATTTATATTTATATCCCCAATATAAATGAAATAAAAATCCAAATAGCCAAAATAAAATCTAAAATTAAACCAAAACCCAATTCAAGTCTTTTTAGCCAATTTCTTGGACTTGGTTAAATCCTATCCAAATCAAGCCAAAACCAATTGATTTTCTCTTGAATCAATCATTCCTTCAATCACTTACACAAATATAAACATAAACTACAATTATGAAATCAAACTCAAGTCAACCCAATTGAAGCCCAAGTTAGCCTTTTTGACTTGAAAACTTCAAATAAGCCAAAATCCATTAAACCCCAAATTGATTGTAGTTGGATTTATATTTCAATCCTAGTCTCATATATGAGTTCAACTAAACTTGAATCAAATAAAACCTAACCAATTGACCCATTTAGGTCCACTTGACCCAAAGTGACCTAAAGAGCTCTTTTTAAACCAAGGCCATCCAAGCCTCATATCATGATCAATAATCACCCTAAGATGATCAACCACCTTGAATTGGGTCAAACTAAGTCAACTTGGTCCTTTGACCAAGTCAATCTTTAGCCCAAATGAAACATAAACAAGCCAAAACCCACCATATTCCAAATTAATTGAAACCATTGATCCAAACTAACTCATAATCAATGATTAAACATGACCAAACCCTCAATTAAGCCAAACTAATTCCAATTGGCCATTTGATCCAAGATGACCCAAATTGGCCTAAAGAGCCAAAATGGGTCAAATCATAATCTAACCCAAATTGATTACAACCAATGGCTCAGGTTCATTCCAAATCAATTATTGAACTTGACCAAAGCCATAATCAAGCTTAATTTGATCAGTTGGTCAACTTGACCCAACCTAGCCCAAATTGACCTAAAAGGTCAAATTGGATAAAATCTAAATTAAACCCAAATTGATTCAAACCAAGGCCTACAATCATTTTGAATTAATAATTTGAACATGAACCAACACCTAACCCAACCCAATTTGGTCAGATTGGTCAACTTGACTCATTTGACCCATTTGATTTTAAATGAGCCAAAATCAAACCTAAGCCAAACCAACTCAAATCATTTGAACCAAAACTCTTCAAATCATCATTTGAACATGACCCAAGCCTTAGTTTGACCCAATTTGACCAATTCATCAACCCAATCCAACATGAACCCATATGAACCCATTTGACCATATGAAGCCAAAACCCAAAAATCAACCCATGGGACTTTGGTGGCTGACCAAACCTGACCCAAATTGACCCTGGTCAATCCAAAGTCTGCCCATAAACCAAGTGGGCCTCACCGAAGCCATAATCCATTCGTTAAGCCCTCTTTACATAGGATTCTCCCCATAAATAGTAAAGTCCACTCTCCCATCACTTGGGTAGCCATCTAATTGTTAAATGAAGCGTGCCTAACCTTCCTAGCCCACTCTAAGCACACCAAGACTTGTCATGGACCAAGGGGAGGTGAATTAACTCACCTCCCATGCAAATTGAGCACCCCATGGACAAAGGAATGAAAATCTCCTCTTATTAGACCTTGAGCCACCTCCCAAGCCTTTCCCCACTCCAAACGAGCCACGTGGACCTGATGGAGACAATTCTAGTGGTCAGATGACATCAAGAAAGGAGATTGAATCCCTCATCCACTATAACCCCCAAATTGAATGGGAATAGGATCATTTATATCTGAGCAGAGAGAGTGAAGGAGAGTCTCCCACAGCCATTTCCCAAGCTCCTAAACTCCCCCATTCCTCCCTCTCCTCAAATGAAATAAAGGAGACCAATTCCAAATCCCATTTTCTCAATCCTCCACCAAACTTCAATCATGGCACACACCTTCCATGCATAAAACCATCCAAATCATTTCCCAAGCTCCAAAGCCAACAAAAGCTTGAGTTCGATCAAGACCAAAGCTCCAAAGTGCGTGGATTGGTCATCCAAGGGATCTACTCTAAATTAAAGCCCAAGCTTCTCAATAGGGCTTCATCTCAACAAGATGAAGCTACCTCCATCGATCCCACCACCGCTCTTGAGCTCGGGCGAGGTAATTCCTCAAAACAGTAGCCTAGGTGAAGTGTGGTTGGTCTTTTATGAAAAAAATATATATGCGATCTTTGCCATTGGATGTGTTCCTCTCCTTCCCTTGATGGTGTGAGATCATTTTGGAATCAATCCAAGCTCTAGTGAGCTCGGATCAAACTAAGAAAGATGGATTGCACCCGTCTTTCACTGCTCGTAAAGGAGAAAGATCACGGGCTGCCCGTTCCACATGATTGGAACGGATGGTCGTGATTAAATCATGCTTAAATCCCCTGATTATTCCATCTAAACTGTGAGATTAATCGTGGTCATCCGATCTTAGATCAGATTGTCCACGAAAGTGGGTCCACTGCCAGTTGACTCAGCTGTGTGATGTGATAACTTAAATAACCAATCCCGTCGCGTCGCATTAGCATGCCGCATGCCACATGGCGCCTGGGATTAGGGCTTTAATTAGGGTTAATTAATCCATTTTTATTATTGAATCTTCTATAATTCATAATTAATTATAGTAAAATCCAAAAAATGCAAATGACGGCTCATTTTAAAGGTATTTTAGAGAAAAATTTAATAAAAATTTTTCCAATGGATTTTGAACTGTAAACAAAACTTAATTAGGGTTAAATTAAAAACTTAATTAGTTGAATTACTCCTTAATTAATCATCCAATTGATTTCAAACATTTTGAGGATGTTTAGGGGATGGCCTCTGCCTCCCCTATTTTTCTTGGAATTTATTGGTTGCTTAGCTAGGGAAATTGATTGATTAAGCCCTAATTACCCTTTTAACTTCATTAATGGGTGATTAAGCATATGAGCAATGATTAATTAATTATTTGGACTTCCTAATCACTGTTGAATAGTAAGGAGACTTAGGAAAGTGGATTGGAGCCTCCCTCCTAATCCCTTCTCTAATTTTCCCTCTCTTTTCAACTAAAGTCCTAATTATTAATTAATTAACTAATTAGAAACTTAATTAGCTAAATTGAAATTCAAATCATATTAAATTATGCTTAATCTAGGATAGCCTATGGAAATAGGGGACCCTTTCCCATCTCATTTCAAGATATAAATTTGGATTATTGGTTTAATTGATTTGAAAAATCTAATTAAATCTGATTTTTCCTTAATCCATCTTGGGCAGAGCTTTAGGTGTTCGATAACCTAAAGAGAGCTAATGAAATTATGGTTAGCTCACATGTGTGAGAAAACCTTAAAAGTAATTAAGATGGTTCTTTAAGAATAATTATTAAATGATTATGAGCTAATTACATTAGCCCTTTCATTCCATAGAGCATTGTTATTTTTCAATTCATATGCATATTATATTAGGTCATGATTATTTAATCAATTAAGGTAACATAGGTAATTAATTAATTGATCTAATCCATGCTTAACTTCAATCAATCCATAAAATCATCTAATTGCTTCTCATTAATTCAAATTAATTTACACATATGGGGAATGGGATTAGGATTAGAAACACATCTTTCTCACATTTCTCTTAAATCAAGTTAAACATGAAATCAAAAATGACTTTAAGAAACTTTGGTTTATCTTAAATAAGCTTGTTTAATGTGATTATCCTTGGGGATTAGTTGGATTGAATGAAATTACATGCTTGTGTTTCTTTATTTCTTTCTAATCATATTAAAATGTTGCATGCCACTTGATTCATGCATTCATTTCTTTCAAAAATCAATTAAAAATAAATGATTTCCTTTATGTCAAAGTTGCATGTGTTGGCTTAAATTAAAAATATGTGTGGCTATTATCACTATTAAATCTCAAATGTATTTTCAAAAGCTTATTAATAAATAATAATACATGTTTACATTAGTTATGCATACATAGGAGGTGCATGTGAATATAAGCTTAGTTTATGAGATGAAGTTTCTTTCTTTCATTCATATGTTGATTTGCATAAGTATGAATGCTAGTGGGTATATTAGTCTGGACATTCCGGGGACGCAAGGCTTTAAATAGCCTCAAGGAGATCTTTACCTCACTCCCCTGGTGAAAATAATGGCAACGTACCCGTTTGATTCATTCATATGCATTTTGATATTAGGATTTGGATAGAGCTTTAATTCATTCACACAAATAAATCAATTAAATTAAATTCTACTTTTGCATGGTTTTCTATTCTTATAGTTTCTTGTACATCCATATGTATTTAAGAATAATTATATCTAGTTTGGACACTGGGATGATGCGACTTTAAGTAGCCCCAAGGAGTCCCCTACCTCATTCTCCTGGTCAAACAATGGTGAAATACTTACTTTGAACTTTCATACATTTGAATTTGTATGTAGCTAATGAATGAGAATCCTATTTTTCTATAAAACTCATTTATGCATCCTACATTTAAGTGTGTTAAAAACATGTTGCCTGTATAGATATGTTCAAGTCTTAATCATATGCATGTTATATATGATGGGAAGAAATGAATAAACATGTGTTGTGTGATAGTAATTAACTTAATTAACTTAAGATGCCTTTCTTATTGAATAGGTCTATTCAAAATAAACCTAAACTTAGGATTAATTTAAAATATGTTATAAGCCATTCACTAAAGAGAATTCATTTAATTAATTTTCTTTAGATGTGACTTAAGGTAGAGATAAAAGAGAGTGATCCTCTCTTTTCTTCTCTTTATAACACTTAGTTGTTAAGGGTAAGCCAAATTAAATAAAAGAAAACATTAAGTAAGACTCAAAAATCAATTAAGCCACTTAAAGTGAAACCATCCTCAAATTAAATCCTTTCTTACTTATAAAATTATAACAAAGCCTAGTTAAGGCATACCACACAAGCCTTAATACACACACCTTAGATTAAGTCACCACTTTTAGCTTTATGTTAGGGCAGTGCATGGTTTGATGTATTTTTGGTTTTATAATATTTTATTGTAGATTAGATGTTAGGGTGTATACTTCGTAGACTGGATGTTAGGCCATGATAAGTCTAATCAAATTTTATATAAGAGATTGTGCTTAAGGGATGCTTAAAAATAAATATAAATGCTTTCTTTTATAGGTTATTTAACCCCTAAGCAATTTAAATTTAGACTTGGACTATATGAGGGTGCTAACTCCAAATTATACATATAACTACTTGGATTGTATGGTGTGCTTAGCTAACACTTGTTTTGTAGGTGTAGTTAGATTTGCTTTTTCTATTTTTAATATAATTGTGCATTGGGAATTAAGATTGGTGTTATGGGAGGATTAAGATGAGCGGAGGCTAGAAGGCTTTGTCCTAGGAGGCCCTGTGATTCCTTTGGAGCAAGCAAACCCAAATGAAGAAATGGAGGAGA